>JASXTE010000018.1:1200000-1582500 GCA_030280995.1 Hemileia vastatrix
CATTTTTGTTAATCTATCCACAATGACCCAGAAAGAATATAAACTTTCTTTTCCTGCTAATGGAAAGCCAGTGACAAAATCCATGTTTATAATTTCCCATGGAGCTTTTGGCTGCTCTATTTGCTGTAACAACCCAGATCTCTTCCCAGTTAATCTTTTAGATTTCTGACATAAGTCACATGTTTCAATGTATTTTTGTACATCTTCTTTCATGTTTATCCACCAGGCTGTATTTTTAACTCTGGTTAATGTTTTGCTAAAATTAAAATGACCAGCTAAGATGTCATCATGACAAGTACTCAACATTAACTCACTCATAGAAGGTGGTATTACTATTACATTACTTAGCTATTTTCTGTAATACATATATCCATCTTCAATTGACAGTTTACCTTTGTACAACACATTTTTATACTTTGGAGGCAAGGTTTTAATTAATGCACTCATGGAGGCATTAGTTGGATCATTTAAAATGGTAGATAGTTTAGCCAAATATTTATTAGATGAATAATTTTCCAATATAGTTTGCATAAACTCTTCCTATAAATCCACTATATAAATCCCAAATATATGTATAACCTCATTTTCAGGTACATAAGCTGGGTTGTCAGCATCATTTGGCAAAGTACTTCTGGATAATTAATCCACATTAGAATGCAATGTTCCTGCTCTATGAGTGATTGTCATTCTTCTTCTGTACTATTGTACAGCTAGTTGCTATCTAAACATGTGCCTATTAGGTGTTTTCATGTTTAGTAATGATTTTACTGCACTGAAATCTGTTATTAATTCAAACTTCTAGTCTTCCAGATAGTAATAAAGTTTCTCCAAGGCCCACACAAGGGCTAAACATTCCGGTTGGGTGGCACCATACCTTAATTCTGTCTTTCTTAAGGTTCTGGATATATAACAGATAACTACTTCAGATAATATTTCATTTATTATCTATTTTTCTGTAAGGCAGCACCTAACACTATGAAGCTTGCATCAGCGTACAAGATAAAAGATAGGTTAAAATCTGGCAGTCCCAATATTAGAGCTGACATTTAAAACACTCCTTTAATTTATCAAAGGTGTGTTGTCTTTTATTATTCCAAATGAAAGCTTCATTTTTCCTGATTAATGTTGTTAAAGGGGTTGTAATTAATTGGTACTTTTATATACTGCCTATAATATCCACACATACCTAAAAAACTTTGAACATTTTTCACTTTCTTAGGTATACTAATGTTTTATATTGTTGCCACTTTTTTCTGGTCAACACAAATTTGTAATCCAGATACAACATGTCCAAGTACTTTCAAGGATTGAAACCCAAACTTACATTTTTTCAATTCAATTGTCATATTAATTTCATCCATCTTTTGAAATACTCTTTTAAGGTGATTTAAATGTTCATCATATGTTTTTGAGAACACTATGATTTTATCAATATAAAATAAAAGCCATCCTTGAATCATTTCCTGATGAAAAAAACTATCAATTAATTTTTCAAAGACTGAAGGCGCATTTTTTGGGCCAAAAGGCATTCTCACATATTTATATATCCCCATGTGTGTGGTTATGAGTAAGAAATTCTGAGAATTCTTTTCCACAGGAATCTGGTGGTAACCTTTGTTTCCATCCAGACAGGAAATATATTTTGCTCCTTGTAAGGTAGCATGGATAGAAGTTATCCTTGGCAGAGGGTAAATATCATCCACAGTGAATGTATTCAGAGCTCTGTAATCACCACATAATCTTGCCTTATCTTTTTCATAAGAGATTAAAACTGGTGAAATAACACAATACTTAGGTGTTGTGTCTACTTTTTCAACAATACCCATTTCTAACAACATTTTAATGTTTTCTTCAATGTCTTTCCTTTTTTCAGGAGAAGCTGGGTAATGTTTCTTTTTCAAGCTGCCAGGAATATTATCCAAATCACAACTTAAAAATATTTTCATCTCATGGTCTTTGACCAATCCTAGTTCATTTGAACCATGAGCAAATGCCATAGGATAAGATTTTATCAATCTCAAAATATTGTTTTGTTCAATTTTTGAGTGTTGAGGACTGAAAGAGGCTTTTTGGATTTCATTTTCCAATTCTACCACTTCAGAGGTGGTTCTTCCTCCTTTCAGTTGTTCTTCTTAGGAGCAATGGAATAAATTGAATTTTTAGAGCAAATCTTCAATTTTCTTTTCCCATTTAGGCCTATAGTGAAGCAATTATTTGCAAGATCTAGTTTGATGCCAAATTTGGTCAATAAGTCATTGCCAATAATAAACCAATCACTACAATTATTATTATCCATCACCACAAATTCAAACACTTCTCTTACATATCCATTATTATATTTAAAGAATACAGCTGTTTTATATTTGCCAATTGGATTTAATACTGAACCAAAACCCCTCCAGTTCTTTGTCTGTACAGGTTCTAGTTTTTCCTTATAGTTACTATCTAGTTTCATTAAAGTATTAATAGAAACTACACCACCTGCAGCCCCAGTGTCAAGAATGGCATTCATTTCTTTTGCACATATACTAAAAGGCGCTCTAATAGGTGTTATTTTGTAAGTATCATGAGATAAATCTTTGATAATTTCAGCTTCTTCAATAGAAGTTATAGATGTATCTGTATGAGGTATCGCATCATTCAGGAACATAATATCCTGTTCTAATACATATATCTCATTTTCATCATCACTGTAAGAAATGTTACTTTTACAATCCTCACTAGATTCCTCCTTTTCATCTTTGTGATTACTTTGTTCAGAATCTTGTGAGTTTTCAATAACATTTATTTTTTTCTTACAAGTATGACCTCCAGCCCAAGGTTCATTACATTTGTAGCAAGTAATATTTTCTTGTCTTTTAGGAACAAGGGGAGCTGATGGTTTTTCTTCTCCTCTGGTAACCTATTTGTAGTAGGTTTTAATAACTCAACACTTTGCTTGTAATTATTATACCTGGTTTCATATTTGTGGCTCAATAATATTTAATTAAATATATTAATAAACCCAGAAGTATCTCTGATGGTTTCAGTTCTAGCTACAATAATATCTCTAACTGATATAGGCAATTTATATATGATTTTTTCCACTCATCATAATCCATTTTTGGATCCATGTCTTTCATGATTTTTATTAAATTCATTAAAAATACCATGGGTTTATCTCCAGAATTTAGATTATATCTCGCTTTCTCATACAATCTTTGTTGAGTGATTCTAAATTTTGGGCCACCAAATTGCCTTTCAATTAGTGCCTTCCATTCATTCCAGGAGTAGTTAATTCCCTCACTCAATACAGATTCAAACCATAATAAGGCCACATCTGTAAATAAAGATATCAATTCTGATGAAATTTCTTCATCAGGTAATTTGTTTGTAAATTTTAAGTTATCAATTCTTTGAATTAATTGTTTCCAATCAGATTTTGAATCCTTGTCAAAAGAAGGGCATGGATCTAACTTAGGCCAGTTCTTTTGGCTAGTTTTTGCTTCCCTAACCTGAGGAATAGTGAGTAATTCACTTACTTTAGAAAGATGATCATTTATTTCATCTTTTACTGATTTTGTATTCTCAGAGCCCATGACACTATGTTCATGTTCAATCATTGTTTTATCATCTGAGTGTTTCATAAAAACTGTTACTCTTTCCACATAAGAGGTAGTATCTTTTACTTTATCAGTATTTTTCAAAATGTTAGCAATTTCAATTTCAACTCTATGTAACCTATCTTTTATTACAGGTACATAAGTTAAGGTATCATTCACATTTGAAAAAGACAATTTTACACATCCCTCTATGGTAGCCATAATATTCTAAGAATGTTCCAATTTATTTTCTAAATTTTTAATCTCAGAATTTAATCTTTTGTTTTCATTGATTAATTCACTATTTGAATTATCAATAACTTTTAACCTATTGGCTGTTGTAATCAATGATTTTGTGAGGTTTAATAATACAATTTCTGTATTATTGTTTCACTCTCTAGAGAATTATTCCAATTTTTCAATTCTTAATAATAATTTACTAATTATTTTTGATTCCATTGGAATTTCTTTTAGAAATTATTCAATTTTTCCTGTGTCCAATTCAGAAGACTAATCATCAGGTTCAAGATTTAATTCATTTGGTTCCATTTTCATATTTATAGCATTATCCTGGTGGTCAATAAAACTATGTACATTGTCCTCATTTAAAGAAATGTTTAACATGTTATTTTCAAATGAATAATTTTTTAAATCCTTATTAATTATATCCAATAGCTCTCTATCAATTTCATTACCTATAAGTCATTCATATTTAGGATTATATAATTGATCCTGAGAATATGGATGACTTACCAAGGTCTTATTCCATTTCCCCTGCCTCTCCTTGGCTTTCCCTGTAAGGGTGACTACTGGAGCCCTGTTGTTGAGGGTTGTTGTTGTTTTGGGCATACCAATCCCACTTCCATTTGCTTACAGTAATTTTTTGGTCCTCCTCTTTGACTGGAGGTGTTGCTATGGAATTGTTTGTTGCCACTGTTGGTGGTTGAGCCTATATTTCTAATAGAGCTTTATTGACTTCTATGAAATCCTGAGCTGCTCTTTTCTCCAGATTGTTTATCTGGTCCACTATATTGTTGACTCTTATTGTCATGGTTTTCAGTAGAGTGGAGAGGTAATGAATTTGCTCTTGTAATGTATTTCTTGTTTTCTTTATTGAAACCTGTTTTAATGGTTTTTCCCTTTCCTCCAGAGACATTTGTGGAGTGATGATGTTTGTGGGGGAATCCTGGCCCTCCTTTTGAATTTCCTGTAACAGGTCTTTCAGCTCTATGTCTTAAGCTATAAGGTTTTGCCTTATTACTCACAATATCATTGTTGTCACACATTTTTTATGTGGAATTTAATCAAAAAATTGAAATTTGAGATATGAAAACTTCAAAAAAGGAGTTTTATCAGTATTTATCAATGCCACAGAAGACAATTTTATTGCTTACTTGTAGGTATGAAGTGAATTTAGAAGTGCCAAAAGTCAAATATGCTTTTATGTGGTCACTTGATTTAACTGGTCTACAATATGAGGCCGTGTTTTTATATTTAAAAAAGAAAATCTGTCAGTAAGATTCTTTCTAAATATTAAATGAATTTTACAAACCAATAAAAAGGTATTAAGAGTCCTGTTAAAAGAAAACAATTAATCAGTTTAATTGTTTTATCATCTACAAAGATCATAAATTTAATTGGTCTATTGAAAGACTCCCTCTAATAACAATTTAATGTTAAATCAGTGGAAAAAATTTTATCTGCAAAGATCAAAAATTTAAATGGTCTATTGACAGACCCACTAATAACAATTATATGTTAAATTAGTGGTAAAATTGTTGATTCAATATCACAATGTTATTATATAAAAGGGCTTCTTTTTCTGAAATCACTATATAAGTGACCCCAACCTGTTGTAATTATCCAAATATTTCTACAGGGATTTTATTTACTTGTAGCCTCTTTTTTTTGAATTTTTACTTACTGGAAGATAACCTACAGAATTCTTGAGGAAAGGCTCCCAATTGTCAGGCTGAGGTCAAGTACAAAGATGTGAACTAGCTTTAATGGTCAGTTGTTTTGAATATTTTAATGGTCCTATATGAATACTGTAGTACAAATGCAATAAGGATTAAAATATAACTCAAAATAAGGGTCTCAGTAATTCTAATCTCACTAATTATATATGGCTTACAATCTTTATAGTTGGTAGAAAAAAAGATTTAATAAATTCAGATACTATTCAAAGACTTTAAAAGTACTATTTATTGGTATTGTAGTTTTATTGTTTATATGTTTAAATTGTAATGATAAAGAATGAAGAAAATAAGACCAAAAACCTCCTCCTTTTATACACAATTACTTCCCCAAAGAACCCTATGATTTACCAGCTCAATACACAGTTAATGACGCCTCATTCTAGAAAATAGACATTTTCAGAACCAAAAATAGTGACTAGTATCATAATTAGAATGATATCACCGGCCGAAATCCGTAGTAATAGGGATAATCCATCAAAAATAAAGAATAAGAAAAAAAGAGAGTATATGCGTATTATACATTAATATAAAAGGACAAAAAGGGAAAATTAAGACTAATTAATACTTAATAATAAGGGGGATTAGCTGTAGAAACGTTGGGGCTAATCGTGAAACTATACTATGTGAAATCCCCATTCAAAAATAACTAAAATTGACTGAGAAACCACCAAAAACCCCAAAAAAGGGCGTGAGATGTGGGGCAACTACATGCAGTCCTTGGCAGGCGTTTGCACGGGTAAATCCTTGACTAAATTAGGAAACTTAAGCGTGTTACTGAATTAAATTGCCAAGAATGAGGTTAATTATGAAATTAGTGCATATAAGGAGGGTCAATGCATTTATAACTAAGCTAGGACACTAAATAAGCGCCTGTTGCCTATTTTAGTGTGTTTCCCCACAGTGGGCATAGAATTTGGGGTAATTATAGTGTTAAAAATGTAACTTTGCTAAAAATGAAGCTATTCACATGGGAAAAATGTAGGTAGTATGTGGCCAGTACACAGAAGCCATTTCTGGCATAAAAAACACCAAATTTGAAAAGTGTTATTTTTATGCATTTAAGTAGCCAAATCAATAGTCCTAAATGATACAAATTGAACTATTAAAGCGCATTTTTAATATTCTTAAATTTTTAGCGCATATAATCAACTTTTAAGTGAAATAAAGCGCATTTCTTGTTTATTGCATAAAACAATGAAAATAACAGCTTTAAGTATACTTAAAAATTATTTAGCCTTTTATTTAAGATTCTAAAGATTACCCTAACATAATACAACTTAATATTAAGTAAATAAGACTTATAAAAGGTGGATATATGTGTGTATATAAGGTGTTATAATGGCATATTTTGTATATTATCATAATTTTACTTATGTATACTATTTGTGTACTCTAATTTATTGCTCCCATTCATAGTCCATTTGTTTAAAATAACTTATAAGTACTTTTTACTCAGTCCTGTGAATATCCAGGCTGACAGTAATACTTACTTTAAATAAATATATTATAATTCAATAAGAGTTGCCGTTGTGTCAAACTCAAGAAATTCTTGTCACCTTATTTTTTCTAAAATAATTATATCAATTTATTAGTTCATTTCTCTACCCAATAAACCTTGTCCTATATTTCCTCCTCCTCCTCTCTATTCTCTCCATTTTTTTCTCCTTCTTCTAGATGAACGGCTTACATATATTACCCCAAATTACAAAATTAAATGTGAAGAAAACCTAAGATTACTTACATACTTATTTTAAAACGTCTATTTTCCCTAAGTAGAACTGAACCTACATTAAATAAATGCCATCCAAAATTCATAATTTTAGTAAAAATATCCATTATTTTATGAAAATCTGTCTGGTAAAAATTACATGATTGAAGGTACTAAGAGGGGCAATAATGCTCTAACAACATGCTCACTGCATTAGCCCTCAATCATGTAATATTTTCCCATTATGAAAATTATAAATTAATATTTTTAAAAATTATAAGAATTTACATACCTTTTATACCATGCAGCTTCTGTTCCCAAATAAGAGCATGTAAAAGAAAATTCAAAAAAAATTAGCAAAATCTTTTATTTATTTATAACATTTTTTCATATATATTACTTGATTGAGTTACTAAGAGGGGAAATAATTCTCTAACAAAATTTTTGCTGCATTAGAACTCAATCATGTAATAATACAAAAAATTTTAAAGAATTTTATTTGATGGAAAAACAATAATTTTACATACCTTTATTTACGCAATGATATAATTTTGAATCAATAAATATTTATAAATAGATATGAGTGAAACAGAAAATGAAAGAAAAAATCCAAGTCAATATCAGAGCCACTGATACCACGTTTAATAATTTTTTAATACAAAATCAATTTATTCACTCACTAAAATTATTTGTAATATTTATGTACTTCATCATGCCATATATCAAAAAGTATATTTGCCTGAATAACATGCTCAAACCTTTTCAATAGTAGTTTTTTTTTATTTACCAAATATCTTCAAGTAATCCAGGTAGATATTTTTTGGATGGCTGGCAGAAAAAGGAAGATGGGGTGCTATAAAATTGCACTCAGCTTACAATTTCGCAAGAAAAAATAGTAACTGAAGTTGCAAAGGCAAAAATTCCCCACAAGTATCTCCAAAAATCATACTTGTTTCATGAAGGAGCTAGGGTAGACATATTTATCACACAAAAAGGTACAAATTTAATGTTAAGCTGTGTGGAAGGTCAAATTCTAATTATTGTATACCACTTGCTGCTAATGGATACCATCCAGTAACATGTCTAGTCTTATATTTACTAGATTGAATGTCTATAAATGTGACAGATATATATCACTTGCCTCCTAGCAATTAACTCACTCTTAGTTGGATGTAAACCAATAAACACATTATTATTTGCAGGGGGATACATTCGCTATTGAATTCCTGCAAGCAATCTTAAATGATAGTCTTGCTGGAAGGTTACAATGCTAATAAATATTTTTGACCACTTTCTAGCCATTGATTCAATATTTAGATGGCTGGCAAGCCAAAAATAGGTGCAAGTACCTGCCAGACAGCAATTCGCTTGTTAGCTGACTGGCAGGTTGGGTGAGTCAATGATTTGTTCAGCCCCTAATTTCCAGCCAGCTAGAAACAAACCAATTTGGTTTCTGGCTGGCAGGGTAGCAGATTTTGTGGATGGGGAAATGCATTAATTACTACTTTCTTTCAGCAGTAAATATAATGCTTAGCTTGCTGGAAGGAATGAAGCAAATCTATGCTTTTGTGGAAACCTGAAAATGCCTGCCAGCCAGCTGAAAAGCATATCACTTGCTAGCTGCCAGGTTGTGATTGCAATTGATCATATTTGATCAATTTGCTTGAGCAACTCACTTGCTTCATGCCAGTAAGTTTAAAAAATATTGAGGGGAAGAAGGAGATAAAAATTCATATTTGAGAAGATAATTTGCCTGCCAGCCAGCAGAAAATGATTAACTTGCTGGCTGGCAGGTTGATGTAGCAAGCAGTGGAAATTGATCAATCAACTTGAACTCTACATCAACCTTCCAGCCAGCTGAGAAGTGATTCAGTCACTAGCTTGAAGGGCTTTACAATTCATTTTCTAGCTGCATGCCAGACAGCTAGGAAGCAACTGGCTGTCTGGAATATAGCAAGCAATTAATTCTGGGGTGATACTTGCTAGAGAAGGGTGGCAAGTGCCTTGTAAACTTGGACATGCCTGTCTGCCAGCTTAAAAGTAATCGGTATGCTAGCTGGCAGGGTCAGGATAAGAGATATTTTTAAGATGCCAGCCAGACAGCAATTAAAATGACAGCTGTCTGGCAGGCACTAAGTGAGACAGCAGTTAAAGAAACTAAATATAAGAAAAGAAACAAAATAAATAAAAATGAGGCAGGAAATAAAAATGAAAGAGAAATACAGGCCAAAAAATGAAGAATGAGAGAGTGAAACAATAAAAAAATAATTAAAAAGAGAAAAAAAGAGAGAAACAGTCATTGATGAGCCACCTAAAAAAAAATTTACTATTTAATTATTGACAGGTTCTGTAGGAAGTGATCAGAAGCAAGCCAAGGGGTCAATGAGTTTGTTGGAGGAAGCTTAGGTAGTGCGTTTTTGATTAATAATGACAATTTGGGAATATCAAATTAAGACTCAGTCATAGAAATAAGTGTGGAAAAGCAAATAAAATGAGCAAACTTCAGAGATGGATAATATGCAACTTTCAATGTCAAAAAACATTTGGCATGTAAATAAGGATGATTTTCTGTAAAAAAAAATCCATGCAAAATAATTAAATCTTTAAATTCAAAAAAAATATTTAACTTTTCTTAATTCAATTTTAATCACCTACATTTCAATTTCTAACTATAGTTAGTTGAATGTTTCTGATTTTGTAGAATAGAATGTACACTACCAACTCAAAAATTTTTGAACAATGACAAAAAAAAATTGAAAAATATGATTTTGTGTGGAATTTATGATAACCATTGGTAAGTCAATGATTAACTTCAATTATTTATTTAAATTTTTCCTATAGTGGACATATCTTATTTTAATTTCATACAATTTCAACCAGCATTGGTTATGAATTATATGGAGAAGTTAATTGTAAATACATGATGACAGTGGCACTGTAACATAAGAAGAAGCAAAAAAAAGAAGGCAAACTGCAGCATCAAAGATTATTGCATGAGAGGAACAATATTTTAAAATCTAGCAGATTGAAAAAACAAATACCCCAACTAATGGGGTGGTGGGAGAGTGACAGATAGGACTTATAGTGTTAAAGGAATCTTTAAGCTGTTGCACTACTTTCAGAAGGGCACAGAATTGTTTTTGGTGAGTAGGACAGGAGAGGATGACACATTCTTGAGTATTTTTGGTCCATAAGGGGCTTATGAGGCAGTTTGGAGAAGATGAAGCATTGAATTGGTTAAGGTACTTTTACAGGAGAATGGCCTGATAAAAATTGAATAAATTCTATAGCATGAGATTAGAATAACCTTGTCAAAAATTTATACATGCTGGCTGGGTCACAATTTCCCCTTAATTTCCTGAGTGGATTAGAATACAGGGGGTTAGGGGTGAGGAGATAAAAACATTTTCAAGTATTATAAACATATTTTCACTTTTTTCCTGGTTGTTTAAATGTTTGTAAAGATTATGTCTCCTCTTAATTATTATTCATTCACCAAAATTTATTCATATTATTTAGAATTGTTCCTGTGTATCACTAATCATTTTTGTATATTAGCTATTATAAAGTTCTCCTGCTGTATTTAATATTTTGAAAAATGATATATTTCAAGAATATTCTGAATGAGAAGATATTATAAGTAAAACTCTTCTTCTATACCTTTATAATAATTTTTTGGGAATCATTGGCTTATTTTTTTTTCTGGTAAAAAAAATTTATATAACAATAATCTGAAAAGTTAAAAACCCCAACTTGAACATTTTATTGGACTGTCTAAAATGAAACTTTGTTTCAATTATTGAGAATGTGATTTCAACATGTTCTCAACAGATAATCATTTACTCATCAGTCAGTGTTCACATGAGCTTCAAGGTGTGCTCAAAGTAAATTAAATACTTCTTCATGATGGTTTCATCACTTCCTCAATGTGTGCTCAAAAAGATATGAATTAGGGTTCATGGTTGTGGACTTGCTAGCAAGTCTGCCCCCCATATTGTGTGGTGGTACAAAAGAGTATATGAGATATGTTAAAAGAATTTCATAAGTATATCAAAGAATAAGTCAAGAAAGACTTTGAGTAATAGTAGATAATCAAGCTGTGTATGAAAAATAAGCAAAAGTGATAGGAAGAATTTTAGCATGTATTACACCAGGTTTAGATGAAGAACTGGATGCTGATTCAATATTTTGGGGTGGCTCAGGAATTTCATCTTCATAAAAATTGATTCACTAATCCTTTAATTGTGCAAGGAGATTGTGCAGTATCAAGAATGAAATGATTCAATCACTAGTAAATTTCTTTCTTTCTTGTTACAAAAAAACTCCCCATTTCTCTTAGTGAGACTAATCAAACTTTTTAAATTCCAATTGCATTCTTAATCCTTACTCTAGATTTGGCTAGATAAGTGTTTAATTAGGATTTTTCACTAGTTTCATGACCAGTTCCATGAAATGCTTGGATCATATATGTACCACTAGTGTGAGAAGGGTCAGCAAGAAGATGTTTATTTTTATCAAAGTAATTCTCTGGCTGTTTAGAAATCATTATGTGTAGAAAAACTGAAGAGTCATGGCAAGTACCAGGATAGCCAGCACATGATGCAATTAACTTGTATTTATATCACAAACCAATTGGAGAGCAATAGAATGCCTGAACAAATAAAAATTAAGAAAGGATTTGTAATAGATATGAAAACATGTAATATATCCATGAGCTCAATGGCCCAAGACTTGGTGGTTTTCTGAAGCTTTTGAAAAGGTGAAGGACTCATTCTAGGGTTTTTGAGAAAAGAAAAGGGTGGGAGTAATCAAGGATGGGAGAAATTAAGGGCTGGAGTATGATGTTAGGGGGGCCTTAAGACTTAATTCACAGTGTACTGTGTGTGTATAAATAAGTCCATAAGTATTAGGTGGAGAAAAATTTTAAGATTTGAGCATGTGTGTACCTGATTCTTACTAATCAAATTAAGGGGAAGAAGTGCTTGAAAGGCTTGGATGTACCCAACAGATGTCATGTTATGGGACAAACAGGCTGTTGAAGTATACCCCTTATTCACTGGTGTTCTTCAAATTAAGATGGCCTACTTGGTACATTTTTTGGGAAGTGCTTGAATGGTGTATATGCTATTGTTTGACACCCTCCAATTTTTCACTTTAAAGCCAGTGAGCAGGACACAAACAGACCTTTTTATGCATATACTAGGCAGTGTCTTGGCACTCTTCAAGGAATGAATTTTTTTTTCAAAATTGATGTTTCTGTGGGCTAAGGGGGGGAGCAGATAATGCTTTTATATTGGGTTATTTTTTATGTACTTTTCTTTTTTTGAGTTTATTGTGCTCATCTGGGTGTAAGATACCATTCCACACACATAGGAAATGTCAAAGGTGAGCCAATCAGCCCCCCAAAATAACATTTTTTCATTAATATGGGAATAATTCAATTTCACAAACAGTAAAAATATATAATAAAATAAGATAAAACTTGGTTAACAAGATGAGAGAGAGAGAGAGAGAGAGAGAGAGAGAGAGACAGAGAGAGAGAGAGAGAGAGAGAGAGATGATGGTAAAATGTTGAAAGACCTTTGGGATTCATGTTATGGGTGAGATTGTGGTTGAACAAAAGAAAGCTCTACACACCAAGAGAGATATCCCTGATGGGGATATTGTAGCAAGTGACATAAGGACAGAAAAATAAGTGCAAGAAAAATATGTGTAAGTAAAATATGTGGTGAAAAAATATGTGTTTGAAAAATATGTGTAAGAAAAAATTCTTGCAACCATGGGAAATTTTAGTTTTTAAATTTTTTTTCTCAAAATATTAATTTAATTTAATTTATTAATGTTTTCCTAATTATTTCAACAATGTTTTGTTTGAAAGAAAAATTCTCATGGTTTAAAATGATTTTTCTTACACTTACTTCTCTTGCACTTACTTTTCTTACATTTATTTTTCTGACCTTATGTCCCTCCCTAAAATATCCCCATTGAGGATATCTTAGATGCATTACACACCAAGTAAGATATACCTAATGGGGATATCCAGTGCAAGTTGGGTATATAGTGGGGAGGAACATTAAGATAGAATAATATGTGTAAGAAAAATAGGTGCAAGAAAAATATGTGTAAGAAAAATATATGCAAAAAATATGTGAGAAAATATCTTTCAACCATGAGAAAAAAAACTTATTTCATTCTTTATTTTTTTCTGGTTTTTTACAAATGTTTTTTGGAAAAAAAATTCTGATTCTTGCAAATGATTTTGCCTACACTTACTTTTCTCACACTTATTTTTCTTAAGCTTAATTTTCTTACACATATTTTTCTGTCTTTATGCCACTCTCTACAATATCCCCAACTTGCTCTGGATATCCCCATCAGGGATCTCTTACTTGGTGCGTAGTGATTGTGTGTAGTGATGGTGCATAGTGATAGTGCATAGTGAAGAAGTATTGGGACTGACTGATGATATTGGTTAAAGGTTGATAGTCTGACTTCCCAATAAGTCTCAATATTCTGTAGTGTTATTGCTATATACATGACATAGGCTTGCTGCAGTGCCGGTGAGTATAACCTAACACCCACCCCCTCAACAGGCCGCAGCACCCGGTAAAATATAAAGGATAAAATAAATATATAAAATCGGTAATATAGAATTCTCATGAAAATTACAATAGGGAGGATAAATGGGAGAGAATAGAGAAGAAAGAAAAGAAGAAAAAAAATATCTAATTCCCAGTTTAATGAAGGCATTATTATGAAGTATAGGACCTAAACTTTTTTAAATATGTCTGATAATTGGTTTCTGGTGTTTACCCAGTTTAGTTAAGCATTTCATTTGTAAAACTTTTTTTCAGGTAGAAGAAGTCTTGCTCAATGTGTCTAGCTCTTTTATAGGAGGCTTTGTCTTGTGAAATTTTTACTGTTGCTTGATTGTTGCATTTGAGAATGAAGGGTTTAGAGAAGGAAATAAGTTCACAAAGGAGGTGTTTAACCCATATTCCCAGACATGTGGCCAAGCTTAAGGCCATTAATTATGCATGGCTAGTTGATGTCACAACACATGGCATCCTTTTTGAGCTCCAGAATATCAAGGATCCTTTAAGAAGTGTCACCATTCCACCAGTTGATTTTGATGATTCCCCGCCCCACTTTGAGTAAGAGTAAGCTTCTAATTTTCCAGTAAGGTTGGATTAGGGTCCTAAATACAGCTTCTTGTGCTTAGTTGAGGAGATGTATCCAAGAAGGTGGCAAAGTGCTTGCCAATGTGGCTCTTGGGGACATTTTGCAAATTGGGAGAGAATATTGACTGGGAATGATATGTCGGGGAAAGTACCTGTTGCTATATAGCTCAAGGAACCAATAAGAGATAGATATTCTTTTGGGTTAATGGGTGATGCATTGGAGGGTGGGGCTGTTAGACAAATTTTTGGTGGTAATGGGGTAGATTTGGGAACCAATGGCAACTTATAATTGCAAAGGGTCTTCTCAATCAAGGGCAACTGAATTAGCAGGAAAATGTTCTGTGATCTGATGGTATTAATGCTTACTTTTGAATCAAGATTCTGCTCCCATTTGATTTTCAGAGTTCTTTCAAGGCAATCTTCCAGAGTTTCTAGACTTGAGAGTGAGTCTCCTGTCACCAAAAAATCATTGACATGTATCCAAATGAAGGTCTTGGACAAATTGTTGGAGAGAAAATAGATGCTGCTGTTCTACTTGGAAACGGTGTAACCAGTGTTTTTCAGAGTGGAGCTCAGGTGCTGCCACTAACAACAGGCCCCCTGACAGGTTCTGTACAATGATTATTTCAGATTTAAGGCTAAGCCCTCATTTAATTGAAACCTGGTGGATCTTTCACCCAGATCTCTTCCTCAAGGGGGCTGTGGAGGCAAGCTACAGTAATGTCAAAGGAATGAACTGGCCACTTGTTGATTGCAGAAATGGTGAGTATCAGTCATTGGGACATGAAGGTAGCTGTAGGAAAGAATGTTTTGTAGAAATCCATTCTGGGAACTTTCTTGTACCCTTTGGCAACATAGTGTGCCTTTTGCTTTTGGATAACATTGGACGAGTCTCTCTTTTCAGTAAACACCAATTGTGCATCAAGAAGGCATGCTCCCTTGGGTAGTTTACCTTGCTCCCAGACCTCCATTCTCATGAGATTGCTCATTTCCATCTCACAGGAAGCCCTCCATTCCTTGGATTTCAGTGATTTCATGGCTTCATTGAAGGTCTTCAGTACTGGTAAAGCGAAAAATTCCAAGTGTTTCTCTATTTTAGCAACTAAGGCTTCTTGAGTGAAGTTTCCAAGTTGCAGAAATGGGGTTTGTAGATTGGCTTGGTTAATTATGTGGTTGATTGACATTTTTTTAGGTGGAGGAGTCTGTCACCGGAAAACCTACGCACAAGGTCGAGGATGTTCCTGAAAGTGAGATGAGGGATTTAGAAACTTCTTTGAAGCACAGAGGAATGATTCGAGGAGGTGATTTGAAGGTCACTCGAAGTAAGAGCTACAGGTTCAAGGTATGTTCGAGAAGAATTATAAGATAGTTTCAAAGGTAATAGGAATTCTTAAGATCTCACGAAGGGTTGGAAACTCAATAATCAAAGGTTTAGGATTTTAGAAATGATTTATTGAGAAAATAAAAGAAAGATACAATAACAATGATTTAACTTAAAGATTTTACCACTATTAAATGTAAATAAATTTTATAAATTAATTCTAAGGAATATCAAACCAAATACCCAACCCTTTTATATCCTTTATTCCTCCTCGCATTGACCTCCCTCTCATCGCACCATTCCCATACCATTGACCATTACTAACATACACTTAGACCCTCTTCGCTAAATATCCGTCCATGCTCAATTTACCCCTTTTTATTAATTAACAAAACTTTTAATGAAAACCACTACTGTACTATTACGTTGATCCTAGCGCTGTGCGTCGCTTATTGAAAATGAGACTAAGGCACCCTATTGGGAGATTGAATAATTTAGATTTAGAGTTTAGGCTAGCGCAGTTAAATAGTAAGTACACAAAGGTGAATCACAGTTGCTATGGAGAATTGCTTTCTGCGCTTCGAGTATAGATTTAGGACTCGATATTATTGATTTAATGAGCTGCTTTTGCCTCGAGTGTCACGTGGCGCGTGACAGATGCCCGGGTATAAGAATCGCGAGCTCCGTTGAGCTTGAGCCATCTTCTCACACAAGTTTCCCTTCTTCTATATATATTTTTTTTCCTTATTTATTAATTTCCCTATTATAATGAATTGTCCTACTCCCACACCTACGCCTCCACACCCTAAAGCGGATGGGGGAATGATTACGCGACAGTTTTCCCAAGCTTGCACGGCTTGTGAAAGTATGGAATACTTCTGTGTCGAAAGTACGGCGAATTGAGGCCCTCGCCAGAAATGTGAGTTTTGCCGTTGGCGAAGAGTGGTGTGTGATGCCTTGACGAAGAATGCAGAGATCAAACAACGGTTTACCAAGACCAATTTTTGGGTGATCCCTAAAACAAAAGAGGTGGTCAAAGACATTTGGGATATCTTGGTTGGAGATGATCAATTGGTGGGGGAGAATGATAAGGAGCTCAACAACAATATCACAACCTGGGTAACCCAGGCCACGAGTTTGAAGCGGGGTGTTGAAGAAGAAGTTGACGAATTGGTGGAGGAAGATGAAGATGAAGTCCCTGTTCCAGGGCAGGCATCCAAGAAACGACGGGTGGTCATTGAAGATGACGAGGAGGAAAGAGAAGCAGAGGTAGAGGTAGAGGTGGCGCCAAGGTTATTCTTAGAACCTGACCCCATCTTCGAAGTAAGCTTTTAGTTGTTGTTTTTTAAGGATGAGGTTACTGATGAGTTTTGTTTAGACATCAAATACCATTGAAGACCCGATTGGGGAGCCTACATCGCTTTTACCAACTGAGGCAAACCCTCTGGTCACGGATGGAAATGAAGAACCTGAAGACACGCTGGACCAGGTGTGGTCAAAGAAACCTTGTCAGGGTCGACAAGTAAGGTTTGCAGAAGAGTTGTGTGGGGAGGTCGATACAATTATTGACGCTTCTTCCTTCGACGTGGCAGAGGAACTCTTGGAGATTGGAGAGGTGGTTCCGGTAGGAGAGGAGGAGGTATTTGAGAAATGCAGGAAGGAGATAAGGGTAGTTTTAGAGAAGATTAAAAGATTGGTTCGAGAAAAATTAAAAGAGAAAAATTTGAAATGAAAAGGAGAGATGTAAAGAAGTAGAAAAATAGAATTGTATTTTAGTTTTATTTTATTTTATTTTTTTTTTATTTTTTATTATTGTAGGTGAATATTATTATTTTTATAAGATTTGGGAGAGAGAGAAAAAAAAGATGTTTTAAATAAAATTTTGCTTTAGAATTTGAAAGAAGAAATTTAAATAAGAATTAAAGAAGTTATTTAATTGAAGGAAGTTTTAAGTTTTTAAAAGAAAAATTTATGTAAGAGAAGAGAGAGAAAAAAAAAGGTTGGTGATTGAGATGAGTTTGATGAATTGAGAATTTAATGAAAGAAGAATTTGTTTTTTGCAAAAAGTTGTTGATTGATTTTTTTAGGAAATTTTAGTTGAAAAGAGAGGAAGAAGAAAGAAAAGAAAAAAACAGAATTTAGAATTTAAAGAGAATTTGAAAAGAATAATCATTTATTCAAAGAATTTTTATAGGGAGATTTAGAGGTTGAAGTTAAGTTCGAGGAAATGGTCGTGTCGTACAAGATTTGATGATTCGAAGGAAAGAAATTTTTTAAAGAGAGAATAAATTTTAGAAAAGAAATTTTTAAAGAGAATTTTAAATTTAAGAAAAGAATGTATTTAGAGAATTGAAAAAGAAAAGAAAGAAAATATTTAGAGAGATTTAAGAGTTTTTTATTTTATTTTATTATTTATCTTTATTCTATTTATTTTATTTTATTTTATTTTATTTTATTTTATTTAATTTTAATTTTGATTTTACTTTTAGTTGGTTTTGGAGAAAATTTTATAGAAGGAGAAGAAAGAAAAAGAAGAGAGAAAAAAAAAAAGAAAACAAGGCTAAGAAATTTAAGAGGTGTTTTAGATTTTTTACGAGAAAAAGAAAAAAAGAAAAAAAGAAAAAGAAAATTTAAAATAAAAGAAATTTTAAGGTTTTGGTTTTAAAGGATATTTCAAATGAAAAGATTTTAGGAGTTCAGGGGCATTAGAAACATTGATGGCTGGTTCCCAGGATGTTTTGTCTGAGTCATTGAGGAAGCCTTCCCATTCCACGAGGTATAGAAGTTTCCATTTGCGTATTCTTGAATCAAGGATACGACTTACTTCCCACTCTAGATGATCTTCTACTTCGACCGGTTCTGGAGGGGGTTGGTTCTTGCCCGGGTATATTTCTCGAGCCAGTTCCAGGAGAGATACATGGAAAACAGGGTGAATTGTCTGCCATTTAGGAGGTAACTTGAGTCAGAATGCAGTTTTAGAGACTTCAGAGTCGATTTCAAATGGTCCCAAGCGCTTTTCAGCCAGTTTCTTTGATGGTCGTGTTGTTCAAATGTTTCGTGCGTCGAGCCATACTTTGTTGCCTGGTTTAAAGGAAGGAGCAGATTGTCGATGTTTGTCGGCCTGTTCCTTGTATCTTCGAATCGCTGATTCCAAATTTGTTTTAAGTTCTTCTTGGAGTCGTGATATAGTTCAAAGATAATGTTCCGCAGGATGATTAGTTCCTACATGGATTGAGTTGAATCGAGGATGTTGTCCATAAATGGTTTCGAAGGGAGATTGTTGTGTCAAAGAATGAGTTGAGTTATTATAAGCAAATTCGGCCAATGGTAACCATGTGGTCCAATCGTCTTGTTGGTAACTGACATACATTTGAAGATATTGTTTGAGGATTTGGTTAACTCTTTCTGTTTGACCATCGGTTTCAGGGTGATAGGCCGTGGAGAGGTTCCTTGTGATATTGAGTTGTGGACACAGTTGGGTCCAGAATGTGGATACAAACAATGAGCCTCTATCTGAAATAATATCATTTGGTAAGCCCTGTTTGGAGAATACATATTCTAGGAACAATTTTGACAAATCTTCTGCTGTAGCAGTAGTAGTGGTTTTAATGAAAATAGACATTTTTGAAAATCTATCTACTATTACTAATATAGCATCAAAATCATTAGAAAAAGGAAGTTGAGAAATGAAATCCATCGATAAAGATTCCCAAGGTTTAGAGGGAATAGGAAGTGGTTGAAGCAACCCATGCTTCCGGTGACGGGGAGCCTTATTCCTATTACATTTGTAACAAGCTTTTATATAGGCCTTGATTTCCCTGGTCATACCTGGCCAGAAGAAATCCCTCGCTATTAACTGGTAGGTTTTATCAACCCCAAAATGACCAGCTAATGGAGAATCATGTCGACTGTTGAAAATCCATAATTTTATCTCATTGTTGTCGGGTATGACTACTCTACCTTCGAAGACTAATAGACCTGATTCAATACTAAATCTTTTGGCCCCTTGCTTTAAGAGTATTTTTTCTTTTAACCCTAAACAATAATTGTCCTTTGACTGAGCTTTGAGGATGTTGGATAGTGGATTTGGAAAAGATTGAATTTTCATTGAATTAAGTTGATGAGTCATTAACATTGATTTGTTGAAGATTTATTGCACATTTGCTGGGTTCTTGTCAGCAAATGCGTCCCCCCGCTGTGGGTAAACGTCTTCCCGACGTGACAAGATATCTGGGACAATGCAGTTTTTACCTGGGCGATAGGAAATAGAGAAGTAAAATTCAGACAAAAATTCAGCCCACCTGGCTTGACGCCTGGTTAACACTTTGGAAGACATGAAGTATTTTAAAGCATTATGATCTGTTAAAATTTGAAAAGGACTATCTAGGCTGAGAAGAAAAGAACACCATTTTTTAAGACAATGGATAATAGCTAAAAGCTATTTGTCATGAATTTCAAAATTTAATTCTGCGGCTATGAGTTTGCGTGACTCAAAAGCAACAGGATGAAACAAATTTGTTTCAGGATTTAATTGGGAGATGACCCCTGCAATAGCATAATGGCTCGCATCTGTCTCAACTATTGTTGAAGCAGTAAGATCAAAATGTCAAAGAATTGGGGCTGTGGTGAACGCCGTTTTTAGTGCTTCGAATTCCTTTCGTGCTGTAGGAGTAAAAACAAAAGGAATGTCTTTTCTAAGAAGAGAAGTAAGATTGGAAATAGTTTTAGAGTAATCTTTAATAAATCTTCTATAGAAGTTTGCAAAACCCAAAAATCCTTGGAGTGATTTAATGTTTTTGGGCTCAGGCCATTCCAGGATTTTCTGGACTTTTTTGTCATCCATGACTAAACCATCAGTGGACAACGTAAAACCCAAAAAATCAATTGATTTGAGGTGGAATTTGCATTTATTATGCTTGGCATAGAGACCATGATCTCAAAGACGATTTAGGACCGTCAAACATGATGAATATGTTCATCTAGTGTTTTCGAGAATATTAAAATATCATCTAAATAGACAACTACAAATTGTTCAACAACATCTTGAAAGATGTCATTAACAAAAGTTTGAAAAGTTGAAGGTGAGTTACATAATCCAAAAGGCATAACTAAATATTCAAAACTACCAAATCTAGTGCGCATTGCAGTCAGTGGTTCATGACCTTCTGCAATGCGAATCAGATTGTAAGCGCCTCTAAGATCAATTTTAGAAAAGAAATTAGCACCATTGAAAAGGGTAAGAAGTAATGACATAGGAGGAACAGGATATGCATTCTTCTTAGTGACTGTGTTGAGCTTTCTATAGTCAACACACAACCTAAGACTACCGTCCTTCTTTTTTACAAAGAGGACAGGGGAGCCAGTTGGAGATTTACTGGCTCTGATGAAACCTTTGGCTACATTATCTGCAATGTAGTCTTGAAGAACTTGAGATTCGTCCTTTGACAAAGAATAGACGGGACCTGCCGGAGGTACTGGGCCTATTAACTCTATTTGATGGTCGTAGGGTCGATGAGGTGGTAACTTATCGGCCTTGCGGATTGAGAAAACATCGAGGAAATAGTGGTAGATTTCAGGTAGAGTTGATTTAATGGCTTCAACGTTGATTTGGTTGTCCTCTTCATCTTCGAGAGAATCTGTTGAGGGGATACCTGCATTGAGAGAGCAGAATTTGATTACTTCCAGGCAATTTAAATCCTCTTTGAGTGAAGTCATCGAGCTAGAAGGGTTAGCCAATTGCTCATTTAGAGAAAGATCAGATGCTTGCAAGTCATCTGGCAGAGATTTGTCCTCTAGCAGGACATTGTCAGGCGGGTTGTTTAACTCCCTATTGACCTGCATTGAAGAATCAGAAATATACTTAGAGCGTGGGGTGATCAATCCCTTAGTCCAATCAATTTCGGGATTCCAATGCGTTAAAAAGTCATGGCCAAGAATGGTATTGTCCATCCTTGGGGCGTCCAAGACTGATAATTCCCACTCGAAGGGGGGAAAGTTTGGAAAGTTGAAAACCCATAAAACTTTCTTACTTACCCAATATTTGGGTTCCTCTGATTCGACCAAATAGATTGTAGTTCGATTGACATCTGTAAATGTTAGTTGAAGCTTCTCGGAAAAAGATAAACTAACAAAAGAAATTGAAGCTCCAGAGTCTATAAGACAACTGAAGTGGATATCCTCCTTAAAAAGAATGAATCTCAAGCGGTTTAAGGAAACTCCAGTCCTTAAGACATGGAGGTTCTGTGCACTGGGAGAGATAAGATAGTTTGCTTTGCACACAAGTAAACTATCTACTAGTTTTTTGACTTCGAACTAGTACCTTCTCTTTCCTTCAACTTTACACAGTCTTCCAACTTGTGCTTACCCCCACAATACATACATAACCCATTATCTGCTTGTCTCTTCCTCTCAGATTCTTTAAGTTCCCCTTTATGATCCAGTACTTTGCTGATATTGCCTGGGGTCGAGCCTTTTGGTCGAGGTTTATCCTTTCCCTTATTGGGTTTGGATTGAGTCGAGGAGGATTGATTTGGTTGTGGGTGTGAAGAAGGTCCCGATTTAAAATTTAGGCCTTGAGATTTGTTGGCATATTGACGATGTTGAAGTCGTCCTTGATAAACACCGTCAAGTTCAAGGGTTCGATCCATTAAATCAGTTAAAGTAGTCATCTTCTGACCGTGAAGATTTAATTGATCCAGAATCCTCGAAGGAAGTCCTTTCTTGAAATGATACTTAAGGGCAGCATCATTCCAACCTACTCGAGTTTGAAGTGCTCTGAAGTTTGAGATATATTCAGAGGCTTTACCATTATCACTCATGCGAAGAAAATCAAGTTCAATTTCTGCGTTGTCGGTTTCATTAGGGTCCCCAAACAACGTAAAAAGTTGGTCTTTGAATTTTTCACAATTATTGATAAGTAAGTGGGTTTCTGTTGAAGAAAGCATGAGCAGATAAGGTTCAAACCATCTTGCTGCTTTCCCGGCTAGGAATGAAGAAGCGTAAACGACCTTTGATTGGTCGCTATTAAAGGTTCAAGGGTCATTATGGAACAGTAGCTTGCAGGTTTGCAAGAAGGGTCGCAATCTGTCGGGGTGATCTCGGTCGAATTTGTCAGGAGATTTCATAGAAGGAGTTTTGAACTTAGATCCCTCTGAAGACGTTGGATTTGAAAGGGTTTTCATGAAAAGTCTCATGAAATCTTCCAGAGAGTTAGATGGTCCAGGTTCTGAGGATTGACCAGAAGGGTGATTGGCTGGGGCGGATGGTGCCTCGTGCATTGTATCCTCTCCTTCTTCTTCATCACTAGAATCCTCAAAATCTTGTGGGATGTCTTCTACAGATTGAACTGAATGTTGCCGTTCCCTAAGGTAGAGTGGTTCCAAAGAGTGAGTGCGGGAAACAGACCTTGTGGCTGTTGGTCTGCCCCTAGCGCAAGCTCTAGTAGTAGCGCCCGTAGGAGGAGTGCGTTGAACAGGTGCCATTTTAAAACTTTAAAAACACCTAAAAGGACGTAGTAGTGCAAAGAATGAGAACTACGGAGAATTAAATTATACTGTCACCGGACGACCTACGCACAAGGTCGAGGATGTTCCTGAAAGTGAGATGAGGGATTTAGAAACTTCTTTGAAGCACAGAGGAATGATTCGAGGAAGTGATTTGAAGGTCACTCGAAGTAAGAGCTACAGGTTCGAGGTATGTTCGAGAAGAATTATAAGATAGTTTCAAATGTAATAGGAATTCTTAAGATCTCACAAAGGGTTGGAAACTCAATAACCAAAGGTTTAGGATTTTAGAAATGATTTATTGAGAAAATAAAAGAAAGATACAATAACAAGGATTTAACTTAAAGATTTTACCACTATTAAATGTAAATACGTTTTATAATTTAATTCTAAGGAATATCGAACCAAATACCCAACCCTTTTATATCCTTTATTCCTCCTCGCATTGACCTCCCTCTCATCGCACCATTCCCATACCATTGACCATTACTAATATACACTTAGACCCTCTTCTCTAAATATCCGTCCATGCTCAATTTACCCCTTTTTATTAATTAACAAAACTTTTAATGAAAACTACTACTGTACTATTATGTTTATCCTAGCGCTGTGCGTCGCTTATTGAAAATGAGACTAAGGCACCCTATTGGGAGATTGACTAATTTAGATTT
Source organism: Hemileia vastatrix (assembly GCA_030280995.1). Lineage (NCBI taxonomy): Eukaryota > Fungi > Basidiomycota > Pucciniomycetes > Pucciniales > Zaghouaniaceae > Hemileia > Hemileia vastatrix. The sequence goes on from JASXTE010000018.1 coordinate 1,223,944, forward strand.
AGAGTTTAGGCTAGCGCAGTTAAATAGTAAGTACACAAAGGTGAATCGCAGTTGCTATGGAGAATTGCTTTCTGCGCTTTGAGTATAGATTTAGGACTCGATATTATTGATTTAATGAGCTGCTTTTGCCTTGAGTGTCACATGGCGCGTGACAGAGTCAATTGAGATTTTCCAAAATCAGTCCAAGCAGAGGTAATTAGTCATTTCTGGATGGGCTCTCAGAAAAGCCATCCCTTTGAGCCTTGTGGATATCCAATGACCAGGCATCTTTTGGCTTGATCTTCTAGTTTGAGGTGTGTCTCTTTAGGAACATGTATGTATTCCACATCCCCAAACTTCCTCAGTAGTTAAAGCTGCAGTTTGATATTTAACATAGCCTTGTAGGGGGTCATTGTGGTTCTGGTCACATTGGGGAGCTGGTTTAATAGAAATGAGGACCATCTGTAGGCAAAGCCACAGAAGAATTTTGGTAGGCCATTTTTGTGGAGGATGGCACGGCCCGTTTCTTCAAAACTTTGGTTATACCATTCAACTCTCCCATTCTGCATGTGAAAATACAGTAAGGTTAGTTTGTGGAGAATAACTTTCTCATCAAAGAAGGCAGCTAACTTTTTATTTTTGAACTCGCCTTCATTGTTGGAGCAGAAGACTTTAATGCTATTATTTACCATGTTTTCTAATCTTGTGATGGTCTTCATTATCACGTTGACACATCAGATTTGTTTCTTAGAATATGACATTCTCCATACAAGGTACCTATGTCTTTAATAGTCAGGGCATATAATCCACCTGCAAAGGTAGGTACTTCTAGTGTACCAATTAAGTCAGCGGTGAGAATTTCTAGCTTGATTGGTTGCCTACCAGTAGAGTTGAGTAGAAATCTGTGCTTACTTTTGCATATTCAAGAGGAGTGTCAGATGATTTTTCCAGGCAGGAGTATATCAGGAAGACCTTCTGCCATTTTGTTTGGGACCATCCTCCTTAGTTGTTGTAGCAAAGCATGACCCAATTTGCAATGCCAGTCATATGGTTCTGATTCATCCTTTGTCCTGAAACTGGTAGGGAGAACAATTTTGGGAATCAAAAGGGGTTTTGCTGCATTAGCATTAGTTTGAGAGGGTGATGTAGTGATGGGTAAAGTAGTGTCAGTCACATCAATTGTGTGTATGTGTTTGCTTGATACAGGTGTGGAATGTACATTAGGATAGATAGCTGGGGGAAGGAGCCATTTCCTATTTAGACAAGATGCTATAAGAGGCTGTTGCCCATCCTTCCAGAACACAAAAGAGTTGCCACAAGTAGTCATCAGCATTTTTCCATTTAGCAGAGTAGCCAGTGATATTAAAGTACCTGTAGCATTAGAGCAGTAATTAACTGGTCTAATATTGATAATCTCCCCATGAATCCCAGTAATCTTCATTGTACCCGTTCCTGTAATGAAGTTGTTTTGACCATCAGTCGCCACAGTCAATGGAATAGGGTAAGGTAGTAATTTGAAATCTTCTAACAGATCTCTGTTACAAGTAAGGTGATGTGTGGCACTGGAGTCAAGGAGGATGGAATCTATGTTACTTGAGGATTGAGACGGGAGATTCTCCACTATTACCAATGCTGCAGTGGGCTGGTCATCCACAACATTGATAATTTCAGTGAGTTTTGCACTAGGTTTGCCATCAGTGGTTGCATTTGAAGGGGCAATGGTTTGGTAAAGACTTCTTGGGTACATCAGGAAGTAGCTATCCATTTTGGCAGCAGGACTCCTGTATTCTTGTGGAGGTGGTGGGAAGCATGGGGTAATTGGGACAGGAGCCAATACAGGATAGAAAGCATGATATGTCTGTTGTGCCTGTGGAATGGTAGGGAATCAACTTCTGAATTGGTTTCCAAGGGTGGGAGGATGACAGCAATTGGCTTGAAGGTGATCAGGCAAATTTCAGTTCCAGCAGAGAGGAATCTTTGCAGCTAGTGCTTCTGGTAATGATTTGGGAAATGCTGTAGGCTGTAGCAGTGTGGTGCTCAGGGTAGCTACTTGTGCTGTGACTAGGTCAGTCATTTGCTAATTGGGTAGGAGTGATTTGAGGGCTTTTTGATGATCCCAGATGATGGAGAGAACTCTCTGAAATTCAACGTAAGACGGATATTCACCTGAAACCTTGATTCTGAGCTCTTATCCTCCAGGACCTTGTTGTAGAAGACTAGATTTCTCTTAATTGATTGTTGCATTAGTATCCCCAGTATGGTGTCTTTGTCAAAACCGGTGCCATGGTTTTTGTACTGGTTGACACATTCTTTGAAACGTGCAATCAAGAGTGTTGGATGGTTGAAGTCTTTAATTCTCAGGCTGGAAATTTGGTCCCAGGTGTTAAGTTGGGAAGCCTTTGAGGGAATATTACAGTGGGCATCCAGTTCCTGGTATAAGGTCAAGGCTGGACAAATGTCAATCATCTGTGATTTGATTTCCGGAGAGATAGAGTTCAAAACAATGGTGCATGCAATTTTTTCTTTGTACATGGACATGCCCATGACGCTGCATAAGAGTTACAAGCTGTCGTCAATGTATTTCACAAGTATGACTTTCACGTCTCAATATCAGGCATTGAAATTGGATCCATCGGTTTTGAGGATATTCTTCCATGACTTTAAGTCCTGTTTGACATTGGCTATTGTCTGTGCAATGTGAAAGCGCTCCTCTTGATCCCATTGGGGGCAGAGGTGCCGTACTGACAGAGGATGTTGCTGGCGAAGCTGCAGGACCAGTTGCAACATTTGGAACTGCGAGGGAAGGATTTTGGGGTCAGGAGGTGGAGGCTGTGTTTGTCGAGGAGTGAGTTGGTGGGTCCCTTGGAGTTGGATTCAGGGTCCGTTCTTCCGGATTTCTTGTGTGTCCGGACATGATGGTTTAATTTATGGAATTTTTCTTTATATATATATATAAATTAAGACAAAAAATTAAATTGAGAAAGAGATAGAGAAATAGAAATAAGAGAAAAAGGAAAAGGAGAGGGAAAAGAAAAAAAGGGTTTTTGGAATAGGTGCACGTCCGCACCTACACTGCTGATTCTGGCCAAGAACCTGACCTAATCAACCTGAGAATGAAATGGGAAAAAATAGAATAGAAAAAAAAGGAAAAAAATCAGAGAAAGATAAACAGAGAAAAAAGGATATAGAGAAAGAGAAACAGAGAAAAAAGGATAGATAAAAAACAAGAGAAAGAAAGAAAAAAAAAGTGAATTGTATGTGAAGTGATAATGAAAAGAGGATAAGAGCGCTTAGAGGCCCATAAACTATTGGGACGGACTGACGCCACCAACATTTTGCTGATGTGCCCGGAGGGAGTGTCACCATGGCATTCGCCTTTTTCTGCATCAAACTGGCGAACGCTAAGGCGAACGCCACATAGAATTGCAAACGCCACTGATCCTGGGAACGTCAGCTCAAACGCCACGCATCAGTTTTGCCTTGACTCATCCACCGCCCATCAATCTTTGTCTTCCTCCTCTTGTTTAATACTTATAAAAATTGTCTTTTTAATCTAATTTTACTTACTCTTACTCATTAAAACTTGAAATAAATCCACAATGCGTTTGTGTCTATGTTCTAAGTGTTCCTCAAATTTTTGGATGGATAAATATGGAATCACTCAACGTGGCAAGTATATCTTGATTAGAAACTGGCAGGCACACTACCAAAGTGATCAGATCAATGCAAATTCACTTACGGAACTTGAAGTTGAGGAGCCTACCTGTAGCTCAGATGAATCTTCTGGGGCATCAGAAGTGGATTCCCTAAGTAATTCAGAGAGTAGTGATAGAGAGTTAGAGGTGCCACCTCAATTAGAAGGTAACTTCATTGGTAGGCATTGATCTCATGAAAAATTTATGTTGATATGCTGAATTATTTCATCATTTGATAGGACTTGTCGCATTTCTTATTTCATGGCTCCACCTATTTGGCACAATCAGCTTGGTTAAATGCCGTTCTGTCCACCAGTACATACTAAAGATACTTGAGGCTTTTTATGCGGCACCTAAGAGTTCTATTCAAAAATATCAACATAAAAAAGACCCTCGAACGCTGATGAAGACTCTTAATCTGACTCCCGAGCTTCATTCTGATTTGTGCTGCCTCAAGTGTTATTCGTTATATCCTTTGAAAACTTCTCTCACGTGCTGCACATACCAAGAGTTCTCAAACTAAGGTGTCTGTGAAAATAATCTTTTTAGGAAGCAAAAATCTTATAAATCTTCAGTTGACAAGAATAATTCTAATAAATTGAGCCCTTATATTGACACTCCTGCTTGTATTTACTATACGCAGAAAATATCAACTTGGCTTTCTTGGCTATTAAATTTATTGAAGGATGACGTGTTGCTACTGAAGGATTCCTGAGTATTCCACACGTGCTTAACACATTTCTGAGTATTGACTTATAGACGTGATTAATCAATGAGGGTGAATGATGTTATTATTAGATTGTATATATAGTAGATGTCTTTATTCTAGGTTCCCTATCCAATCTCATATTTCATCTTCATCAAATACTGATTGATCAAAAATCTTTTATTTTCTTTGCTTGAAACATCTTTTAACTCGCTAAACTATTATTTGTTCAATACCCTTCTGTTTGTCAATCACTGGGGACAGGTACATGTACTGTGTTATTGTTATATTTTCTATGACTGATTGTAGTATATCTTTAGGTGATTGTCACGACTGAATATAGAGGGTATCTATTACTAACGAATAAATACTTTAACTATTTAAAAGGTATTTTTTACTTTTATATTTCTAATTATCTTAATGCGGAATCCAATCTCATATTTCATCTTCATCAAATACTGATTGATCAACAATCTTTTATTTTCTTTGCTTGAAACATCTTTTAACTCGCTAAACTATTATTCGTTCAATACCCTTCTGTTTGTCAATCACTGGGGACAGGTGATTGTCACGACTGAATATAGAGGGTATCTATTACTAACGAATAAATACTTTAACTATTTAAAAGGTGATTGTCACGACTGAATATAGAGGGTATCTATTACTAACGAATAAATACTTTAACTATTTAAAAGCTTTCGAATCAATAGATTAAAAGTCTGAAGACTTGCACATGAGCTCACCAATTGAAAGCCATTCAGATCACTTCTCCAATACTTCTGATAATACTGCTCAATCTGGAACATCTCAGTCTACTGCTCATGGTGTTCCTGAATCTAACTTTGGTCACCCCTATATACCCTCAACCATGACTGGTCAATCAAACAATAAGCTACTTTGTGTTCCAATTCTTACAACTGGGAATGTCTCGCTGTGGAAATCTATGATAGAGTTCTATTTTGACTCTCATGATCTCACTCATCATTTAAAATGTGCTTCAAAGCCAAATGATGCCGATCCGAATGACTGGAGGAAGGGTGAATCAAAATCTCGTCTCATATTGATTAATGCAGTCAGCAAGAGAGATTCTCTTCTTATCTCTAAGGCAAAATCCACATATCTCGCATATCAAAAAGTTCTTTCCGACTATGGTGAAGGAAGTGCTTCGACCATCTCTGATTTGCTTGATCAACTTGTTTATCTTAAATGGGATGGTGCATCTTCGCTTAGAGAACATCTTGGTAAATTTGAAGAAATTGAGAATCTATTGGTGGACAGTGCATCAAGTGATACTGAGTTACTTGTCTCATCAAAAATACGAGCTATGATTCTTGTTAAAAGCGTTAAACATGAATCTATGATTGGAATTACTCAACACCTCTTTCAAAACTTTAAAGGTTTATCGCTTGAATCAATTTACGACAGTCTTAAATCCGAAGCTAATCGAAGAGAACGTGAAGTTGATTCCACTGATAACGCAAATGCACTCAAGGCGCAATCCAAAAAGAAAAAATTCACTCAGCGATCTTCTTCTCCTGACAAAAAAGACAAGAAAAATTTAAAGTGTAGTCTGGGTCATGTTGGTCACACTGATGAAAATTGCATCACTCAGTTACGTGAAGAGTTAAAAAAATTAAAAGTCTCATCTCACCCGAGGAACAAAAAAGCTAAACCTGCTGAAGTCATAACAGAATCAGCCTCACTTGTTGTTGATCACGAGCATGAGGAGTCAGCCTATCTTGCCTGTACTACAAACATTAATACACGTTTTGTTCTTGATTCTGGCGCAACCTCTCATATGGTTCAAGATCGCAAGATGCTATCTAATGTCAAGAAACTTGTGCCTTCCATTAGTATTGACACAGCGGGTTCAGAAATTTTGACAGCCGATTATTCTGGGGATCTAGTCATTGGTTCACACCTTGTTCTTAGTGATGTATTGGTTGTCAATGGTATCTAAGCAAACTTAATTTCTGTCAACAAGTTGAACCGAATAGGTTACAAAGTCAACTTCGAACCGTCCAAAACTAAAATACTTGATTCTCATGGTGTCCTTATTGCGAAATTGACTCACAAAGGACAGAAACAGAATTTGTGGTATGTTAATAATCATGCTCTTATTTCTGGTGAATCACGTCTAACCCTGTATCAATGGCATCAACAACTAGGACATCTTAACACCAAATCTATAAAAAAATTCTTAAATACAAAGAAGATTGATTTTATTGATGAGCGTTATGATTGTGTTACCTGCTCAAAAGGGAAGATAGTTAAAACACCTTTTTTGTCAACTTTTCCACTAGCTAGTACTCCTCTATTTCGGATTCATTCTGATGTTGTTGGCCCAATAGAACCACCTACTATTGGAGGACATAGGTACATAGTGACATTCATAGATGATTGTACTAGGTATTCTACTATCTATCTTATGAAATGCAAATCTGAAGTTTTTTCTAAGTTCAAAATTTATCAGGCTGATGTTGAGAACAAGTTGGAGCGTAAAATCAAGTACTTAAAGTGTGATAGGGGAGGTGAATATGGTTCAGGAAGGTTAATTGATCATTTGAATAAATGTGGAATTACTCGTGAACAGGTACCAGCCAGGACACCTCAACACAACTCTGTAGCAGAGCGCTTTAATAAAACACTTATAGACAAAGTTTGTACAGTGATGATAGACTCTTAATGCCCGGCTCCACTGTGGGGTGAATGTGTTATGAGCTGTAATTTCTTATTGAATCTCCTCCCACATTCAAAGTTAAACTCAAAGACACCTCATGATGTTCTAGGGGGTTTTCTTCCAAGCAAAGGGAATCATTCATATGATTATACCTTTATCAGGAGATTCGGCTCTTTGGCTATTCATCATGTACCGAAGGAAGATCGAAGCTGGAAACTACAGCCTAGAGGTACTGAATGTGCCATTATGGGTTATGAACTGAATTCTAAAAGCTACAGACTTTATGATAAGCATAATAAGAAAATTTTTGTTTCCTGAAATATCAAGTGCTTTGAGTCTAAAAATTACTCTAGCCAAGAATACTCTGCAATTAAAGTACCCGACTATGTTCAATGTACACTACCAGCAAGTATTTCAAAATCATCTTCAACTGAAACCCCTCATAATTCAATATCTTTATCATTACCAATCTCTTCTAGTCCAGTTCAGACCTCTGTTCAAGGTAATGTTCTGGATGGGTTGATTGATAATGACACTGAAGATTCTGGGAGTAGGGTACAACGTCTCAAACTTACCTGTCGTCGTCAAACACCTGATCCTTCTACATTAGATTCATTATCAACTGAGAATCAAGAGGCTAATATACCAGAAGCTTCTGATAATAGCGACTTAGATTCTCAGGATCCATCTCTTTCTTATCATGGGCGACCAGTCTGGAACCGTAATCCACCATCCTATTATGGATTCTTTGCTAATCATTTATCAGATACTCCTACATACAAGCAAGCATTAAGCAGATCTGACTCTGAGTTATGGAAAGAGGCCATGGACAAAGAGTTTGAGTCATTATGTGAGCATCATGTTGGTGAACTAGTAACCAAAACTAAGGATATGAAGGTAATCGGTGGTACTTGGGTTTTGTCAAAGAAAAAGGATGAACTAGGAAGGGTAGTTAGGTATAAGGCACGTTGGGTTGCTTTGGGAAATTTTCAGAAAGCAGGTGTGGACTACGGGGAAACTTATGCTTCTGTTGGCCGTACTGAAACTTTCCGTCTTCTCATGTCATTAGCAGCAGCAAGAAACTGGCTTATATCTCAATTTGATGTTTCTACAGCATTCATTCATGGAATCATGAAGGATGATGTTTTTGTGACTCAAGTTAAAGGTTATGAAATAGGTGGAAAAGATAAGGTATGGAAACTTAAAAAATCACTGTATGGTACTCGACAAGCACCTCGTCAATGGAGAGAGAAGTTTGTTGAAGTCATGACCGAACTGAATTTCTCTGAAGCTGAAGGGGACAAATTGCTCTTTCTTTTTCAGAAAAAAAATTCCTTCATTTTTGTTCACCTTCATGTTGATGATGGCCTGGTCTTCTCAAATTGCAACAAGACTGTTTCTCAGTTTCATAAAGATCTAGGAAAACAATTCAAGATGAAGTGGACTGACAATCCAACGTATCATTTAGGGATTAAGATTTCTTACCTAAATGATTACATATCCTTAACTCAGGAGTCGTATGTGGATGAATTAGCTAAAAGGTTTAGTATAACTAACTGCAAGAAATTCTCTACTCCACTTCCTGTGAATTGTACTTTGCTTGAACCACAACCAGACGAGGCTGAAGAGGGTAAAGGTGATCCCTATCAAGAACTCATTGGCTCCCTAAACTATCTTTCTGTGTCAACTAGACCCGATATCTGCCAAGCTTTAAATGCTTTATCTAAATTTAACTCTAATCATTCTCCTGATCACTGGCATCTTGCAATAAAATTATTACAATATGTTGTCTCCAATAAAAATATTGGCATCAAATATCGAAGAAATATAGATGATATTGTCTTCAAATCTTATAGCGATGCTGATTACGCTAACTGTAAATCTACACGGTGTTCAGTTACTGGTTACATCATTCTGCTTAATGATAGTCCCATATCATGGCGCAGTAGACGTCAGAAGGTTGTTACACTCTCTGTCACTGAGGCCGAGTACATTGCTATGTGTGAATGTGCTAAAACATTAATTTGGATTTCAAAACTTTTTTTTCTCTCAACATTAATATGAAAACTCCTCAAATTCATAGTAGTATTAATGCGCCTGATCTTTTCTGTGACAATTCTGGTGCTATTTTCCTGTCTAAAAAAGCGCAAATCAATGAGCGATCAAAACATATTGACGTCCGTTATCATTGGCTTTAGCAAAAAGTGAAGCATAATGAAATTAAAATCATTTATTGTTCTACACGGGATATGTTAGCAGATATGTTTACTAAGCAACAACCTCAAATTCGATTTGAAGCTGACAGGAAACGTTTAAATCTTATCATGTGTGAAGCAGGGGGGGTATTGAAGGATGACGTGTTACTACTGAAGGATTCCTGAGTATTCCACACGTGCTTAACACATTTCTGAGTATTGAATTATAGACGTGATTAATCAATGAGGGTGAATGATTTTATTATTAGATTGTATATATAGTAGATGTCTTTATTCTAGGTTCCCTATCCAATCTCATATTTCATCTTCATCAAATACTGATTGATCAACAATCTTTTATTTTCTTTGCTTGAAACATCTTTTAACTCGCTAAACTATTATTCGTTCAATACCCTTCTGTTTGTCAATCACTGGGGACAGGTACATGTACTGTGTTATTGTTATATTTGCTATGACTGATTGTAGTATATCTTTAGGTGATTGTCACCACTGAATATAGAGGGTATCTATTACTAACGAAATTATACTTTAACTATTTAAAAGGTATTGTTTACTTTTATATTTCTAATAATCTTAATGCGGAATCCAATCTCATATTTCATCTTCATCAAATACTGATTGATCAACAATCTTTTATTTTCTTTGCTTGAAACATCTTTTAACTCGCTAAACTATTATTCGTTCAATACCCTTCTGTTTGTCAATCACTGGGGACAGGTGATTGTCATGACTGAATATAGAGGGTATCTATTACTAACAAATAAATACTTTAACTATTTAAAAGGTGATTGTCACAACTGAATATAGAGGGTATCTATTACTAAAGAATAAATACTTTAACTATTTAAAAGCTTTTGAATCAATAAAATTGCCAAAATGTTGAAGAAGAAATTGAAACGTGGGCTCGTGAGATTAGAGAAAGGCCCGATACTCAAGATATTCAGCAATCGATGGCTTGGAAGGATTTGGAATGGTCTCCTTGTGTTGAGAATAATGCACCACTGCATCTAGTCTTTTCACTATTTATTGATTGGTTTAATCCGCGAGGTAACAAACAGGCAGGTAAACACGAATCGATAGAAGTGGTGGCTTTGACGTGTATTAATCTACCTCCAAAACTACGCAATAAGCCGGAATTTACACTGATATCAAGCCTGATTCCTGGACCAAGCTCCCCAAATACAGTCACTATATCTCACATCTTGAAACTGCTGGTGGATGAGCTTCTAGAAATTATGCCAGGGATTCTGATTTCAACATCTTTGTATCCAAATAAACGAACTGTTAAAGTCCGACTTCTGCCGCTAATTGGGGATCTTCCAGCAACTCATAAGGCTGGTGGTTTTGCATCTCACTCTGCCAACCAATTCTGCCCTTGGTGTAACTTAGATTCACATGAAATATACACAGCAAAGCTGGGAGATTTGCGAATTGAAGAAGAGGTCTTGAAGTTTTCTGAAAATTCAAAGGAGGCTAAAACAAAAATTCAACAGCAAGAAATAATTAAGCTTCATGGTGTTCGATTGTCAGAGCTCAACAGGTTGCCATACCGCAAACCAACTTCTCACTTAGCATTGGGGGTAATGCACTGTTGGCTAGAAGGTGTACTTCAGACTCATTTTCGCTACTGGTGGGCATTTCAAATTATTGGTACAACAAGTAAAAGACAGAGGCCAAGTATAAAGCAAAAGAGAAGCACAAGGACACGAATGGAAGATATTGCTGATAGTATAGAGATGATGGGGTTAGAAGATGAGTCAGAAAATTCAGCAAATTCTGATATGGAACTAGGCCAAGGTGTTGGAGGTGGTGTATTCTTCATGGCTCAAATTGAAACTTTTTGAAAATTAATGGCCAACATTATCTTTCCAGATGGAGTAGGATCATTGCCTCCTAATATAGGTGAAGCTAAGCATGGACACCTTAGAGCAGCTGATTGGTTCATTCTTTTTACAATAGCTATTCCCTTGATAATTCCTCAAATAGTTTTGTCAAAAAATATAAACTCCTTAAGAAAACCAAACTGCTCACTTTTTTTGCAAAACATTGGCGACCTTGTTTACTGTACTAGATTTCTCTTAAAAGATATAGTTCAGGAATCACATTTTTTTCAATTTGATTTTAGTTATAGACGCTATTTAGAAAGCTCAAAAAAGCTGTTTAACAACCCGAAAATGACACCAAACCACCATTTTGCAGTACACTTGCCTGTGCAGATGTAAACATGGGGGCCACTAATAGGAGTTTCTGAATTTTGGGGAGAACGTATGATAGTTCTTCTGCAAAAAATTCCAACGAACAATATAGGACGTAAGTAAAAATTTATTTAAAAAGAAATTATCTCAGCTTTGATTTATAAAGAAGCTGGTTATTATTTTATTTTACATGGAAAATTCATGGTACAATGATGAGAAAGGCATCACAACGGCAAAGGCTCTTACTTCAACAAAAAGGGGTAAGTCATTTCAAGGGGGAAGAGATGAAAAACAGTAGCATTTCAACAGTATGCAAAAATGCAATCCAATTGCCTGATGATATCTATCAACTAATTCTGGAATTGGTATGACAAAAAAATCCCAAAGTAAGAGAATACATGGAGTTCCCTCATCCACTTGGGGCACATGTTCTTGGACAATTTGCATCTCCTATTAAGTCTTGTTTTGGGAAAAATGGAGTTCGAATTACCACAAAACCACCCAACAACTGTGTCATCTTCAACTGGGAAGGAAGAGATGGATGTGGAATTGTTCAAAATATCTATGCTTATCATGGAAAGGGAGTATCTTTGGAGGAGTGTATTGTGATTAGTGTAATAAAGGATCAATGGCCTACTCACAGAGATCCTGTCAGGCTGAGGTCAAGTACAAAGACGTGAACTAGCTTGAATGGTCAGTTGTCTAGAATATTTTAATGGTCCTATATGAATACTGTAGTACAAATCCAATAAGTATTAAAATAACTCAAAGTAAGGGTCTCAGTTATTCTAATCTCACTAATTATATATGGCTTACAATCTTTATAGTTGGTAGAAAAATAGATTTAATAATTCAGATACTATTCAAAGACTATATAAGTGCTATTGATATGTATTGTAAATTGATTTGGTTATATGATTGAATTGTAATGATAAAGAATGTAGAAAACAAGACCCAAAACCTCCTCCTTTTATACACAATAGGTTCCCCAATGAATCCCTTGATTTACCAGTACAATATACAATTAATGACGCCTCCATACAACTAATAGACATTTTCATCAACATCCCTAGTGACCCATAACATAATTAGAAGAGTAACTCCCTCCAAAATCCTGGAATAATAGGGAAAATCCATCAAAATTAAAGAATAAGTAAAAAATAGAGTATATGCGTATCATACATCAATATAAAAGACTAAAGAGAGAAAATTAAGGTCAATAAGAGCTAAATAATAAGGGAGATTCACTGTAGAAATGATGGTGCTGATCCTGACATTATACTACGTGAAATTCCCATTCAAAAATGACCAAAATTGACTGAGAAACCACCTAGAAACCCAAAAAAGGGTGTGAGATGTGGGGTAACTACATGCAGTCCTTGGCAGGCGCTAGCACAGGTAAATCCTTGACTAATTTTAGGTGAATTTAAGCATGGTAGTGAAATAAGATGCCAAAAGTGAGGTTATTAATGAAATTAGTGCATATAAAAAGGGTCAATGCATTATTAATTAAGCTAGGACACTAAATAAGTGCCTGTTGCCTATTTTAGTGTGTTTCCCCAAAGTGGGCGTAAAATGTGGGGTAATTATAGTGTGAAAAAGCTAAATTTTCTAAAAATGAAGCTATTCACACGGGAAAAATGCAGGCAGTATGTGGCCAGTACACAGAAGCCATTTCTGGCATAAAAACACCAAATTTGAAAAGTGTTATTTTTATGCATTTATGTCAGTGTATCTATTATTTAAGTATGATTTAATAGTATTTATTAATGGTCCTACTACTTATTAATAAATTATTTAGTGATTAAACCTCAGGGGAAGACTAATAAAATAGTTATACTCAAATAAAACTCACAATACTTGGATTTAAATGCGTGATAGTGGTGGAAAATAGATGAATAAAATATAGTTATAGCTTATGTAAAGATAATATCAATTTATAATGGCTTTACAATATATTTCTGAATGCTAATAATTGTATTGTAGTGTTTGTTTTGAATTGTAGTAAGTGAATGATGATAAATAACCGTCAAAATCCCTCCTTACTTATACCCAAATTCACTGGAGTGCACAGACCATCAATCCAGATGATGTCACTGCTATCCCCGGCAATTACAGCACTGTGAGGGCCCATCACCTCCCCATGGTGTCCACTTCAAGCAGATTCAACACCCAGACCTCCAGTAAGGACCCTCCATCACAATTAATGATAACACAGACCCATAGCATAAATAGAAAATCCAGATAAAAGCGGATACCATAAAGAAACAGGTAAAATAACTCATCCAAAGAGGATATAATGAAATCCAAAGCATATAAAGAAACAAATGAAATTTCCAAGCCACCAATAGCGTCCCCAAGCATCCATATTAACCCAGAAATGACCTCCCAACCCATAAATCCGTGAATATCCATCCAAGGAAGCAGATTAAGCTGTCCAGACTGAGTGTATGCGCCTGAAATAGATGTTTATGCTTCTGTAGGTGTAGTGAGTCCACCAGATATGTCCATATGACCTAAAATAAGCAGAAAAACAAAGGTTATAGGCTATTAAGAGGCTAAAACCCACTTATATACCTAAATATACATAATATACTGCATATTTCACTGAATATGAGATTTATGTATACATATAAGCTTATGTATGTCAATAATTACTTAATATCACTTAAGACAAGTATAATATGACTCCATTAACAACTTAATAAATATTATTAGGCTATGGATAAGCTATTTAAACTACTATAATTTATATAATAGAGTAATAATTATATATATATGTAATATAATCATATATATTATTGTTTTAACCTTATTTTTAAGATATAAGCTTAATGTACTTGAGGTTATCTTATTTTAAGTATAAGAAATACTCAGTCCTAGAAATATCTAGGCTGACAATTTAAGTAGCTAAATCAATAGTCCTAAATGAGACAAATTGAACTGTAAAAGCACATTTTTAATATTCTTAAATTTATAGCGCGTATAATCAACTTTTAAGTGAAAAAAAACACATTTTTTGTTTTTTGCATAAAACAATGAAAATAACAGCTTTAATTATACTTAAAAATTATGTAGCCTTATAATTAAGGTTCTTAAGGTTACCCTAACATATTGAAACTTAATATTAAGTACATAAGACTTATAAATGGTGGATATATGTGTCAGCCTAGATATCCCTAGGACTGAGTATTTCTTATGCTTAAAATAAAATAACCTTAAGTAAATTAAGCTTATATCTTAAAAATAAGGTTAAAATAATAATATATATTATTATATTATATATATATATAATTATTATCCTATTATATAAATTATAGTAGTTTAAATAGCTTATCCCTAGCCTAATAAAACTTATTAAGGTTTTAATGGAGTCATAATATACTTATCTTAAGTGATATGAAGAAATTATTGACATACATAAGCTTATATGTATACATAAATCTCATAATCAGTGAAATATGCAGTATATTATGTATATTTAGGTATAAAAGTGGGTTTTAGCCTCTTAATAGCCTATAAACTTTGTTTTTCTGCTTATTTTAGGTCATGTGGACGAAATCAGTGAACTCACAATGCCTACAGAAGCATAGACATCTATATCAGGCACATAAACTCAGTTTGGACAACTTAATTTACTTCCTTGGATGGTTATTCACAAATTTATGGGTTGGAAGGTCATTTCTGGGTTAATGTGGATGCTTGGGGATGTTATTGGGGGCTTGGGTATTTTATTTGTTTCTTTATATGCTTTGGGCTCATTAAATCTCTTTTTGATTGCTTATTTTACCTGTTTCTTTATGGTATCTGCTTTTATCTGGATTTTCTATTTGTGGTATAGATCTGTGTTATCATTAATTGTGATGGAGGGTCCTTACTGGAGGTCTGGGTATTGAATCTGCTTGAAGTGGACGCCATGGGGAGGTGATGGGCCCTCACAGTGCTGTAATTGCCAGGGATAGCAGTGACATCATCTGGATCAAAGGTCTGTGCACTCCAGTGGATTTGGGTATAAGTAAGGAGGGATTTTGACGGTTATTTATCATCATTCACTTACTACAATTCAAAACAAACACTACAATACAATTATTAGCATTCAGAAATATATTTTAAAGCCATTATAAATTGATATTATCTTTATATAAGCTATAACTATATTTTATTCATCTATTTTCCACCACTAGCATGCATTTAAATCCAAGTATTGTGAGTTTTATTTGAGTATAACTATTTTATTAGTCTTCCCCTGAGTTTTAATCACTAAATCATTTATCAATAAGTAGTAGGACCATAAATAGACACTATTATATCATACTTGTATACTAGACTATACTGACAATATGTGTGTATATAAGGTGTTAAAATGGCATTTTTTGTGTATTATCATAATTTAATTATGTATACTGCTGGTGTACTCTCATTTATTGTTCCCACGTATAGTTCATGTTTTTAACATAACTTTTAAGTACTTTTTACTCAGTCCTGGGGATATACAGGCTGACACTCGCCCACCCAAAAAAACAATAAAAAAATGATAAGTTATACATTTTCTTTATTTATTTGTAATTTTTCAGGTATTCAGATTAATTCTGTAGCATTAAAGATTATTCTTTAAAGAAATAAAACATAATAAAATATTATGAGTACTGGTTTTTTAACCCCTCAGCTGGTTGAACAAAAATTTATTTCTGTTTAAATTTTTAAGAAGAGAGGATAAATTTGAAATTTCTTTTTCAGGTATCCATTTATCAAATTCATTTTATTTCCCCTTAGATCTTAATAAATACTCAGTTCCTTTTCCATTAGTAAGGATTCTTTTCTTGAGTATTTTTTCAATCTCTGCTTTTTCCACAATTTCTTCAGGTTGCTTTTTAGGCCTTCCCCTTCTTTTTGGAAATAATTCAAGATCATTTGCATGGTAAGGTTTCAATAATGAGATAGGGAAAACTGGATGTTTCCTTTCATGTGGGGCATAAAATATGACTTCCACTGAATTATTACCAAACATTTTGCTTACTACAAAAGGTCCTACAAAGGGATCCTTCAATTTAAAATTACCTTGTAAGTTAAAATGTAGTGTTGAAATTAGGACTTCATCTCCTTTTTTGAATTCAAATTCTTTATGAGATTTATCCCACCTTTTCTTTTCATATTCAAATGCTTTTTGAATGCATTCTTCTGCATGTTCTCTACACATTTGTTGCATATGAATAAAGGATTTAGTACCAGGGTGTATATCCAACCTTGGTAATTTATTTAAATGATTTACTGGGGTATTCAGTACGTATCCCATCCAGAGTTCAAATGGTTTCTTCTCTGTTACAGAATGAGTTGTGCTGTTATAAGCAAATTCAAGTCCAGGAATTAATGTTACCAAGTCATGTGTGAATTTCTCATTGTCCTTGTATTCTAATCCAAAGGCACAATATCTTCTGATCATGTCTTCAAGAGTTTGTATCATTCTTTCAGCTAAGCCATCAGTTTGTGGATGGTGTGCTTTAGAAAATTTCAATTGAAAACCTGATACTTCCATCAAAGATGTCCAGAACTATGAAGTAAATTTAGGGTGTCTGTCAGAGATTATGGCTTTGGGGAACCCAGAAGTATTCATCACTTGAGTCCTCCATAGTAATGCCAAGTCTTTTGCAGATACCTCTTTATGGGTAGTAATAAATTTACACATTTTGGTTAATCTATCCACAATTACTCAGCAATAATTGAAACTTTCTTTTCCTGCTAATGGAAAGCCAGTGACAAAATCCATGTTTATAATTTCCCATGGAGCTTTTGGCTGCTCTATTTGTTGTAACAACCCAGATCTCTTCCCAGTTAATCTTTTAGATTTCTGACATAAGTCACATGTTTCAATGTATTTTTGTACATCTTCTTTCATGTTTATCCACCAGGCTGTATTTTTAACTCTGGTTAATGTTTTGTTAAAATCAAAATGACCAGCTAAGATGTCATCATGACAAGTACTCAACATTAACTCATTCATAGAATGTGGTATTACTATTAAATTACTTAGCTATTTTCTGTAATATATATATCCATCTTCAATTGACAGTTTACCTTTGTACAACGCATTTTTATACTTTGGAGGCAAGGTTTTAATTAATGCACTCATGGAGGCATTAGTTGGATCATTTAAAATGGTAGATAATTTAGCCAAATATTTATTAGATGAATAATTTTCCAATATAGTTTGCATAAACTCTTCCTATAAATCCACTATATAAATCCCAAATATATGTATAACATCATTTTCAGGTACATAAGCTGGGTTGTCAGCATCATTTGGCAAAGTACTTCTGGATAATAAATCCACATTAGAATGCAATGTTCCTGCTCTATGAGTGATTTTCATTCTTCCTCTGTACTATTTTACAGCTAGTTGCTATCTAAACATGTGCCTATTAGGTGTTTTCATGTTTAGTAATGATTTTACTGCACTGAAATCTGTTATTAATTCAAACTTCTGGTCTTCCAGATGGTAATGAAGTTTCTCCAAGGCCCAAACCCAGGCTAAACATTCCAGTGGTGTAGCACCATACCTTAATTCTGTCTTTCTTAAGGTTCTGGATATATAACAGATAACTATTTCAGATAAATTTCCATTTATTACTTGTTTTTGCGGTAAAGCAGCAATTAACCCTGTGAAGCTTGCATCAGTGTACAAGATAGAAGGTAGGGTGAAATCTGGCAGTCCCAATATTGTAGCTGACATTAAACATTCCTTTAATTTATTAAAGGCGTTTTGTCTTTCATTATTCCAAATGAAAGCCTCATTTTTCCTGATTAGTGTTGTTAAAGGAGCTGCAATGGATTGGTAGCTTTTAATATACTGTCTATAATATCCACACATACCCAAAAAACTTTGAACATTTTTTACATTCTTAGGTATACCAATGTTTTTAATTGCTGCCACCTGATTCTGGTCAACAAAAATTTGTAATCCAGATACAACATGTCCAAGTACTTTCAAGGATTGAAATTTAAACTTACATTTCTTTAATGCAATTGTCATATTAATTTCATCCATCTTTTGGAAGACTCTCTTTAGGTGATTTAACTTTTCATCATATGTTTTTGAAAACACTATGATGTCATCAATATAAACCAAAAGCCATTCTTCAACCATTTCTTGATGAAAGACACTATCCTTCAATTTTTGGAAGACTGAAGGCGCATTCTTTGGGCCAAATGGCATTCTCACATACTTATATATTCCCATATGTGTGGTTATTAATAAGTAATTCTGAGAACTCTTTTCCACAGGAATCTGGTGGTAACCTTTGTTTCCATCCAGACAGGAAATATATTTGGCTCCTTGTAAGGTAGCATTGATAGAAGCAATCCTTGGTAGAGGGTAAATATCATCTACAGTGTATGTATTCAGAGCTCTATAATCACTGCATAATCTTGTCTTATCTTTTCATAAGAGATTAATACTGGTGAAATAACACAATAATTAGGTGTTGTGTCTACTTTTTCAACAATACCCATTTCCAACAACATTTTTATATTGTCTTCAATATCTTTCCTTTTTGCAGGAGATGCTGGTTAAGGTTTCTTTTTCAAGCTGCCAGGAATATTATCCAAGTCACAACTTAAAAAGATTCTCATCTCATGGTCTTTGACCAATCCTAGTTCATTTGAACCATGGGCAAATGCCATAGGATAAGATTTGATCAAACTCAAAATATTGTCTTCTTCAATTTTTGAGAGTTGAGGAATGAAAGAGGCCTTTTGGGTTTCATTGTCCAATTCTACCACTTCAGTGGTGGTTCTTCCACCTTGCAGTTGCTCCTCTCTAGGAGAAATGGAATATACTGAATTTTCAGAACATATCTTGAATTTTCTCTTACTATTCACACCTATAGTGAAGCAACTGTTTGCAGGATCTAGTTTAATGCCAAATTTTGTCAATAAGTCATTTCCAATAATAAACCAATCACTGCAATTATTATTATCCATTACAACAAATTCACATGCTTCTCTCATTACTATACTTAAAGAATACAGCAGTTTTGTATTTGCCAATTGGATTGAAAACTGAACCAAAACCCCTCCAGTTTTTTGTCTGTACAGATTCTAGTTTTTCCTTATACTTACTGTCAAGTTTCATTAATGTATTAATAGAAACTACACTACCTGCAGCCCCAGTGTCAAGAATGGAATTTATTTCCCTTCCACATATAGTAACAGGTGCTCTGATAGGTGTTATTTTGTAAGTATCATGAGATACATCTTTAATTATTTCAGCTTCTTCAATGGAAGTTAAAGATGTATCTGTATGAGGTATAGCATCATTCAGGAACATAATATCCTGTTCTAATACATATATCTCATGATCATCATCACTGTAAGAAATTTTACTTTTACAATCCTCACTGGATTCCACATTCTCATCTTCATGATTACTTGGTTCAGAATTTGTGAGGTTTCAATAACATTAATTCTTTTCTTACACGTTGTAGACAATCCTATAGTACTAGCTATAGGCCTTGACCAAGGGAGTTGGAGAAAAACCAGAAAGAGAAACCCCTGTCCCTTTAGAAAAATAAGTGAGATTGACCTGTTGCAGCAAATTGGAGATCTGTTTGCTAGACCCTCTAATTAAACACTCTTGACCTCTTTAAAAGTGAAGATAATAGTCCCAGACAGACTACTAGAAAGAGTTGAAATGAACAGTAATATATTCCAACAAAAAAACAGCCAATGAGACAGTGAGGAACAGAGAGGCGATGAGTAAAGAGATAAGATGATTCCCCTAAAAATCTTCCCACACACGCATCATACAGCCAGTGCACAGACCACCCTGACCGATTCCCCAGCCAAAATCCAGCTTTCCCAGCCTTTTTCATGCATAAAAGTGCATTTTAGCGCCTCCCCAGTGCCCAGGCGGCCAGGCCGCTTGGAGGCGGCTCCGCTTAGGGTCAGGCAGGCCGCTTGGGGGCGGGCGGGCCGCTTCTAGGCCTTAAAACACCCATACAACCCATAAAAACCCTAAAAACCCTAAAAAACCATAACTTCACTAATAAACAAGATAAACACACATAATACATACCAAAATGAAAAGAAAATAAAGGACAATAAGCTGAGACATAATAAGTGACCCTAAATTAAGCCTACATAAGCACCACTAAGCAATAAACATCTGATAAATACCAATAATAACACCATAACTACCCTATAAAGCAAGGTAACCACCCATAAGGGATACCAAAATGAAGAGAAAAGAAAGGACATTAAGCTGAGACATAATAAGTGACCCTAGCTTAAGCCTCCATAAACACTACTGAATATAACCTAAAGATTAAAAAAACCACTAATAACACCATAACCCCAATAACACCCTACATACCAAATACCCCCAAATATGCACTCCAAAGGCCTACCCAGGTTTGGATCACCACAACGTGTGACCCTTAACCCAAGGTTCATTACATTTTTAACAATTGTTATTTTCTTGTCTTTTAGGGACAAGGGGAGCTGAAGGTTTCTTCTTCTTCACTGGTAACTTACTTGTAGTAGGTTTTACTACGTCAACACTTTGTTTGTAATTATTATACTTGGTTTCATATTTGTGGTTTAATAATATTTCATTGCATATTTTAATGAACCCATAGGTATCTCTGATGGTTTCAGTTCTAGCTACAATAATTTCTCTAACTGATATAGGCAACTTGTATATTATTTTCCCTTTCCACTCATCATAATCCATTTTTGGATCCATAGCTTTCATGATTTTTATTAAATTTATTAAAAGGACCATGGGTTTATCTCCAGCATTTGGATTATATCTGGCTCTTTCATACAATCTTTGTTGAGTGATTCTGAATTTTGGGCCACCAAATTGCTTTTCAATTAGTGCCTTCCATTCATTCCAGGAGTAGTTAATTCCCTCACTCAATACAGATTCAAACCATAATAAGGCCACATCTGTAAATAAAGATATCAATTCTGATGTAATTTCTTCATCAGATAATTTGTATGAAAATTTTAATTTATCAATTCATTGAATGAATTGTTGCCAATCAGATTTTGAATCCCCGTCAAAAGAAGGGTACTGATATAACTTAGTCCAGTTCTTTTGGCTAGTTTTTGCTTCCCTAACCTGAGGAATATTGAGTAATTCACTTACTTTAGAAAGATGATCATTTATTTCATCTTTTACTGATTTTATATTCTTAGAGCCCATGATACTATGTTCATGTTCAATCATTGGTTTATTACCAGAGTGTTTCATAAAAACTGGTACTCTTTCCACATAAGAGGTATTATCTTTTATTTTATCAGTTTTTTCAAAATGTTAGCTACTTCAATTCCTACTCTTTGTAACTTATCTTTTATTACAGGTACATGAGTTAAGGTATCATTCACATTTGAAAAAGACAATTTTACACATCCCTCTGTGGTAGCCATAATATTCTGAGAATGTTCCAATTTATTTTCTAAATTTTTAATCTCAGAGTTTAATCTTTTGTTTTCATTAACTAATTCATTATTTGAATTCTCAATAATTTTTAACCTATTGGCTGTTGTACTCAATGATTGTGTGAAGTTTAATAATACACTTTCTGTATTATTGTTTGACTCTCTAGAGAATTCTTCCAATTTTTCAATTCTTAATAATAATTTACTAATTATTTTTGATTCCATTGGATTTTCTTTTAGAAATTATTCAATTTTTTCTGTGTCCAATTCAGAAGACTCATCATCAGGTTCAAGATTTAATTCATTTGGTTCCATTTTTATATTAATAGCATTTTCCTGGTGGTCAATAAAACTATGTATATTGTCCTCATTTAAAGACAAGTTTAACATGTCATTTTCAAATGAATAATTTTTTAAATCCTTATCAATTATATCCAATAACTCTCTATCAATTTCATTACATATAAGTAATTCATTGTTAGGATTATATAATTGATCCTGAGAAGATGGATGACTTACCAAGGTCTTATTCCATTTCCCCTACCTCTCCTTGGCTTTTATTGGCCAGTTGTCTAGAAGAGGGGGAAAAAGAAGAGGAAAAAAGGAGAGGAGGAAAAGGTAATATAAAAAGGAAATTAAATAAAGTAATAAAATTGTAGAGTTATTTTAAAGGAGAGGCAACAAGTAGACTTTAGGGACTTTGTATGACAGTGAGGTTCTAATAAATTTTAATATAATTATTTAATGAGTAGCTATGTTCAATGCACAGAAAACACTTTCTATTACTAAAAGACTTAATGCAACCGTAAAATATTTATTTACTTTTAAATTTAGATTTTATAAGGCTAATAAAAAATAAAATAAATGTAATATAATTAAAATTGAATTGAGTTGAATGTATATAATAAGTGATGCGTTAAAGGGGATTTCCCAAAGCCCTTTTATAGACCAGGGGACCTCTGAAGCGCCACAAATCAGTATATACAAAATAGTAATGAGCTAAAACAAGAATATAAAAGAGTAGAAATGAAACATAGATATTAAGGGAAAAACATGAAATAATTAACTAAACCTGTGAGTAATTAATCATTTTCCCATCATAATTTCCCAAAACACTTAATTAAAATAATTAGTAACCAAGTAAGTCTTAAACATGAGAACAATGAGTAAAATAATCCAAAACAGACATTATAGTGACATGTAAAGGTTTTAAGTAAAACAAATAGAACTATTTTCACGCCAAAAATTCATGTAATCAATTTAATCCAGTTTTAAAGCAATTTTAATTAATTGTTTTAACTATGTAATTAATTCAATAATTAATTTAAATGAAACATATAATTAATTTAATGATATTTGTAATTTAAAGTGAGGATTTTAATAATATGTTATTAAATAAGTGTTATAATTTTTTTAATAATTTTTCTGACACAATAAAGGGTCAAAAAAGCGCCCAATATTATTGTTTAATAATATATGAAAAGTTTTATTTAATATATAAATTTAATTAATTAATTTAATTACATTATAAGTCAATTTTACACATATAATTATAATATATGTTTGTAATTAATTAATTATTAATTTATAATTATTAAATACATAAAAATGTGCCATTATTTGTAGAATATAAAATATATTATGCTTAATTTAAATGTATAAATAATTTATATAACAATAAAATTAATATAACACTTATATTTAATAAGATACTTATATAATTTTATTATTCAATAAAATATTAATTTATATACATCAAATGCAATTCTTATGACCTCTTTCAGGTCCAATAAATCAACATATTGTTTACTGGGCTCCTGGTATAGCCTGGCTGACACTCCCTCACTCTAAAAAAAACAATAAAAAAAATGCTAAGATTTTTTCTTTTTGTACTTTTTTAACACAGTAGGAAGATTTGAAATCTCCTTTCCAGGTATCCATGCATCATTTTCAGATGATTTGTTCTTATATCTCAATAAATATTCAGTACCTCTTTCAGAAGTGATAATCCTATCCTTGAGAATTTTATCAATTTCTGCAGTTTCTGTGACTTCCTGAGGGTTTTTCTTAGGTCTTCCCCATCTTTTGGGAAATAAGTCACTGTTGGAAGTATAAGACTTAAGCAAAGAAATGGGAAAAACAGGATGTTTTCTATCATATGGAGAATACAATACAACTTCTACTGCATTATCTCCAACCATTCTTTTAACAACAAATGGTCCTACAAAAGGATCTTTTAATTTTTTGTTACCTTGTAAATTGAAATGGACAGTAGATATCAAAACTTCATAACCCTTGTTAAATGTGTATTCTTTATGGGATTTATCCCATCTTTTCTTTTCATATTCAAATGCTTTATCAATACAGCTTTGAGCATGTTTTCTGCATAGCTGTTGCATTTGCATAAAATATTTTACACCAGGATATAGTTCCAACTTAGGTAATTTATTATTGAGAATCTGAGCAGGAGTTTTTGGGACATAACCTAACCAAAGCTCAAAAGGCTTTTTCTCAGTGACAGAATGAACAGTGCTATTATTTGCAAATTCAAGACCAGGCAATAGAGTGACCCAGTCTTGATTAAATCTGTCATTGTCTTTATATTCTAATCCAAAGGCACAATACCTTCTAATCATATCTTTCAGAGTTTGAATCATTCTTTCATCTAGACCATCAGTCTGAGGATGGTGAGCTGTAGACAACTTTAACTCACAGCCACAAATATCCATCAAAGAGGTCCAAAATTCAGAAGTAAATTTTGGATCTCTATCAGATATAATGGCTTTTGGAAAACCAATAATATTAAAAATGTAAGACCACCATAAGAAAGCTAATTCTTTTGTGTATACATCTTTGTGGGTAGGAATAAACTTGCACATTTTTGTCAATCTATCTACTATTACCCAACAAGAGTTATAACTGTCTTTACCTGCAACAGGAAGACCAGTGACAAAATCCATGTTAATTATTTGCCAAGGAGAATCAGGTGCTTCAATATGCTGTAATAACCCTGCTCTTTTACCTTTCAACCTTTTAGATTTCTGGCAGGAATCACAAGATTCAACATATAATTTTGTATCTTCAGGCATATTAGCCCACCAAGCAGTGTTTTTGATTCTAATTAATGTTTTTTCAAGATCAAAATGACCAGCTAATATGTCATCATGACAAAGTTTGAGGATAGTTTCTTTCATTGAAGGAGGAATCACAATTACATTAGTAAGCTTTCTTCTATAATATATATAACCATCTTCAATAGAAAACTTTCGTTTAATCAAATCTTTTTTATACTTTGCAGGAAGAGTTTTAACCAATGCTTGAATTGAAGCACTCTTAGGATCATTTAAGATAGTAACTAATTTATTTAAATCAGAATCCTTATCATATGAATCCAGTATTAATTGTAATAGTTCTTCTTCCATATCAACTATAAATATACCATGGATATGAACAGTATCATCTTCAGGTACATAAGCAGGATTGGAGTCATTATTTGGCAGAGGCAATCTGGAAAGCATATCAACATTGGAGTGAAAATTTCCAGCCCTATGGATAATTATAATCCGTCCTCTGTATTCTTGAACAGCAAGTTGCCACCTGAAAATATGTCTATTAGGTGTTTTCAGGTTTAAGAGGGACTTCACAGCACTACAGTCAGTTACCAATTCAAAATTTTGGTCATCTAGATAGTAATGAAGCTTCTCAAGAGCCCAAACAACTGCTAAGCACTCTAATTGAGTGGAACCATATTTTAATTCACTATTTCTCAAGGTTCTTGAAATATAACAAATTACAACCTCTGAGGATTTATCATTAATAATTTGTTTGTGGTGGAGGGCAGCACCCAGACCAACAAAGCTAGCATCTGTATACAGGAAAAATGGTTTGTTAAAATCTGGAAGAGCTAATATAGGGGCTGTCATTAAGCCACATTTTAATGTATCAAAAGCTTTTTGACAGTCACTATTCCAGATGAATGCAATATTTTTCCTGGTTAGTTTGGTAAGAGGCAAGGCTATGACCTGAAAATTTTTAATGTATTGTTTATAATAGCCACACTTACCCAAAAAACTTTGGCTTTCTCTCACAGAAGTTGGTGCTTTCACATTTTGAATTGCAGCAACTTTGTTGTGGTCTACACAAATTTGTAGGCCTGACACAACATGGCCAAGGACTTTCAAAAATTGAAAACCAAATTTACACTTTTTCAAGGACAAGGTCATATTGATTTCATACATTTTTTGGAAAACACTACTTAAATGAACCATATGTTCATCAAAAATTTTAGAAAAAAACTATGATATCATCAATATACACCATGAGCCATCCCTCAATTATTTCCTGATGGAAAGTGTTATCCATGACTTTTTGAAAAACTGAAGGAACATTTTTAGGGCCAAATGTCATTCTAACATACTTTTATATACCCATATGAGTAGCAATAAGCAAAAAATTTTGAGAATTTTTCTCAACTGGAACTTGTTGATACCCTTTATTACTATCCAGACAACTAATAAATTTTGCACCTTGCAAGGTAGCATGTATTGAATTAATTCTGGGTAAAGGATAAAAATCATCAACAGTATAAGTGTTTAATGCTCTGTAATCTCCACATAATCTAGCCTTATCTTTTTCATAAGAAATTAAGACTGGGGAGATAACAAAATATTTGGGGGTGACATCCACTTTCTCAATGATATTCATTTTTAATAATGTGGCAATATTATCTTCAATATCCTTTCTTTTTGTTGTAGAAGCAGGATATGGTTTTTTCTTAAGACTAGGAGGAATATCACTCAAGTTACAGGATATTTTAATTTCCATTTCTTCCTGAACACTTCCTAAGACATGAGAACCATGAGCAAAAGCCATAGGGAAAGAGATAATTGAGGCAATAATAGAATCCTTTTTTTCACTAGTTAACTGATCACCAAAAGAAGCAGTATTTATTTCATTTAATAAATCATTCATTTCAATTTTTGTTCTGCCTTTACACTGGATCAGTGAGTTACAAGACTTTAACAGATGCCCAGAAGGTTTTCTAGGGAAGGAAATTTTGAATTTTCTTTTGCCATTCAATCCCAAGGTGAAGCAATTATTTGCTGGGTCCAATTTCACACCAAACATGGTCAAAATATCATTACCTGTCAGCCTAGATATTCCTAGGACTGAGTATTTCTTATACTTAGATTAAGATAACCTTAAATACATTAAGCTTATATCTTAAAAATAAGGTTAAAACATTAATATATATGTTTATATTACATATATATATAATTATTACTCTATTATAAAAATTATATTAGTTTAAATAGCTTATCCATAGCCTAATAATACTTATTAAGGTGTTAATGGAGTCATAATATACTTATATTAAGTTATATTAAGTAATTATTGACATACATAAGCTTATATGTATACATAAATCTCATATTCAGTGAAATATGCAGTATATTATGTATATTTAGGTATATAAGTGGGTTTTAGCCTCTTAATAGCCTATAACCTTTGTTTTTATGCTTATTTTAGGTCATATGGACGTATCCAGTGGACTCACAACGCCTTCAGAAGCATAAAAATCTATTTCAGGCGCATACACTCAGTCTGGACAACTTAATCTGCTTCCTTGGATGGATATTCATGGATTTATGGGTTGGGAGGTCATTGCTGGGTTAATATGGATTCTTGGGGATGTTATTGGGGGCTTGGACATTTCATTTGCTTCCTTTAGATGCTTTGGGTTTCATTATATTCTCATTGGATGAGTTATTTTACCTGTTTCTTTATGGTATCTGCTTTTATCTGGATTTTCTATTTATGGTATAGGTCTGTGTTATCATTAATTGTGATGGAGGGTCCTTACTGGAGGTCTGGGTGTTTAATCTTCTTGAAGTGGACGCCATGGGGATGTGATGGGCCCTCACAGTGCTGTAATTGCTGGGGATAGCAGTGACATCATCTGGATTGAACGTCTGTGCACTCCAGTGGATTTTGGTATAAGAAAGGGAGGATTTTGACGGTTATTGGAAATCATTCACTTACTAAAATTCAAACAAACACTACAATACAATTATTAGAATTTAGAAATATATTATAAAGCCATTATAAATTGATATTATCTTTATATAAGCTATAACTATATTATATTCATCTATTTTCCACCACTAGCACGCATTTAAATCCAAGTATTGTGAGTTTTATTTGAGTATAACTATTTTATTAGTCTTCCCCTGAGGTTTAATCACTAAATCATTTATCAATAAGTAGTAGGACCATAAATAAATACTATTATATCATACTTAAATACTAGATACACTGACATTACCCATAATAAACCAATTGCTTAAATTATCATTTTTCATGACAACAAATTCACAAATAGCTCTGACAAAACCACCATTATATTTAAAGAATACAGAGGTTTTGTATTTTCCAATAGGAATTAAGGTAGAACCATACCCTCTCCATTTTTCAGAAGTTATAGGTAATAATTTACTCAAATAATCTTTATCTACTGAAGCTAAAGCTCTTTCAGACACTACACTTCCTCCAGCACCAGAGTCAAGAACTACATCAGCATTTTTACCATTAATGATAACAGGTTCTTTCAAAGGGGATATGGCCATAGAATTGTTAGTAATATCTCTAATTATTTCAGCATTTTCCACTGAAGATAAATCCAATACACATTACTCAGATATATTATCTAAATAATGGACATCCTGTTCCAACATTAAAACATCTTTAACAGAGTCATTGTCATAGGAGATATTACTTTTACAGTCACTAGAAGAATTATTGACATCAATTTCAGCCTCATCAGTGTCTTTATTGTGTTCAACAAGATGAATTTTCTTGTCACAAACATGACCCTTTCGCCATGGTTTGTTACATTTATAACAAGTATTTGTTGCATATTTTTTGGTGCAACTGGGGCAGAGGTTTTACCAGATTTTTCTGGGGGCTTTGTAGAGGGTTTATTTTGATCATGAGAAGCTTTACCAAGGTAGTTCTTTGGTTCATATCTATGGTTGAGCAGTACCTCATTACAGATGTTAATGAAAGAAGAGTGTTCCCTCACATGCTCAGTTCTAGCTACAATTAAATCTCTAAGAGAATTTGGTAATTTATACAAGATTTTATCTCTCCAAATATCATAATCCATATTTGGATCAACTTCTCTTAGGATTTTTGTTACTTTCATAAGAAAAAAAATGGGTTTTTCAACAGAGGAGGATACATATCTAGTGTTCTCATACAGTCTTTGCTGAGCCAACCTAAATTTTGAACCACCAAACTGATTCTCAATCAAGGATTTCCAATCATTCCATGTATAATTATTGTTATCTAAAAGAAAAGATTCATACCACATCAAGGCTACATTGGAAAATAAAGAAATTAGCTTAGAAACAATTTCCTCATCAGGTAGTTTATAAGATCTCTTTAAGTTATCAATTCTTTGGATAAATTGTTGCCAATCAAATGAAGAATCACCATCAAAGGTAGGATATTGGTCCAATTTAGGCCAATTTTTCTGACTAATGGGATGGTCCATCCTTTGGTTTGAATTATTTATCATTAATAATTCCTGAATTTTAGCCAGGTGTTCAGAAATTTTATTATTTACAGAAACAGCTGGTACATGACCATCACAAGATTTTTTGCTAGTAGCAAAAGATTTTACAGACTCATTGCCAGTTTGTTTAATGGCTGAAATATGAGGAAGAAAGGAGGAACTATGTTCAGGTTCTTTTCCTTTATTTTTATGCAGCTTATGGGCAGCATTCTCATTTATACCATAATTATTGATGGTTAAGGTTGAAAATTTATCCTGCAGGTCAGACACATAGTTTCTTATCCTTGGAATTTCAGACATCTGGTCAGTTACTTTTTCAAGAGATAAAACATTTCTGTCCTCAGAAACTGTGTTTTTGGCACTCAGTGCATGGAAATCATTTTTTAGCTTTTTAAACTCATTTTGTAGAGATTTAATTTCACTTTTTAATGAATAATTTTCCTCAATAAGGGGTTTCAATTCACTCAAGGTTTTATGCAGATTGATATTCTTATCTGAGATAGATCTATGGTCACTCCTTATTTGTTTTTGTTGGCTAAGGACAATATTCAAGGTTTCCTTGATTTTAAAATAAGCTGTATCTTGTACAGAAGAACTTACTTTACAATGCAAGTGCAATTTATTCAATCTATCACTCTCATTTATTAACACATCTCTTAAATGTTTGTCTTTTACAACATTAAAATCAAGGGTATCTTTCAATATTTCTTCAGAATTTTTCTCAATTAAAGTATAGACTTCAGGGGAAACAGAATCATTCTTAATTGCAAGAAAAGTATTAATTAAAGAAGTAGAATTCAAATGTAAAGGTTCATCAAATCATAATTTTCTAATTACATCATTGGGGCTACTCATTAAAGGAAGTTGTCTTTTTAAGGGTTTAACTGTTCTTTCAACAGAATCCACAATATTACCTGAAGAAGCTTTGTTATTATACATACCAACATTTTTATCAAACAAATTACTCACCATGGTAAGGGAGGAAACTTCCCCTGTGCCTTCTTTCTTCTGCCTCCCTGATAAGGATGGGGCTGAGGAGATGGATGGTAGGTTGGTGTCCTAAGATGGGCCAGGGTGTTGAGCTTGTGGTTGCTGAACATTCTGTTGGTAATGGCTCATCAAGTAATCCCATTTCCACTTCTCCACCTGCAGAGTGCTTTGATTTTGCGTGAAGGAGCTGGGTACCTGATTGAGCTGAGGTTGAGGCTGAGGCTGAGGCTGGGAGGCTGGGAAATGAGGAGTTTGAGCCTGTTTGGAATTTAATAATTCCTGAATCTGCTTCCAGAGTGTGTCTACCCTTTCCTTGTACTTCATGCTTTCTGCTTTCAGTTCTTTGATGTGACTGTACAGATTGTTTACTTTTTGGGTTAGAGGTATCTTTTTAATTTTTATACCTTTGAGTTGATTGTCCTGATTTATTAGAGGTTTTACTTCTTTCAGAGGTTTTTGGTGAGGAGGTTTTGCCACTTCTCCTGCCATTTACACGTCCTGAAGGTTTTTTGTCAGCTGAATATTTTTTGTAAGTCAATTTAGAAGAACCTACAGATTCAGTGTCAACATCCACTTCAATCTCATCCACATGTAAGTTATCCATGCTGTTAGCCAAACTACTGGAAATTTAAACTGTGAAAATCAAATCAAAATTATTTAATGATTCAAATTGTTATTTCAAAATAAAATATAATTTATTGAAGTTTTAACAAAAAAAAAATTTTGTAAATTTTATCAAAAAATCAATTAATTAACAAAAAATGTAATACAAATAAATGTAATTACAATTATTTATTAAGAATTAAAAATAATTAAAATGGGACCAACCAATAAAGGTTTTATATTTCAACCAAAATAATTAACACCAAAAATTAATATAATGGTAATATTGGGACTAAGTACTGAGTACTATTATGGTCAACCAAAAAACAAAAAATAATAATAAAATTAATTTAATAATTTATTAAATATTAATTGTCTTCTAGGACTAAGAGTTTAACTCTATTATGGTCAACTAGGAAAAAAAATTTAAAAAATAATGAACACTTACACTCAGTGAATCAGCAATTAAGCCACAAACACTGTTATTGCAGTAAAAATATAATAATATGAGTGAGAGGTGCAAAGGTTAACTTACTATAGTGATCATAAAATCACTTCAAAATACTCTATGATTTAATCTAATATAAACCTAAATGATCGAACCCAAGTTCAAAACATGGTTGCGGCAAAATTTTACTTTTTTGGCTGGGTGGTCCATGTGCTATGTCGTTCGTCGCAAATATCATAGTTGTTGTCGTTGTTTGGAAAGGCGCCCAATTATCAGCCGGTTGTCTAGAAGAGGGGGAAAAAGAAGAGGAAAAACGTAGAGGAGGAAAAGGTAATATAAAAATGAAATTAAATAAAATAATAAAATTGTAGAGTAATTTTAAAGATGAGGCAACAAGTAGACTTTAGGGACTTTGTACAACAGTGAGGTTCTAATAAGTTTTAATATAATTATTTAATGAGTAGTTATGTTCAATGCGCGGAAAACGCTTTCTATTACTAAAAACTTAATGCAACTGTAAAATATTTATTTACTTTTAAATTTAGATTTTATAAGGCTAATAAAAATAAAATAAATGTAATATAATTAAAATTGTATTGAGTTGAATGTATATAATAATTGATGCGTTAAAGGAGATTTCCCAAAGCCCTTTTATAGACCAGGGGACCTCTGAAGCGCCACAAATCAGTATATACAAAATAGTAATGAGCTAAAACAAGAATATAATAGAGTAGAAATGAAACATAGATATTAAGGGAAAAACATGAAACAATTAACTAAACCCGTGAGTAATTAACCATTTTCCCATCATAACTTCCCAAAACACTTAATTAAAATAATTAGTAACCAAGTAAGTCTGAAACATGAGAACAATGAGTAAAATAATCCAAAACAGACATTATAGTGACATGTAAAGGTTTTAAGTAAAACAAATAGAACTATTTTCACGCCAAAAATTCATGTAATCAATTTAATCCAGTTTTAAAGCAATTTTAATTAATTGTTTTAACTATGTAATTAATTCAATAATTAATTTAAATGAAACATATAATTAATTTAATGATATTTGTAATTTAAAGTGAGGATTTTAATAATATGTTATTAAATAAGTGTTATAATTTTTTTAATAATTTTTCTGACACAATAAAGGGTCAAAAAAGCGCCCAATATTATTGTTTAATAATATATGAAAAGTTTTATTTAATATATAAATTTAATTAATTAATTTAATTACATTATAAGTCAATTTTACACATATAATTATAATATATGTTTGTAATTAATTAATTATTAATTTATAATTATTAAATACATAAAAATGTGCCATTATTTGTAGAATATAAAATATATTATGCTTAATTTAAATGTATAAATAATTTATATAACAATAAAATTAATATAACACTTATATTTAATAAGATACTTACATAATTTTATTATGCAATAAAATATTAATTTACATACATCAAATGCAATTCTTACGCCCTCTTTCAGGTCCAATAAATCAACATATCATTTACTGGGCTCCTGGTATAGCCTGGCTGACAGCTTTCCCCTGTAAGGGTGACTGCTGGAGCCCTGCTGTTGAGGAGGGTTGTTGTAATTTTGGGCGTAACAATCCCATTTCCATTTGCTGACTGTAATTTTTTGGTCCTACTCTTGGACTGGAGGTGTTGCTATGGAATTGTTTGTTGCCACTGTTGGTGGTTGAGCCTTTATTTCTACTAGAGCTTGATTGACTTCTACGAAACCCTGAGCTGCTTTTTTCTCCAGATTGTTTATCTCGTTCACTATATTGTTTACACTTATTGTCAAGGTGTTCAGTAGAGTGGAGAGGGAGTGAATTTGATCTTGTAAGGTAATTTTTGTTTTCTTTATTGATACCTGTTTTAATAGTTTTTCCCTTTCCTCCAGAGACATTTGTGGAGTGATGGTGTTTGTGGGGGAATCCTGCCCCTCCATTTGAATGTCCTGTACCAGGTCTCTCAGCTCTAGGTCTTAAGCTATAAGGTTTTGCCTTATTACTCACAATATCATTGTTTTCACACATTTTTTATGTGGAATTTAATCAAAAAATTGAAATTTGAGATCTGAAAACTTCAAAAAAGGAGTTTTATATCAGTATTTATCAATACCACTGAAGATAATTTTATTTCTTACTTGTAGTTATGAAGTGAATTTATAAGTGCCAAAAGTCAAATATGCTTTTATGTGGTCACTTGATTTAACTGGTCTGCAATATGTAGCTGTCTTTTTATATTTAAAAAAGAAAATCTGTCAGTTAGATTCTTTCTAAATATTAAATGAATTTTACAAACCAATAAAAAGGGATTAAGAGTCCTGTTAAAAGAAAACAATTAATCAGTTTAATTGGTTATCATCTGCAAAGATCTTAAATTTAATTGGTCTATTGACAGACCCACTAATAACAATTATATGTTAAATTAGTGGTCAAATTGTATATTCAATATCACAATTTTATTATATAACAGGGCTTTTTTTCCTGAAATCACTATATAAGTGACCCCAACCTGTTGTAATTATCCAAATATTTCTATAGGGATTTTATTTACTTGTAGCCTCTTTTTTGAATTTTTTACTTACTGGAAGATAAGCAACAGAATTCTTGAGGAAAGGTCCCCAATTGTCAGGCTGAGGTCAAGTACAAAGACGTGAACTAGCTTGAATGGTCAGTTGTCTAGAAGATTTTAATGGTCCTATATGAATACTGTAGTACAAATCCAATAAGTATTAAAATAACTCAAAGTAAGGGTCTCAGTAATTCTAATCTCACTAATTATATATGGCTTACAATCTTTATAGCTGGTAGAAAAATAGATTTAATAATTCAGATACTATTCAAAGACTATATAAGTGCTATTGATATGTATTGTAAATTGATTTGGTAATATGATTGAATTGTAATGATAAAGAATGTAGAAAACAAGACCCAAAACCTCCTCCTTTTATACACAATAAGTTCCCCAATGAATCCCTTGATTTACCAGTACAATATACAATTAATGACGCCTCCATCCAACTAATAGACATGTCCATCAACATCCCTAGTGACCCATAACATAATTAGAAGAATAACTCCCACCAAAATCCTGGAATAATAGGGAAAATCCATCAAAATTAAAGAATAAGTAAAAAATAGAGTATATGCGTATTATACATCAATATAAAAGACTAAAGAGGGAAAATTAAGGTTAATAATAGCTTAATAATAAGGGGGATTCATTGTAGAAATGATGGGGCTGATCCTGAAATTATACTATGTGAAATTCCCATTCAAAAATGACCAAAATTGACTGAGAAACCATTTAGAAACCCAAAAAAGGACATAACATGTGGGGTAACTACATGCAGTCCTTGGCAGGCGCTAGCACGGGTAAATCCTTGACTAATTTTAGGCAAAGTTAAGTGTGGTAGTGAAATAAGGCGCCAAGAGTGAGGTTATTAATGAAATTAGTGCATATAAAAAGGGTCCATGCATTATTAATTAAGCTAGGACACTAAATAAGCGCCTGTTGCCTATTTTAGTGTGTTTCCCCACAGTGGGCGTAGAATGTGGGGTAATTATAGTGTGAAAAAGCTAACTTTGCTCAAAATGAAGCTATTCACACAGGAAAAATGCAGGCAGTATGTGGCCAGTACACAGAAGCCATTTCTGGCATAAAAAACACCAAATTTGAAAAGTGTTATTTTTATGCATTTAAGTAGCCAAATCAATAGTCCTAAATGAGACAAATTGAACTGTAAAAAGCGCATTTTTAATCTTCTTAAATTTCTAGCACATATAATCAACTTTTAAGTGAAATAAAGTGCATTTCTTGTTTTTTGCATAAAACAATGAAAATAACAGCTTTAAGTATACTTAAAAATTATGTAGCCTTATAATTAAGGTTCTTAAGGTAACTTTAACATATTCCAACTTAATATTAAGTACATAAGACTTATAAAAGGTGGATATATGCGTGTATATAAGGTGTTATAATGGCATTTTTTTTGTGTATTATCATAATTTTACTTATGTATACTGTTTGTGTACTCTCATTTATTGTTCCCATGTATAGTTCATGTGTTTAACATAACTTATAAGTACTTTTTACTCAGTCCTGGGGATATACAGGCTGAAAGATCCTCAACTCGGTAAGGATTTTTCACATTACCTCAAACTACTTGGTACAGTTGTTGGTACTGTTGAGAACAGTGAACAAGTAGCTATACGTCCTTCCAACATTAAAGCAATAGCTGTATATATACAGTTATCCCCAAAATCTCTTGGTGTTAAATCTGATGGAATTATATTAACGCCACACTCACCTATTTCCCTAGACCTTTAGATTAATTAATGAAAAAAAATCTTTAGACATATCATGTTATTTAAATAGAGAAATATTTTTTTGAAACAAATAATGGCATGTGATTAAACATTATGACATATTTATTGGCCAACTTATTGTAATGTATCACCATCCCATCACACTTACATGTTAATCACCACCAAAATCACATTGGTTTTATGACTCAAGGTATGTGATTTTTTTTGTTCGAGCACTCGGTCCTCTTAAGTGTAGTTAAATAAATTTGAGGACATATACACTTCTATGCTGCAATCTTGTAAGACTATTAAAGGGAATATTGGTTTTGGAGTTTTATATTTAATTATAACACAAAATGATTTGGTATTTGGCATAAAAATTGTAAAATAAAGCGTCCTTGCCACTTTGCTAAACTAGAAACATCCATGAAAACTAGTTTAATAAAACAACATCAAATCTACCTCATTACCACATCCCCATTACAACTATCTTCAATTTCATCCTCATCCTCTGGTTCTTGTTCAAACTCTGCCCTCTTCCCCTTCCCCTTATTTTTAGAACAACTATGATTTTTGTGACTCTCATTTTCAGTGGTAGATTCATCGTCCTCCTGATATCCATACTCCCCAGGTGCGTACAAGAATTCATAATCTGATTCATCTCCAGCTTCAAAATACTCGCTAATATCCTCACCTTTTTCTTTATCACTTCCTTCAACAGAATTTTCATCCAATACTTCACTAAGATCATATGGTTGGCTAGAAATGTCCCAATATTTTTTTATAAAATTCTTGTCAGATAATTTTTCATCTGGATGCATCTTCAACTTTATGGAATCTTCAGGAGTAAGGAGGAACGCAATGCTATCAATGTCAACTAATTTTTGATTCTGAAAGTCTTCAAGGCTGTTGAACCAATTAGGTTTATAAAAATCAAGTGGGAGCTTCTTGGGTGGAACGGTAAAGTTTGACATTTGAGGTTTTTGGGGGAGTCTGCAAACACGCTGCTTACTTAATGTGCCGGATTTTTTTGCAGCTTCCTCCATTGCTAGATAAAGCTCCCGGAAAAACACATTGGCTTTTTGTGATCAGTAAGGAAGTGTTTTGATGATATACACCTTTTTGGTCTCATTGTATTCATCATCACTATGCGCAGCAATTTCTTCAACAATTTGCTGATACCTATTAGGTAGTTTTTTCATGATTAAAAAATCAAGGCGAGATGATCGAAGCTATTTTATTTTTTTTTTCAGCTCATTGTAATAAGAATATTGTTAAAAAACTTACTCGTGATCGACCCTTATTTAAAACCTTCTTATCATTAAGGTTCTTAAATGCCCCAGCTTCTTTTTGCTCTCAATGATACCCGTGCTTCATAAGATAATGGACAAAGTGGTCATAGGCTTTTTGAAGAAAAGCTGTTTCAAACAAATATTTGCAATTTATAGTGAGGTAGTCATAGGCACCAGCTGTTGCAATCTGATGAAATGTGACAATGGCAGAGATTTGGTGGGCCACATTGAACAAATCATCATGATTCTGTTTCAAATTAAGACTCCAAGTGGCAATACCAAGCCGTGAAAGTGTTCCTTTGATATAAAAAATACAGGAGTCACTCAAGTGTCCAATTCCACGGCTAACTTTTTGAGATGTCAGTTGCTTTTTTGCAAAATTGACAACA
Source organism: Hemileia vastatrix (assembly GCA_030280995.1). NCBI lineage: Eukaryota > Fungi > Basidiomycota > Pucciniomycetes > Pucciniales > Zaghouaniaceae > Hemileia > Hemileia vastatrix. Next base: position 1,261,480 of record JASXTE010000018.1, read on the forward strand.
TCAGCTTCATTGATAAGATTCGGAGAACTCGGCTTATTCACAACTACTTCAATCTTGGAAATGCTGGTGAATCGACTGTAAAATCGAACAAGTTCGGCTTCAGGAGGTGGGCTGGGCACAGAATCCCTTTCGAGAAGGCCCCATATGGCTTTTGTATGAACAAAAAGTGCCTCCTAGGTGAGATGTCATTCAGCAATCCAATATAAACTGATGGAAAAAAAAAGAAAACTAACCTTTGTGCTTTTAAAATCAGACAGAAAATCAATTGTCATTAATTGGAGGGGAGCTCGACGAGGTGTAGGTGGTTTTACCGGAGTAGATTCTTTTTGCTTAAGATTCGATGATTTCAAAGTGTCAATGTAAATAACTAGTTATACCTAATTACTATACTTTGACCTACGATTAACCTAGATCTTAACCTAACATTATGATAGAGACAAGCACTATGTATGGATGCGTGAATCGTTTCTGATTCTGCATCCACTTTCTTCTTTTGATTATTTTATTTATTTATTTTACTTATCGCTCTTCCTCCCGTCCTCCCTCCCTCAAGTCTCTTCTTCTTGTCCATTCTGTCCCTAGTCCATCTTGTCCACTTCTGTCCCTTTCTATTTAACTTACCTGCTGTCTTTGCTTATCAGGTAACATTTCTCTTCTTCTTGTCCATTCTGTCCCTAGTCCATCTTGTCCACTTCTGTCCCTTTCTATTTAACTTACCTGTCGTCTTTGCTTATCAGGGTTATGGGCCCAGCGCCCCTGCTAATTAATTAAACCTGGCGACTCCTGAATCAGTTAACACTTCGAATTCATCTCCATCCTCATCTTCCTCCTCTTACACTGAAATGGCCTCACCCTCTCAACCACAACCTCCTGACTTTGCGTATCTTCAGGATTCCTCGAACTATTCTGAAATCAAGGGCATCGAAAAACTTAATGACAAGAACTATAGCACCTGGAAGACTGACCTTAAATATGCGCTCACTGTTCGGAACTTGGATCAATTCTTGGTCGAAGATAACCCATTGCCCACTGATCCGGAACTCCTTCCGATTTTTAAAATTAAACAACAGCAAACAAATACGATTATTAAAATGTATATGGACAGGGCCAATCAACATAAGTTTATTCTCGATGATGATGCCATTGAACCTGCGCAACTGTGGACTTGTATCAAGAACCATTATGCTTCCAAATCGAGTCAAAATTGCTCATTTGTCATCAGCAAACTGTTTAAAATTAAATTTACAGAAAGAAACGTCTTGGAGGCTATGGATGAATTCAGAGGGACCTTCAAACTACTACGTGATGTAGCGCCTGACTTATTCAAGGAAAATATCCTTTCCTATATTATGGCTAATTACGTACTCAACCTGTTGCCGGAATCCTATCAAACTGCCGCAACCATCCTTCTGAGTAAATACGATATTACTAATCAACGCCCGACCATTGAAACCATCTTTTCTGATATCAAAACCGAAGTCACTCGTCGAAAAACTCTCAATATGACCAGTAGTTCAGGAGGGACCGTTTTGGCTGTGGACACCAAAACCAAGAACTTCTGTTCCAAAGGGAAACATAATCCCTTGGCACCTCATTCTGAAGCTTCGTGCTTTCAACTTCACCCAGAGAAGCGTGACGAATTCCTGAAAAGAAAAAAGGAACGAGAATCTAAGGACAAGGACTCTCAACATAAGGTTTTATCGGTTTTCTCAGACCTACCGCTAAATCATGCCATCTTAGACAGCGGCGCATCTTATTCTATCTTCAATAATCAAAATTTATTCTCTCAATTTAAGGACACAAAGATCACTTTAACTCTAGCAAATGGAGACGAAATTCTTGCCCTTGGACAAGGCAAGGTTTCATTTACTTCATCATCTGGTCAAGAGTTTAATATCAATAATGCACTCTATGTGCCTTCAATCAAAGTCACGCTCATTGCTATCGTTGACCTGTTGAAGAATGGACAGTATCTTGAAAATGAAAATGGGACTTTTAAAATTAAAGAGAATGGGAAAACTCTTATCAAATGCTCCTCAAGAGGTAGAATTATTAGTTTTCCGTTAACTCAATATTCTATCTTTAACATCAATATTACTTTACCTAAAAATGCGGACCTTAAACTATTACATCACAAATTTGGACACCCGAGCAATCAAACCATGGAAATTATTTTCCCAGGTTTGAATTTTTCTCAATTCAGTTGTAAAACATGCGCTCTTTCTAAAGCTCATGTTCTACCATTTTCTGGCTCATTTCCCACTCCCAAAACCTCACTTGACGTACTCCACATGGAACTGTGTGGCCAAATTACTCCAGAGTAAAAAGGTGAAAAATCTTATTTCTTTCAAATTGCTGATGGATACTCTCGCTATTGACATGTGTACTTTCTTCAACTCAAATCGGAAACCTTTGAACGATATAAAGAATATGAGAAACTTGTCGAAAATCAGTTAGGGAAAAGCATCAAAGCTATTGTAACAGACAATGGCGGTAAGTTTACCAGTAACAGTTTTAAAAGTCATCTCAAAAAAAAAGGAATTAAACATTTGCTTACTGCCCCCTACACACCTCAACAAAATCCTATCGCTGAAAGAGGTAACCGTTCATTAGTTGAAAAAGCTAGATGTTTGCTCCTTGAATCAGGACTAGACTCATACTGGTGGGCCGAAGCAATTAATACTGCGACTTCCCTCCTTAATATTTTACCTTCTTCAGCACTCAATAACAGACAGACCCCATGGGAACTTTGGCACGGAGAACCCAACAATATTCCTAGAAAATTGCATCCCTTTGGCTCCGACGTAGTTTATTATCAGCAGAAACAATACCGGAATGGTAAATTTGATAGCAGTGGCTTAGAAGGGATATTTTTGGGATATTGTGAGGGTCATATAAACTATCATATCTATTCTCCAAGTACTGATTCCATCGTTGTCACTCACAATCTTAAATTTCTCAACACTTTTAATCTCGCTCAAAAAATCTCGAAAGGGGAACCAATCAAAACGCTAGTCTTTCCAGACTTAGACTTTACTCATCTTCCCTTGTCTAACCCTTCACTCAATTTTAATTCTAATGGTTCAAATAACAATAATACTACTCCCACTGATAATCCTTCTTCCTTTGAAGAAGATTCTCATTCAAATGCAGCTTCTCCAATTTTAGAAACCAAACGATTTGAGGAAATCTCTCCTACCCCCTTACCGCCTAAGAACTATGCATATGTTGACAAGAATCTTAAACCAGCTAAGGAAATATCTTCAGATATCAATCTGGATAATATTCTTCAAACTAAATGATGCGGTAATCCACTCTGTCTCACTGTCACCCCCTGGGATACACCTAAACATTACTATGAAGCTTTTAACTCACCTGAAAGCGATGAATGGTTAAAGGCTATCCAATCCGAACTACTTAGCATATCAAAGCACCAGGTATGGGAAGAGGTACCAATTCCCAATCACAATCACCTGTTGGGTACCACCTGGACTTTCAAGAAGAAAACTGACTCTGAGGGCAATGTCATTAAATACAAAGCTAGACTTTGCGTGCAGGGTTTCTCTCAGATTGAAGGCATTGAATACAATGAAACTTATGCACCTACTGGAAGATTAACCACTTTACGCTTCCTACTTGGTGTCGCAGCATTCAAAGACTGGGAATTACATCAGATGGATGTTAAATCAGTGTTTCTTCACGGGGAACCCGAGGAAGATCTTTACCTGCAATACCCTAGTGGATACTCTCCCACCAACAAGGAAAATTGTCTACATCTCAAAAAGTCTCTCTATGGACTCAAGCAAAGCCCTAGGTGCTGGTATCATAAACTAACGTCATTCTTTGATGATATTGGATTCAAATCTAGTAAGTCTGATCCTTGCCTATTCTTTAATAACGAATCTTGCAATCCCTGCTACGTATACATCCATGTGGATGATTTAATTATAGGCGGCCCCTCTATTCAAGATTTTAAAACCAAAATCTCTCAAGTCTTTGACATGGACAATCAAGGTGAACTCAAATGGGTTCTAGGTATGAAAGTTGATCGAGACAGAAATGCTAAAACTATCTCCTTATCTCAAACTCTTTATATTGATAAAATCCTTAGTGAATTCCATCATTTAAACTGTCGACCCATTTCTACTCCCTTGGTCCCCAACCTGCATTTTGTTAAAAATTCATCTAAAAAATTAACCCATCTAATCAATTATTGACGGGCAATAGGTTTACTTAACTACTTGGTTCTCTGCACTTGACCCGACCTGTCTTTTGCTGCCAGCTCTTTAGCTCAATACCTTAATGACCTGACTGACAAACAAATAAATGTGTTTTTCCATATCCTGAGATATCTTCAACTCACCAAAAACTACTGTTTAACTTTGGGCTCAATTCATGGAGGTTGTCAGCCTGTATATCTCCAGGACTGAGTAAAAAGTACTTATAAGTTATGTTAAACACATGAACTATACATGGGAATAATAAATAAGAGTACACAAATAGTATACATAAGTAAAATTATGATAATACACAAAAAAAATGCCATTATAACACCTTATATACACGCATATATCCACCTTTTATAGGTCTTATGTACTTAATATTAAGTTGGGATATGTTAGGGTAATCTTAAGAACCTTAAGTATAAGGCTGCATAATTTTTAAGTACACTTAAAGCTGTTATATTCATTGTTTTATGCAAAAAACAAGAAATGCGCTTTATTTCACTTAAAAGTTGACTATATGCGCTATAAAATTGAGAATATCAAAATTGCGCTTTGACAGATCAATTGGGCTCATTTAGAACTATTGATTTGGCTATTTAAATGCATAAAAATAACACTTTTCAAATTTGGTGTTTTTTATGCCAGAAATGGCTTCTGTGTACTGGCCACATACTGCCTGCTTTTTTCCCGTGTGAATAGCTTCATTTTTAGCAAAGTTAGCTTTTTCACACTATAATTACCCCACATTCTACGCCCACTGTGGGGAAACACACTAAAATAGGCAACAGGCGCTTATTTAGTGTCCTAGCTTAATTAATAATGCATTGACCCTGTTTATATGCACTAATTTCATTAATAACCTCACTCTTGGCACTTTATTTTATCACCACGCTTAAATTCGCCTAATTTTAGTCAAGGATTTACCCGTGTAAGCGCCTGCCAAGAACTGCATGTAGTTACCCCACATCTCACGCTCTTTTTTAAAGTTTTTGGGTGGTTTCTCAGTCAATTTTGGTTATTTTTGAATGGGAATTTCACGTAGTATAATGTCAGGATTAGCCCCATTATTTCTACAGTCAATCCCCCTGATTATTAAGCTATTATTAACCTTAAAAAAGTCTCCTTTAGTCCTTAATATTATTGTTTTATACGCATATACTCTCTTTTTGTCTTTTCCTTTAATTTTGATGGATTTCCCTTATTATTTCAGGATTTTGGCGGTTATTACTCTTCTAATTATGTCATGGGTCACTGGGAATGTTGATGGGAATGTCTATTAGTTGTTTAGAGGCGTGATTAACTGTGTATTGGGTGGTATATCAAGGGAATCATTGGGGAACTCAGTGTGTATAAAAGGAGGAGGTTTTTGGGTTGTATTTCTTCATTCTTTATCATTACAATTCAACCAATATAACCAAATAAATTACAATACATATCAACTAGTACTTTTATAAGACTTTTGAATAGTATCTGAATTAAATAATCTATTTTTCTACCAACTACAAAGATTGTAAGCCATATATAATAATAGTGAGAATTATATTACTGAGACCTTTATATTTGATTATATTTAACAACTTAGTGGATTAAAAACTACAGTATTCATATAGGACCATTAAAATCTTCTAGACAACTGACTATTCAAGCTAGTTCACGTCCTTGTACTTGACCTTAGCCTGACAATTGGGGGCCTTTCCTCAAGAATTCTGTTATAATCCTGGTAAGTGAAATTTTCAAGAAAAGGTGCACGTAAATAATATCCCTATAAAAATATTTGGATAATTACAACAGGTTGGGGTCACTTATATAGTGATTTTAGAAAAAGAAGCCCTGTTATATTATAAAATTGTGATATTGAATCAACAATTTTACCACTAATTTAACTTATAATTGTTATTAGTGGGTCTGTTAATAGACCAATTAAATTTGAGATCTTTGCAGATAAAATTTTTACCACTAATTTAACATATAAATGTTCTTAGTGGGAGTCTGTCAATAGACCAATTAAATTTGTGATCTTTGCAGATGATAACCAATTAAACTGATTAATTGTTTTCTTTTAACAGGACTCTTAATCTTCTCTTTTATTGGTTTGTAAAATTCATTAAATATTTAGAAAGAATCATACTGACAGTTGTTTTCTTTTGAATATAAAAACACGGCTACATATTGTAGACCAGTTAAATCAAGTGACCACATAAAAGCATATTTGACTTTTGGCACTTAAATATTCACTTCATACCAATAAGTAAGCAATAAAATTGTCTTCAGTGGTATTGATATACTGATAAAACTCCTTTTTGAAGTTTTCATAAATAAACTTTCAATTCTTTAAATTCCACGTAAAAATGTGTGACAACAATGACATTGTAAGTAATAAGGTAAAACCTTATAACTTAAGACCTAGAGCTGAAAGACCTGTTACAGGACATTCAAATGGAGGGCCAGGACTCTCCCATAATAAACAACACTCCGTCAATGTCTCTGGAGGAAAGGGAAAAGCTTCTAAAGCAGGTTTCAATAAAGAAATCAAAAAATACATTACAAGAACAAGTTCACTCCCTATCCACCCTAATGAACACCTTGACAGTAAGAGTCAACAATATAGTGGACCAGATCAGCAATCTGGAAAAGAGAGCAGCTCAAGGTTTCATAGAAGTCAACCAAGCTCTAGTGGACATAAAGACTCAACCACCAACAGTAGCAACCAACAATTCCATAGCAACACCTCCAGCCCAAGAGGAGGACCAAAAAATTACAGTAAGCAAATGGAAATGGGATTGGTACGCCCAAAACTACAACAATCCTCAACAGCAGGGCTCCAGCAGTCACCCTTACAGGGGAAAGGCAAGGAGAGGCAGAGGAAGTGGGATAAGACCTTGGTAAGTCATCCAACTTCTTATGATCAATTATATCAACCTGACAATAAATTACTTATAGGTAATGAGATTGATAAGGATATATTGGATATTATTGATAAGGATTTAAAGGATTATTCATTTGAACAGAATATGTTAAACTTGTCTTTACAGGAGGACAATGTAAATAGTTTTATGGATCACCAGGAAAATACTATTAATATAAAAATGGAATCAAATGAATTAAATCTTGACCCTGAAAATGAGTCTTCTGAATTGGACACGGAAAAAATAGAATATTTTTTAAAAGAGAATCCAATGGAATCAAAAATAATAAGTAAATTATTATTGAGAATTGAAAAAGTGGAAGAGTTTTCAAAAGAGTCAAACATTAATACAGAAAATGTATTATTACAGCTAACACAATCATTGAGTACCACAGCCAATAGATTAAAAATTATTGAAAATTCAAATAATGAATTAATCAATGAGAATAAAAGATTAAAATCTGAGATTAGAAATTTAGAAAGTAAATTAGAACACTCTCAGAATATTATGGCTACAATAGAGGGACGTGTAAAATTGTCTTTTTCAAATGTAAATGATACTTTGACTCAAGTACCTGTAATAAAAGATAGGTTACAAAGGGTAGAAATTGAAGTAGCTAACATTTTGAAAAATACTGAAACAATAAAGGATAATACCTCTTATGTAGAGAGAGTACCAGGTTTTATGAAACACTCTGAGGATAAACCAATGATAGAACATGAACATAGTGTCATGGGCTCTGAAAATATAAAATCAGTAAAAGATGAAATAAATGATCATCTTTCTAAAGTAAGTGAATTACTCAATATTCCTCAGGTTAGGGAAGCAAAAACTAGCCAAAAGAACTGGCCTAAGTTAGATCAGTACCCTTCTTTTGACGGGGATTCAAAATCTGATTGGCAACAATTCATACAAAGAATTGATAACTTAAAATTTTCATACAAATTACCTGATGAAGAAATTACTTCAAAGTTAATATCTTTATTTACAGATGTGGCCTTATTATGGTTTGAATCTGTATTGAGTGAGGGAATTAATTACTCCTGGAATGAATGGAAGGCACTAATTGAAAGGCAATTTGGTGGCCCAAAATTTAGAATCACTCAACAAAGACTGTATGAAAGGGCCAGATATAATCCAAATGCTGGAGATAAACCCATGGTTTTCTTAATGCATTTAATAAAAATCATGAAAGCTATGGATCCAAAAATGGATTATGAAGAGTGGAAAGAAAAAATAATATACAAGTTGCCTATATCAGTTAGAGACATTATTGTAGCTAGAACTGAAACTGTCAGAGACACCTCTGGATTCATTAATATATGCAATGAGATATTATTAAACCACAAATATGAAACCAAGTATATTAATTACAGACAAAGTGTTGAAGTGGTAAAACCTACTACAAGTAAGTTACCAGTGGAAAAGAAAAAACCTTCTGCTCCCCTTGTCCCTAAGAGACAAGAAAATAACACTTGTTACAAATGTAATGAACCTTGGGTTAAAGGTCACACGTGTAAGAAAAGAATAAATGTTATTGAAACCTCACAAAATCCTGAACCTAGTAATCATGAAGATGAGAATGTGGAATCCAGTGAGGATTGCAAGAGTAACATATCTTACAGTGATGATGAAAATGAGATATTTGTATTAGAACAGGATATAATGTTCCTGAATGATGCTATACCTCATACAGACACATCTTTAACTTCCATAGAGGAAGCTGAAATAATTAAAGATGTATCTCATGATACTTACAAAATAACACCTATCAGAGCACCTGTTATCATATGTGGAAAAGAAATGAATGCCATTCTTGACACTGGGGCTGCAGGTAGTGTAGTTTCACTTAATGCATTAATGAAACTTGATAGTAAGTACCAGGAAAAACTAGAACCTGTTCAGACAAAGAACTGGAGGGGTTTTGGTTCAGTATTAAATCCAATTGGCAAATACAAAACTGCTGTATTCTTTAAATATAATAATGGATATGTTAGAGCAGTTTGTGAATTTGTAGTAATGGATAATAATAATTGTAGTGATTGGTTTATTATTGGCAATGATTTATTGACAAAATTTGGCATTAAACTAGATCCTGCAAACAGTTGTTTCACCATAGGGGTGAATGGTAAAAGGAAATTCAAAATATGTTCTGAAAATTCAATATATGCCATTTCTCCTAGAGAAGAACAACTACAAGGTGGAAGAACCACCAATGAAGTGGGTGAATTGGAAAATGAAATCCAAAAGGCCTCTTTCAGTCCTCAACTCTCAAATATTGAACAAGAAGATATTTTGAGATTGATTAAATCATATCCTATGGCATTTGCTCATGGCTCAAATGAACTAGGATTGGTCAAAAACCATGAGATGAAAATCTCTTTAAGCTGTGATCTGGATAATATTCCTGGCAGCTTAAAAAAGAAACCTTACCCAGCATCTCCTGCAAAAAGGAAAGATATTGAAGACAATATAAAACTGTTGTTAGAAATGGGTATTGTTGAAAAAGTGGACACAACACCTAAGTATTGTGTCATTTCACCAGTATTAATCTCTTATGAAAAAGATAAGGCAAGATTATGTGGTGATTATAGAGCTCTGAATACATATACAGTAGATGATATTTACCCTCTACCAAGGATAGCTTCTATCCATGCTACCTTACAAGGAGCAAAATATATTTCCTGTCTGGATGGGAACAAGGGTTACCACCAGATTCCTGTGGAAAGAGATTCTCAAAATTACTTATTAATAACCACACATATGGGTATATATAAGTATGTGAGAATGCCATTTGGCCCAAAGAATGCCCCTTCAGTCTTCCAAAAATTGATGGATAGTGTTTTTCATCAGGAAATGGTTGAAGGATGGCTATTGGTCTATATTGATGACATCATAGTGTTTTCAAAAACATATGATGAACATTTAAATCACCTGAAAAGAGTCTTTCAAAAAATGGATGAAATTAATATGACTATTGCATTAAAGAAATGTAAGTTTGGATTTCAATCCTTGAAAGTACTTGGACATGTTGTATCTGGATTACAAATTTGTGTTGACCAGAATAAAGTGGCAGCAATTAAAAACATTGGGATACCTAAAAATGTAAAAGAGGTTCAAAGTTTTTTAGGTATGTGTGGATATTATAGACAATATATTAAAAATTACCAATCCATTGCAGCCCCTTTAACAACATTAATCAGGAAGAATGAAGCTTTCATTTGGAATCATGAAAGACAGCACGCCTTTAACAAATTAAAGGAATGTTTAATATCAGCTCCAATATTGGGACTGCCAGATTTCACCCTACCTTTTATCTTGTACACTGATGCAAGTTTCATAGGTTTGGGTGCTGCTTTACAGCAAAAACAGATAATAAATGGAAAATTATCTGAAGTAGTTATCTGTTATATATCCAGAACCTTAAGAAAGACAGAACTAAGGTATGGTGCCACACAGCTAGAATGTTTAGCCGTGGTGTGGGCTTTGGAGAAACTTCATTACTATCTGGAAGACCAGAAGTTTGAACTTATAACAGATTGCAGTGCAGTAAAATCATTACTAAACATGAAAACACCTAATAGGGACATGTTTAGATGGCAACTAGCTGTACAAGAGTACAGAGGAAGAATGACAATCACTCACAGAGCAGGAACATTGCATTCAAATGTGGATTTATTATCAAGAAGTCCTTTGCCAAATGATGCTGACAACCCAGCTTATGTACCTGAAAATGAGGTTATACATATATTTGGGATTTATATAGTGGATTTAGAAGAAGAGTTTATGCAAACTATATTGGAAAATTATTCATCTGATAAAGATTTGTCTAAACTATCTACCATTCTTAATGATCCAACAAATGCCTCCATGAGTGCATTAATTAAAACCTTGCCTCCAAAGTATAAAAATGCGTTGGAAAAAGGTAAACTATCAATTGAAGATGGATATATATATTACAGGAAAAAGATAAGCAATGTAATAGTAATACCACCTTCTATGAAAGAGTTAATGTTGAGTACTTGTCATGATGACATCTTAGCTGGTCATTTTGACTTTAACAAAACATTAACCAGAGTTAAAAATACAGCCTGGTGGATAAACATGAAAGAGGATGTACAAAAATACATTGAAACATGTGACTCTTGTCAGAAATCTAAAAGACTAACTGGGAAGAGAGCTGGGTTGTTACAACAAATAGAGCAGCCAAAAGCTCCATGGGAAATTATAAACATGGATTTTGTAACTGGCTTGCCATTAGCAGGAAAAGAAAGTTTCAATTCTTGCTGGGTAATAGTGGATAGATTAACAAAAATGTGTAAGTTTATCCCTACCCATAAAGAGGTATCTGCAAAAGACTTGGCATTACTATGGTGGACTCAGATGATGAATACTGCTGGGTTCCCCAAAGCCATAATCTCTGACAGAGACCCTAAATTTACTTCAGAGTTCTGGACATCTTTGATGGAAGTATCAGGTTGTCAATTAAAATTGTCTACAGCACACCATCCACAAACTGATGGGCTGGCTGAGAGGATGATACAAACTCTTGAAGACATGATCAGAAGATATTGTGCCTTTGGATTAGAATACAAAGACAATGAGAAATTCACACATGACTGGGTAACATTAATTCCTGGCCTTGAATTTGCTTATAACAGCACAACTCATTCTGTAACAGAGAAGAAACCATTTGAACTCTGGCTGGGATATGTACCAAATACCCCAGTAAATCTTTTAAATAAGCTACCAAGGTTGGATATACACCCTGGCACTAAATCCTTTATTCATATGCAACAAATGTGTAGGAAGCATGCAGAGGAATGCATCCAAAAAGCATTTGAATATGAAAAGAAAAGGTGGGACAAATCTCATAAAGAATTTGAATTTAAAAAAGGAGATGAGGTCCTCATATCAACACTACATTTTAACTTACAAGGTAATGTTAAATTAAAGGATCCCTTTGTAGGACCTTTTGTAGTAAATAAAATGGTTGGGAATAATGCAGTGGAAGTCATATTATATGCTCCATATGATAGGAAACATCCAGTTTTCCCTATCTCATTATTGAAACCTTACCATGCAAATGATCCTGACTTATTTCCAAAAAGAAGGGGAAGGCCTAAAAAGCAACCTGAAGAAATTGTGGAAAAAGCAGAGATTGAAAAAATACTCAAGAAAAGAATCCTTACTAAAGAAAAAGGAACTGAGTATTTACTAAGATTTAAAGGGAAATCAAATGAATTTGATAAATGGATACCTGAAAAAGAAATTTCTAATTTATCCACCCTTCTTAAAAAATTTTAACAGAAATAAATTTCTGTTCAACCAGCTGAGGGGTTAAAAAACCAGTACTCATAATATTTTATTATGTTTTATTTCTTTAAAGTTGAATCTTTAATGCTACAGATTTATTCTGAATACCTGAAAATTACAAATTAAATAAAATGTATAACTTATCATTTTTTTTATTGTTTTTTTTGGGTGGGCGAGTGTCAGCCTGTATATCTCCAGGACTGAGTAAAAAGTACTTATAAGTTATGTTAAACACATGAACTATACATGGGAATAATAAATAAGAGTACACAAATAGTATACATAAGTAAAATTATGATAATACACAAAAAAAATGCCATTATAACACCTTATATACACGCATATATCCACCTTTTATAGGTCTTATGTACTTAATATTAAGTTGGGATATGTTAGGGTAATCTTAAGAACCTTAAGTATAAGGCTGCATAATTTTTAAGTACACTTAAAGCTGTTATATTCATTGTTTTATGCAAAAAACAAGAAATGCGCTTTATTTCACTTAAAAGTTGACTATATGCGCTATAAAATTGAGAATATCAAAATTGCGCTTTGACAGATCAATTGGGCTCATTTAGAACTATTGATTTGGCTATTTAAATGCATAAAAATAACACTTTTCAAATTTGGTGTTTTTTATGCCAGAAATGGCTTCTGTGTACTGGCCACATACTGCCTGCTTTTTTCCCGTGTGAATAGCTTCATTTTTAGCAAAGTTAGCTTTTTCACACTATAATTACCCCACATTCTACGCCCACTGTGGGGAAACACACTAAAATAGGCGACAGGCGCTTATTTAGTGTCCTAGCTTAATTAATAATGCATTGACCCTGTTTATATGCACTAATTTCATTAATAACCTCACTCTTGGCACTTTATTTTATCACCACGCTTAAATTCGCCTAATTTTAGTCAAGGATTTACCCGTGTAAGCGCCTGCCAAGAACTGCATGTAGTTACCCCACATCTCACGCTCTTTTTTAAAGTTTTTGGGTGGTTTCTCAGTCAATTTTGGTTATTTTTGAATGGGAATTTCACGTAGTATAATGTCAGGATTAGCCCCATTATTTCTACAGTCAATCCCCCTGATTATTAAGCTATTATTAACCTTAAAAAAGTCTCCTTTAGTCCTTAATATTATTGTTTTATACGCATATACTCTCTTTTTGTCTTTTCCTTTAATTTTGATGGATTTCCCTTATTATTTCAGGATTTTGGCGGTTATTACTCTTCTAATTATGTCATGGGTCACTGGGAATGTTGATGGGAATGTCTATTAGTTGTTTAGAGGCGTGATTAACTGTGTATTGGGTGGTATATCAAGGGAATCATTGGGGAACTCAGTGTGTATAAAAGGAGGAGGTTTTTGGGTTGTATTTCTTCATTCTTTATCATTACAATTCAACCAATATAACCAAATAAATTACAATACATATCAACTAGTACTTTTATAAGACTTTTGAATAGTATCTGAATTAAATAATCTATTTTTCTACCAACTACAAAGATTGTAAGCCATATATAATAATAGTGAGAATTATATTACTGAGACCTTTATATTTGATTATATTTAACAACTTAGTGGATTAAAAACTACAGTATTCATATAGGACCATTAAAATCTTCTAGACAACTGACTATTCAAGCTAGTTCACGTCCTTGTACTTGACCTTAGCCTGACAGAGGTCAACTCGGTCATCTTACTGGTTATGCTGATGCCGACTATAATAAGGCTGAAGACTCAAAATCCACCTCCGGCACTCTAGTATTTCACCTAGGTCTCATTAGTTGGAGATCTTCTAAACAACAGTCTGTTGCGCTTTCCACATCAGAATCCGAGTATTATGCCATGACAGAATTCGGTCAAGATCTAATTTGGACTAGAGAATTATTTAATGACTTTAATATTAAACTTACTAATTCGTGCCTAATTGGTGATAACCAAGGTGGTATAAATTTAGCGCTGAATCCTCTATATCAACATAGAACTCGGCACATTAATACTAAAGTCTGTTGGCTACATGAACAAGTTAATAACAACAAATTTAAGATAAAATATACGCCAACTGATAAAATGGTAGCTGACATCCTAACTAAATCTTTATCCAAACCTAAACATTTTCAATTTCTTAAACACTTAAACTTGAATCCATTGCTGTCTTGAGCACGGGGGAGTGTCAATGTAAATAACTAGTTATACCTAATTACTATACTTTGACCTACTATTAACCTAGATCTTAACCTAACATTATGATAGAGACAAGCACTATGTATGGATGCGCGAATCGTTTCTGATTCTGCATCCACTTTCTTCTTTTGATTATTTTATTTATTTATTTTACTTATCGCTCGTCCTCCCGTCCTCCCTCCCTCAAGTCTCTTCTTCTTGTCCATTCTGTCCCAAGTCCTATTCGTCCCTAGTCCATCTTGTCCACTTCTGTCCCTTTCTATTTATCTTACCTGCCGTCTTTGCTCATCACAAAGGGGCCTTCTTTTGAGGAGCTGATGACGGAAGAGGCTCTGATTGAGCACGATTAAAATGACAAGTGCGGGATACATTTGATTTTAATAAATTATTTTTGGGGGTATTAGTCTTAGCTCCTTTAATATTTTCCATGTCTTTAGTGAGGCTATTTATTGACAAGTGAATTTTCTGCTGGTCAATTATAAGAGTCTGGAGCAAATCCTTAATATTGCCTGGGAAAGGAGAATCATCCTGAGAAGTTCCAGGGCAAATGGGTGATGACTGAGAAGAATTCATAAAATGAAAAATGTTTGATAGAATATGACCTGGAATATAAGAAAGAGTAAGTAAGATAGAAGGTAAGGAGAAAAATTAAGGGAGAAGGAAAACGGATGAAATACTTGTTGATTTAAGGAGGGGCTGATTTGATCAATTGGTATTTGGTAAGTCAAGTTGAAAGGAATGTGTGGCATTCGCGCTGACGTTCCCAGGATCAGTGGCGTTCGCAATTCCATGTTGGGTTTGCCGTGGCGTTCGCAAGTTTGAAAGGAACAAAAAGGCATCGCCATGGTGACGCTCCCTCCGGGAACGTCGGCAAATTGTCGGTGGCGTGATGAGATTGGTTAATGGTTGATAGTCTGAATTCCCAATAAGTCTCACTATTCTGTAGTGCTATCGCTATATACATGACATAGGGTTGCTGCGGCGCCAGTGAGTATAAGCTAACAAGATGAAGAAGGGGCAGAAAAAAGAATTATGTATACATGTTCCGGAAATATGCACCAGGAAAATAAAAGCAGGCACCTGCTAACAGGTCCCTATCCTTGACTGACCTATGGTAGTTTGATTTGAGAGAGGCACCTGCTAGCAAGTGCCAACATTTTTTCGCTGGTGATACTATCACTGACTGTACATGTTTACAAGAAACAAACAAGTTATTATTTGCAAGTAACAGTTTCTTTAAAAAAAACCCTCTATTTAGAATAACCTTACATACGAGCCTGCGTGCTACTCACCTCGCATGATAGTTATATATAGATAGATATATCTTACAATCTCAGGTTTTTAGTGGAATGAGTGGTTGTGAAATGAGAATTGCTGGTGGGGCTGCTGCATCTGGCAACGCGCAGCCCTAAGTATTCAATGTGGAATCAGTCGGGGTCAGTTAGGTTAGCGGCCGAATATGCTAAGTTTTGGGATGTTAGGGCACCAGTTCTTTTATATATATAGATAGATAATAGATAATACATTAAACTCATGTTTCTTAATAATCTCAACCAGAGTAAGTGGTATGATGCTTTTTATTTAAGTTTATCAAACATACTATAAATTTAGTGACTTAAAAAAAAAGGAATAATTAAGTGCTCAAAACATTGCAAGAATTGGTCTGAACTGAAATAAACTTAAGAAGTAACACTACATAAATCAATAAGAAAAGTAAGTCATAGAAAGGTTGACCAAGGAGACCTCTTTTGTTTATCTCAAGTTCCAAAAGGCAAATGAAGGCTGCCAATATGCGAACCTTATATAACTACAAGGGAAACCCTATGCAGGAGGGGAGGAAGAAAAAAAACGTTATATTCATTGACCATTTTGTTTTCACATAAAGATTCATTGACAAATATAATACAGCATTGATTGTCAATGCTGGATAAAATCGACATTATCACTTTTCCAAATATTTTTTCTTTCTTTTTTGTTTTTGTTCAATTACTAATTGTATCCAGTCACCCATTTTTTGCCTCCACGAAAAAAAACTACAGATACGATTTAGTTTAGATTTTGCGACTTATTGGTTATCGGGTCGCAATGACTGTTATAAACATATTTGAAAAGGTCACAGGAAAAAAATCACGATGATTAGTGACTCCCCAAGGCAGATAAGTGTAGAAATAAGGAAGCAGGAACGGTGACAATTTTTTAACCCTCTTTTTACTACTCACGCGAACAGTTTTTCCAGCTCTCCAGATTTCTTGCTGGTCAATTTCAGCTAGTTCTTTAGCCAAATCTGCATTATAAGTTTTTCTTCCATTGAATTCAAGAGAACGTCTGGTTTCTGTGCCATCACGAACACTTTTGTAGAGAGCTTCGAAGAGAGGTCGGTTGGCTGCTTCAAATTTTGGTGCCCAATCTAAGGCGCCCCTTCTTGCGGTGGTCGAGCATGCAGCATACATGTAATCCAT
The DNA here is from genome assembly GCA_030280995.1 of Hemileia vastatrix. Taxonomy (NCBI): domain Eukaryota; kingdom Fungi; phylum Basidiomycota; class Pucciniomycetes; order Pucciniales; family Zaghouaniaceae; genus Hemileia; species Hemileia vastatrix. Next base: position 1,278,575 of record JASXTE010000018.1, read on the forward strand.
GCCTAAAAATTATGAACACAAAAAAGTGAGCAGAGAGGGCATCCAAAATATTTTGCATGAACAAAATTAGTAACAAGTTCCTATCATGCAGTGAAAAATTTCCTGTTCTTATCTAGCGGTAATTTCGTACCATTTGCACCGATAAGGGGATACAGAGATTGAGTAGCTTCTTCAACAGTTTCATTAAAAGCTTCAGAAGGAGAATGGCCATTTTCACGCAAAACCTTGTATTGGGCCAAAAACATGCCCTCTTTTTTAAACAATGAAAATAAGTGTTAAAGTCAATGAAAAAAAAAGAATGAAAAAACACAACACACGGATACCACCCATCAAAACTCCACGTTCGCCAAATAGGTCCGAATAGACTTCTTTCTCAAAAGTAGTCTCATACAAGTATCCTGTTCCTACAGCTATCCCAATAGCAACTGCTTTTTCCTTGGCTTTACCAGTCACGTCTTGCCACACCGCAACACTTCCATTAATTCCTCTTCCCTCTTTGAAAAGACTCCGGACAGTGCGGCCTGAGCCCTTTGGTGCGCAAAGAATGACGTCAATATCGGAAGGAGGGACAACACCTGTATCATCTTTATAAACGACAGAAAATCCGTGAGAAAAGTAAAGGGTTTTCCCCTTGACCAAATAAGGTTTAATAGATGGCCAAGTTTGTGATTGAGCAGCATCTGAAAGAAGATTCATGATGATAGTGCCTCTTTCAAGAGCTTGGTTAATGGGAAACAAGTTCTTTCCCGGTACCTATTATTCAAAGGTTCTATAAGAAAACAAACGAATGAGCGAGATAAAAAGAAGGGAACCCAACCCAACCATCTTCAACAGCCATCTTCCAACTGTCACCATTTTCACGAACACCAACAATAACGTTTAAGCCATTATCGCGTGCATTGAGACCTTGTCCATGACCTTGGGAACCGTATCCGATCAGGGCTAGGGTGTCATTCTGTAAAGAAATTGACTAGTTGGATAAATATTTTGGAGCATGAAAATCAAAAAAGAAGGGGATGGACTTTAAAATACTGCTTTAGCTTTTCTACGGGCCAATCACTGCGTTCATAAACGACTTCTTTCGTGCCAGCAAAGTCAAGAGTTTTGATGCCCCTTTGTTGGAGGATGAATGGACTTGACCGAGTGATATGGAAGATTGGCTTAGAGGATAAAGGGAGATGATATTTGAGGGATGAGACGGAGGAAAAGGATCTTTTAATTGGCAAATTAGAGCGACAAAAAACAGCACGAAGGCTATTTGGAGAGACAGCCAATGACATGGCAGGATTACTTGTGAAAATAGAGAAAAGGATGGATGGAGAAGTTCACAGACAAAGAGACCAAAAAGATTGATGGGATCCAAAAGATAAATTTTCAAATGTGGAGTGGTATAAATATGCTGCAGCACAGTTGGTTAGGGTTGCCATTAGGGTTAGGGTAAGGTAAAAGTGAAGCTAAGATAAGGACATAACTCTATTTAAGTCTATGTTGACGATCAAGGTTCGCCGTCTACAAGTTGTCTCCGCGGACGTTTCTGACGTCATAGCATCATCAGCATTTGTCTGGCCTCACTTAAATATCCATCACTCACCGTTGGCCGCGGCAGGTCAGCAAGTGCCAACGGCTGGAGAACTACATTTTCACTTTTCACTTCACTCAGATTCCCGTCATCTCCCTTATCAAGACTATCTTGCTCTCTCACTGTAGCCAAAACTGTCATCTCCTCAACTGGTGCAGCACTTTCCAACGGTACCATCATATTCGTCGTGGTTGACGGGACAGGCGGTGCTGATGAAGGTGGAGAAGGTAGTGGTAAATCAAAGCTATGTGACACAGCACTAGTTGAAGAGTTAAGTTGATTTGTCAAAAATGTTTGGAGAAGGGGAGTGAGAGAGGAAACAGCGCGAAGATCAAGAGAAAGTTTGGAGAAATCCTAAGGAAAGAAGAAAAAAAATGGTTAGCATTAACTATAATCAAATGAAAAGTTAAATAAAGTAAGGTATATATTAAAAAAAGGGAGGGAGATACGGGATGCTGCAAAGTTGTAGATTTCGAATTAAGAGCAAGATGTAAAGCGTGAATAGTTTGAGACTGGGAGTGATTCATTTGATCAGATAGAGAGGAGAGTGAAGGATTGAGAGCAAGAGCAGTTTGGCTTGGAATTTGGTCTATTTGAAGATTTGAGATCTGCGAATTTAATTGAGATATCTGAGTAGTGAGTTCAGAGAGAAGGGTAGAGAAAGATTGAATCTGATGGAGAGAATGTTCAGTCAGGAAAATGTTAATCGTTATTACCGCAAATTAAAAAATAGGGTGAAGCATTGAATCATTTCGAGTCACCTGAGCCGAATGCAAGTTGAGAGTATTGATGATAGAAGAGAGGTTGGTAGATTGAGCATGTTCATGAGCTTGTGCAATAGAGTTTGAATTTGAGGAAGATTTATTGGTAACATTAAGATCATAGGTATTGTTTGATAAAAAAGAATAAAGGGGATGACGGTGATGTTTTTTTTTATCAGATGAGTTTGAGTTTGGTGGATGTGGCTCATCTTCTTGAGGCATCAATAGAGAAAGTGTTTTATATGGAGGTAACTGGATTGAACATGTAGAGACTCTGGATGGTGGGTAGACGCACATTGCATACACTGTGAACTTGAACTATACATTACCTTACGGGGGTATAACACTTTTTCTCCACGTTTTAACGTGGTAAAAAATACCCTGAAATCTAGTTTGTTTTTTTTGATTGTTTTCTGAGTTGAATTAGTTAACTTGTAAATATGCTTCATTCAATTCTTCTTTCAATCAATGTCAGCGTTAGCATACACTGAAATTTTCCCTCTCTATAAATATTATTATCAGAATTTTATGATAACTTTTTTCAATAAAAAATTATATAAGATTCTTCTCAACTTTTGTCTCCATCAAAGATAGTAGCAAAGTGGGTGGCCAAAAATAAACGCCTCCTCTTATGCATGTTTTTCAATCTTACTTCACTTTATTTTTTTTCTCTTACCACCACCATCACTTGTCCGACCTCAAGATTCCCATCCTCTAATTATTCTCTTTCCTAGTATTGGTAATGCATTTATACATATATACATTTTGGTGAAATTGATTGTTTATTTTGTATTGAAATCTTATGTTATTTTTTGACTAATCATTCAGCTTATGGCTAAGTCTACAGGAAGAAAACCACAACTCAGTAATGCACTAAGGGCCAAATGTGTTGCCCTGGAAGATTGCCTGTCATTACCAGCTTCCACGCACTACTGTGCATGATATATTGAAAAGAAACCGGGTTCAAGGGACAGTTAAAACATATAAGCGCTCTGGTCGTCCACGCAAAACTACAGGTCAGGACATGTGTTAAATTGCTCTCTCTCTCTCTCTCTCTCTCTCTCTCTCTCTCTCTCTCTCTCTCTCTCTCTCTCTCTCTCTCTCTCTCTCTCTCTCTCTCTCTCCCTCTCTCTCTCTCTCTTTCTCTCTCTCTGACAGTTGACAAATGACTAGCACTGAAATTTCTGAAATTGTTTGCTCAGAAATCTTACCTAGAACCATCCAAAGACATGCTAAAGAGCCTGGTTTCTCTTTTTGAGTGGCAGATAAGAAGCCCTTCTTGAATGCTTCACACCAAGCCAAGCGCCTCAAGTTTGCACAAGACCTCTTAAAGTGGACCACTGATGACCAGCAGAAAGTTTTATGGTCAGATTAGTAAAGTTTTGAGGTAGGGAAGAGGTTGTCACAAACATATGTCTGGCATAAAAAAACCAAAAATTTTCATTCAATGTATCTTCAACCCACTTTCAAAAGTGGGCACTTTTCTCAACCCCATCAAGTGTCCCTTGGTGTTCTTACCTGCAAAACAATGCACAGCAAGCCATTTCATTGGGAAGTATCAAAGTTAGAAATCTTCCAATTTAAAATACCTCTTTTCTTCACCAAATCAACCATGATTATTATTTAAAATATGCTATATTGTGCCCCTAAAACACCTTTTTACTGATAATTAATTATAAGTTTGTGGCTTTTTTTTTGTGTTGTGAAATCACTTTTAAATTATTACAAATTTCTAACTTTGATAACCCCTATTGAAAACATTTATGTCTCAGTCCTCATCCTGTGGCTCAAAAAAGTTGACAGCAACAATCAACTAATTTTAATGGAAGATAATGCACCAGTTCACAATGCAAAAATTGCTCACAACTTCTGATCAATTTCCAACTTGTGTTGAATCCAAGATTGGCCTCCAAAATTGATTGACTTCAATCCCATATGAAATTTCTGGAAGGAGCTCAAACACCAACTCATGAAGCTTTATCACCCTCAAGGTCTTATTTAGATGTGAGAAGCTTTGGCTCAAGCTAGGGATAGTCTTCAAAGCAATATATTTGAAAAAGTGATTGCTTCAATGCCTGAAAAAATTAAAGCTGTTGTGGATGCTTGCAGTGGAACCATCCACTTGTAATTTTGGTTATTATTTTTCATATTTTTTTTCACTGCTTCTTTTTGCTGATATCCCTTATAAACTTCCAGGCTTCTAATGAGTTTTTTTTAGGCTATGTCATGTAGAGGTTTTAGCACAGGGAAAGGATAAACAAAGGTCAATCAGCAACTGTGATCCTTACAACAACAGGTTACTACAACAAAGCATGTGCTAAAACTGTAAATTAGAATTTATTCTTCCCACACAGTTCAGAGACTGTCAGATTTGGCCAAATGGGAAGCAGGTGACAGGAAGAAGAAATGGAGGGAGACAAGAGAATAGAAAGAAGAAAATTTGGATGGGGAAAATGGAAACAGCAAGCAGAGGCTTGATTATATGACAAAGTCCACCATCCAAAACAATAGAAAACATCTTAATGTCAATAAAAACTACTAAACTAAAATACAGAAACAAAGAGAAAACATAAAACTTGAAGACAGAATTCACATGCAAGGAAAATTTAACACTCCAGGTGTAAAAATGTGTCCTTGAGGTTCAGGACAAGGAATATGACTTCAGGTGGGAAGGAATAGTTGTCCTTGGTGCTTGAGATTGTATCTTTGTGATTCCTTGTCTGAAAAAGTCAGGAAAAGGCAATATGAACATGGAGAACAAGGAAAGAAGATGGAGAAGAGCAGGGTAGAGAAGTGGGTCAGGTATTAGATGCAGAAATTTCTGCACCCCCCCCCTTAATACTAGACCCACAAACTTGAAGAGATAAGACAGCTTAACTTTTCCCAATGATTTTGTGAGGAGATCAGCAAGCATGTGCTCAGTGGAGATATGTTGGAGTTTGAAGTATTTTTTGTTGATGCTTTCAGTGATCAAGAAAAAATGAGTATCAAAATGTTTGGATCTTTGAAGGTATCTGAGTGAATCTTTGCATTGAGAGATGGAACTTGTATTATCTGAAACAATTAGAGGTGAAGGTGATTTGGGAAAGTTAAAACAAGTGAGAAGTTTTGTCATCTGAATTGCCTCATGTCTAGTTTAAACAATACTTCTAAATTAAGCTTCAGTACTTGAAATGGGGACAAATTTTTCCTTTTAGAGCTTCAGGAAACAGCTGCTCCATTTTGCATAACAACATACATTCCAGTTGAGCATCTATTATCAGAGTCTCTGGCATAATCTGTGTCTGAGTAGATAAGAGGACAAGGAGGTGGATGATTAGGAATGGGGAATTTCCCACCAAAGGTAAGAGAATATGATGAGGTGGTATTAAGATATCTGAAGGTGTGTATGACAGCTGCCCAGTATTTGATGCGTGGCTCAATAAGATGTTGAGATAATGTGCCAACTTCAAAAAAAATGTGGCATTTCCTACCAAAGGTAAGAGAAGATGTTGAGGTGGAATAAATATACCTGAAGGTGTGTTTGAAAGCTCCCCAGTATTTGATGCCTGGATCAATAAGATGTTGAGATAATGTGCCAACTTCAAAGGAAAATGGGTTGTTTCCCACCAAAGGTAAGAGAAGATGATGGGGTGGCATAAAGATATCTGAAGGTGTGTTTGACAGCTGCCTGGTATTTGATGCCTGGATCAATAAGATGTTAAGATAATGTTCCAAATTCAAAGTAAATATCAGGTCTTGTAGTAACATACAGATAGTTTAGGGTACTAATTGCAGAGTAGTAGTTGATTTTAAGGGAATTGAATTCAGCTATCTCTTCTCTGGTGGTTTTGACTGGATAATCATTTGGAGATAAGGGAGTGAGACAGGGATTTCAATTTGTCATATTCCATTTAGAAAGAACTTTTTCAGAATAGCAATCTTGTGATAAGGAAGGAGTTTGAGCTGTTAAGTTTCTGGTGAGGTGTATTCTCAAAATTCAAGCAGCAGGACCAAGACCATCCATCTCGAATTCAGTTTTAATTTTATCTTCAAACCAGAGAAACCGGTTAACAGTTATTACCATGTCATCTACATGAAGATATATGACACGAATTTGTGATTTTTCTCTCTAAACATTCACACATGGATCACATTTGAAAGGGGAAAAGTTGAGTTTACAGAAATACTTATTTATGCATGAATTCCAGAAAAAAGGGGCTTGTTTGATGCTATAAAGAGGGATCAGTAATTGATAGACTTTACCTTCAATCCCAGCAGTTATTTTACCTTCAGGCTGATTGATGTACACAGTTCAATTAAGATTACCTGAAGAAAAGATTCCACTACATTTATTTGGTGAACATTTTAATTAAAGTGAGCTGAATGTGAACAAACTTTCCTGAGAGAAATGCTTCAGCAAGTGGGTGAAAAGGTTTCATGAGAATCTATTCCAAGGATTTGAGAAAACCCTTTTTCTACACAATGTGCTTTGAGCTTTAAAACACCATCATCGGCATTACATATAGCCCTGAAAACCCCCCTGAACCCCATAACATTGGATGTTTCAGGCCTGTGAAAAATTTTCCAGGTGTTACAATCCTGAAGTTCTTGATGTTCATGTTTCACAGCATCATCCAATCCTGTTGAGTATTTGGAATAGATTTTTTGCTTATAGCACTGGGGTTAAGGAGTTTTGTGAGCCAATAGGGGTGACTCCAAGGAAAAGGCCAAAGCATATGCTGCAAATAAACCAAGAGGATCAGGAGAATCAAATTAAGAATCTTGCTGGTGATGATTATAGTAAATCTGATGCAAATTTTCAGGAGTAGAATTTTCAGCTGATGAGCTATCTTAATCAATATGAGAATCTTAGGATGGAACATAATCAGGAACTGCTAGATTTTCTGGTGTTATTGAGGAATATGATGGATCAGATTGACTGGAATCTTCTTCATTTGGAACAGAATTAACATTTCTTGATGGCAATCTTGCTAAGTGACTGGGTGAAGAAAAGAGGATTGAGTTTGAAGGTGTTCCAGACATATGAAGTTCAGAGGGTGAGAATGAGGAAGCTATTTCAGAGCTGGGAGCATCAGAATTATTTTCTGAAGATGATATGGAAGTAGGAGATTCAAATGGTGAAGGAGAAGGGTGAATAGGAGCATCTGGTGTCAACAAGGGTTGATTTTCATAATTTACCTCAGGGACTTGTATCATGAGTTGTGACCATTCAACATGCTTAAGGCTGGGTAAAAAAAGGAAAGAAGGATTCATTAAATGCCAATGATTTGGAAATGATTATGTTTTTGAGTTCCAGATCCCAAACACAATAATTGGATGTTCCTTCTTCATATACAAGCATGGCACACTTTCTGGAATTAACTGAGAACTTCCCAGGATTCTGAACTTTATCAAGAAAAGCATGAAAAACACAACCAAATACTCTAAGGTGAGAGACTCTGTTTTTATATTTATTTCAGGCTTTAAAAGGAGTTGATTTGTTGGAGAGGGCTTTGGTTGGTAACTTTTTTTCAAGATAAACTGCTGTTTTGACTGCTTCTGACCAAAGTGGAATGGGAGAATTTGAGGAAAAAATCATTTTCTTGGATTTTTAAGGGGTGATATGGTTTCCTCTCTCAGAGATTGGATTCTGTTAAGGGGTATAGGGAGCCATAAATTGAAAAGAAATGCCATGTTTCTTAAAAAAGTTGGTAATAATAGCATTGATATACTAACCTCTACCATCAAAAATTAACTTTTTAATTTTAAAACAAGTTTTTACCTCAACTAACACCTTATATTCTAAGAAGTGTTTAAATACTTGGGATTTTGAAGAGATGAGATAAACATGACAGTATGAAGTGGCCTGATCTGTGAACTTAATATAATATTGGGAGCCATCAAAGGAAGGAGGCTGAAGCTTCCCAGATAAATCTGCATGAATAACTTCAAAGGGAATTTTGGCAAAAAGCAAATGACCACCAAACAAAGCATGGGTTTCTTTACCAAAAACACATGGTTCCAAAAAATGCATTTTAGAATCAGAAAAACTAGAACTAGAAACATAAGATGCCATTCCATTAAAGATTTTTTGGATGTATGGGGTGTGAGGATGTCCTAGAATGTTGTTCCAAAGAGTCAGAGATTGTGTTGAAGTTTTTCAGAATATGCAGAGGAATTAGAAAGAGACATGCCTTGTGGAATCACAAAGACTTCAAAAAAAGAATCGTAAATAGCTCCTCTCATTTAGTTCTTCCCATTTTGTGAAATGATGAAATTGGAAGCAGGATTAATGGTAGGAGGGATAAGAAGGCAACCAGTTTTCCAGAGATGTCCAAGGAAAATGAAGTTCCTTCCAAGATTGGGGACTTAAAGAGCTTCAGAGAACAAAAACTTTCCCTTCCCTTCCTCCTGGTGCAGCAAATGTTACTTTACCTGTAGCAAAAATTGATTTGAATATTCCAGAAATTTGAATTTGAACATTGACAGGTTGGAGATTGATAAAAATGTCTCTGTTGTTAAACATGTGACAGCTGGCACCAGAGTCAATGATTGGATGAAGATTGGTGGATTTTGAAGACATGGAGGCAGTAACATTTGAGATTCAATAAGATTTGAATAAGTAGAAAGATAAGCAACAGCCCTAAAGAGAAACTCTTCATAAGGGGGAAAAGAAAAAGCGGAATTGGCCACAACATTGGGTAATTTTTCTTTGGTGTTGCTGGGGCTGACTGGAAAATGTTGTCGTTAGAAGAAGAAACAGTATTGACTTGATTCTTCTTGTGAAAAATTTCAGGATGTTGAGAAAAACATTTATCTTCATTGTGTCCAACATTTTGATCATGAACTGAGCAGGAGAGTTTGCTTTGTGCTTTGGATTTGAGGAAAATTTCAAAGATTTATGGGAAGCAGAGTGAGAATTGGAAGTTGACATGACATTTTGAAACTCATAAAATACTTTATCATCAGAAGTGTAATACAGGAAAGAGGATAAAAATAATCCAGGCACAAATGGTCAATTTCCTGCCAATTCTAGAAAGAAGGAGGAAGAGTGGAAAAGAAAAGATAAAAAAGAATCTCCTCAGGGATGATGAGCCCAGAATGGATCATATGAAAGATGATTCTTTTGAATCCATCAATGTGAGTTTTGGAGCCTCCTCCTTAAAGAAGAGAAAGAGTAACCATGCATAAGAAATGAGAAATTCTAGATCCAACTTGATTACTAGCATTGTGGTACACATCTCATAGTAATGCATCAAATGTTTCAGTTTGCTGCAAGCACCAAAATGGGGTTTCTATGGAGAATGGTTATGGAAGTGCAACAAAGGTCTCCTCAAAATCACAGAAAAGGGAGACTCTCCATGCACAGTTGTTTAGTGTAGCATGGATATAAAAGCCACAGAAAATAAAGGATGGAGGAGAGTGCATACTGGACTATAATACAAAAGGTATGGCATGCACTTGAGGAAGCCATGGCTAGCGCTAGAGATATAGTATAGATTTAGGAAGCAGTGTCAAGAGAGTGTATGATTTTCATACTTAGATAGATGCAATGTCTCTTAAATGTAAGTCACATACACCCATTGCTGATGTAGACTTATTTGAGAAAGAAGATAGCGCTAGAAGAACAAGCAATTAGTGAGCAGGTAAGTAGGCAGTGCTCAATGAAAGAAAATTAAGAGTCAAGATAGGGAAGGATACTTAATTAGCACAGAGGGTTTCAAAATTAGTGGATACTCACACAGCAAGCACAGGTTGTTATAATAGGTATGCAAGGCATTAAAATACTTATTATATAGTTAGGAATCTCAAGATTTATAGGTTATTTACCAAAAGGCAAAGCATCAAGCACTAATAGTAGTGTGCATTATTTTTTTGAGCACTATTATTCCCAGACTTATGCTAAAATTTTTACATAGATTATTGAGATAATTAGTTACTTTTTGACATTCTTGTATTAGCACTAAACTTGTGTATGAAAACCAGTAAGGAAAGGAAGCATAGGGAAGGGCGCTGAACATACAAGGTATATAAAAGAGAACTCACTCTTAAAAAAGGGAGAAGAGAGTTAGTTAGAATATAATCAGATGTTTCATTAAAGTTATTATTACATTAGATATTAGAGAGTAAACAGTGAGTATTTAGAGTTAAAGAAATGTAGATATATTTTATTTTTTACATAATGGGTGTGCATAACAGAAGTATCACTGTAAAGTTATTTTATTGCTACAGTAAGGATAGTAGTAGATAGAGCACTTCAAGTGGGAGTGACTGCTAGGATTTGGTTGAGAGGTGGGGAGGAGGAGTGCTGCAGGCACTATGCATTGTAAAGAGGAGGAAGAGCAGATATTACATAAGGGTGTTATATGAGTTAAGCACTGTAGAGTTCTCCCCATTGGACAACTTATCTAGTAATCCAGTTATTCTCTGGTCTCATTGCCAATTGGCATAGTCAGTCCCATTTTCTGTCACTGTTAGAAGTCCCAACATAGTCAGTCTTAGTTAGTCTCACTGCTGCATCCAGCATAGCCAGTCCCGTCTTAGGCTAGTTTTAGCGCTAGTGGTAGTCCTCCTTCTTAGATCTTAAAATTTTCTCCAATCTTAATTGGAACACTACCAAAGAAAAATGAACCCCTCAGGTCAACCTGATACAGAAACCCTTGCTGAAATGCAAGATCAAATGGCACTCTTACAAGAACAAAACACCAGACTCATAGAATGTCTAGCAGAGGAAAGGCCCTCATACTGCAGCCCCACAGAAGCAGAGGCACAGGAACAGCCCCCAACACCAGCACCACTTGTTAAAGGCCCAAAGATTTCTGTCCCAGCAATCTTCAATTGAAAGCAAGGTCCCTGGGCAGATAAGTACACATCACAGGTAAATATTTATTTCCTGCTCAACTGCCATCATCTCCCAGATGAGAAATCAAAAATTAGATTCACAATCTCGTATCTCACAGAAGAGGAGGCACGCTGGGCGAGGCCATATACAAAGGAACTCCTTTGAAATGGCAAGTTGGCAAAATATTTCTGTCAGTTCATGGCAGCATTTGAATTAGTATTTGAAGACCCCAATATGACCACAACCTAAGAGAATGCTCTCAACCAGTTGTGACAGAAACACTCTGTCTCTGAGTATGTGTCCGACTTCCAGGGCCATGTCAGCTATGTTAAAACATAGGGAGAAGGAGCACTCATATTTCACTTTATAAATTGACTCTCACAAAAAATCATGAATTCCCTAATTAGTCACCCTTTTCAAACCTCCCTCCAAGCACCCATGGAACTAGCTATCTGAATTGACAACAAGTTCTCACATCAGCAAATGGATGGTTGGAGTGGTGCTTGTCAGTGGTGCAACTATGCCCTTCCAGGGACCCAAATGCCATAGACATTGATGCAGTCAATTTACGTGGCGCTAATGAGAGGAAAAGGCTATCTGATGAGGAATACTAGAAATGTATGATTAGAGGGCTGTGCCTCCGATGTGGAAATGGTGGTCATCTAGCAAGGGAGTGTAAGGGGAAGATCAGGGCTAGTGAGGTGGAGGATAGCACAGGTAAAAGACAGCCCTCAGAAGTGAAGGTTGTGCTCTCCTTGAAGAAAATTAGAGGGAAAGAATCAGGGTGATTTGGTAGAAGAATTATCAGCATGTAAGCCACTGGAAGTAAATGATAATCATATTATACTAAATTTGCCTTTAATGGTCCTTTACTCCACAACAACTGTACAAGCCCTACTGGACTGTGGGTCAACTGACTTTTTTATTTCTAAAAAATTTTTACAGATAAGTAAAATGAAAAGTAAAAATTTTTACCACCCTAGGCATATAATTATGTTTGATGGATCCCCAGGTGGGGGAGGAGAAGTAAGAGAAAAGGTTTTTTTCAGGTTTTGGTGTGAAAGAAAAGAGTTTCAGTGCAGGGAATATGTGACAAACCTGAAGGAAAAGTAAAACATGTTACTGGGTATGATATGGCTGGGCAAATATAGCACACACATTTACTGGAAGTAAAAGAAGGTTCAGATGGGAAGGAAGGGGGACACTGGTGCTAAAGTACTGTCCCTGGCCCTCTCAGGGGCCAGGGGCCGATCCTGGAAAGTTTCCTTATGTTTTGTTATCATCAGTTGACTTACAACCAGAACTGATTCTTTCTCTTGACTCTAAGCAGCAAGCTGGGGATTGGTTGCCAACGGGGAGCATTAGAGAGGGTCAAAAGGGAGAAAAAAGACGCCTAAAGGAGGAGAAGGCACTGTGGCAGTCTAAATTTTAGTATGGCACTGAAGTTTCTTATTAAAGGATTTTTGGGAGATGGATATTGAGATGGGAAAAGCCAATCTAAATTTTAATTTGTTATATTAAAGAAAATTGAGTATTAAAAGTGGTTAAAAAGGGTCAATTTTATGGGTCAAGATTTAAAAAATAATCATTGGACAAGAAATGCAAGTATAGGTTTAAAAGTGCATGAAAATTAAAGTAAGGAGTCTCAAGAACCTTTGGAAATTTTTGTGGAATTTTTATTATTTTTCTACTATTTTTAATAATTTTATAAAATATTTTTGGTTATTTTTTATTTATAATAATCTTCTTAACTTTGGTAATTTTTACTAGATGAATAGGGATGCACAGCCTACAAAAATTAGAATGGAATAAATAGAAGAAGTAGCTCTATCATTTTTAATTTTTCTAGATTTTTTATTAATATTTTAAAGGTTCTAATTGAGTCCAGAAGTCTGTAAAAGCTCTTTAAAAACTACAGTGATCTCCAGAAAAGCTCTGTACAGTATCCAGTGATCTCTGGATGAGCTCCAGAATGCTCCAATTAGGGGAAGTAGGGCATGTGACATACTATGCATATAAAGCCTGTAGATTCAAAATTAGAAATCATCAGAAAATCTTAACAATCATCATATAAAAACCAAACACAACAATGCATAAATAACAATCATTTATTACTTCATAACAAAAATATAAATTGTAATAATCTTATAAAAATAATGATTTTACATAGCAATATATTTGATTCACTCATCATCATATATATTAACTTATAGGGTACTATTATAAAGCTCTCATAATCAGGGATTAGATTTTAACAACTAAATCTTATAAAAATAAAAGCTTCATATAAAACATATTATTAAATCATTTAAATAAATTTTCTAAATACAGCTTAACTGTTGTGTTTTTCAACCTCATTATAAAGAAGACTGATTCTAAATCTCAACACCATTAATAGAAAATAGTTTATTGCTCATTTCTTACCAAGTAGAGGTTATAGCTTATATAATTGTGAACTCATATTTTACTTAAAGGGACAGTGTTTTCTTCAGTTTATCCAACTCCCTTGGATTCTGCTTACAGAAAGGCAACTGTAAGAGACTTTCTACAGCGCAAAAGAGGAAGGATAAGGCAGAATATGGGAAGTTGAATGGTTCAGAGAAAGCATTTGTCCCCTTGCCTCTACAGGGTTCAGGGGCCCCTCCCAGAGAGTCTGCTGGTGTTTCATTATCATCAGTAGAATTTCTGCAAGAGCTAACACTTTCTCTTGATGCTAAGTTTCAGGACTTGGAGGGGGAACTGAAAGAAGAAGAGTAACTGGAATGCAACAGAACAGCTTGGAACATATCCGCCAAGATTGAAACTAAGGTCCAGTCATCAAATCCAACAAAAAGCCTCAAGGAAATGGTCCCTGAAGCTTACTGGGAATTCTTACCATTGTTTGAAGATGGAGAAGTTAAGACCCTACCACCTCATTGACTATACAACCTTGCCATTGATCTGATGCCAGGTGCAACCCCTTAATTTAGCCGCATAATCCTATTATCAACCCTAGAGTCAACAACGCTAAAAGAGATGATAGATGAAAATTTAAAGAATGGTTTTATTAGGGAATCCAAATCTCCCGGGGCCACCCCTGTGATCTTTGCAGGAAAAAAGGATGGTTCATTAAGACCTTGTATGGATTTCAGAAGTTTAAATGTACTGAAAGTAAAGAACTGATATCCCCTTCCCATGACTAGTGAGCTAATTGATAGCCCTCAAGGTGCAGAGATCTTCACATCCCTAGATCTTAGGGAAGGTTACCACAACATACCTGTGAAAGAAGGTGATGAAAAAAAACTGGAATTATGAACCAAATTTGTTCATTTTGAATGTCTGGTAATTCCATTTGGTCCATGTAATGTGCCTTTCACTTTCCAACATTTCACCAACAGCATCTTTAGAGACATAATAGGGATAGATGTGGTAGTATACCTGGATGACATCCTGATTTACTCTAGATCAATGGAAGAACACCAGATACATGTGTAAGACTGTTTTAAGCACTTGAGGGAGGCCCAAGTATAGTTAAAACTGTAGAAATGTGTTTTTTCAGTAGGTAAAATCCCCTACTTGGGTATGATCATTTCAAAAAATAAGGTGAAAATGGACCAGGAGAAAGTAAAGGCAGTAACGTAATGGCTGAAACCAAAATCAGTAAAAGAGCTCCAGTAATTCCAAGGCTTTTCAAATTTTTACCACTGTTTTATTGAAAATACTCCACATTTGACAGCCATTGCACAACCTCACAGAGAAAGAAGTCAAGTTTATCTGGACAGGTAACCAACAAGATGCATTTGACTACCTGCAAAGACAATTTATGTCAGTGTATCAAGTATATAAGTATGATTTAATAGTGTTTATTAATGGTCCTACTACTTATTAATAAATGATTTAGTGATTAAACCTCAGGAGAAGACTAATAAATTAGTTATACTCAAATAAAACTCACAATACTTGGATTTAAATGCGTGCTAGTGGTGAAAAATAGATGAATATAATATAGTTATAGCTTATATAAAGATAATATCAATTTATAAAGGCTTTATAATATATTTCTGAATAATAATAATTGTTTTATAAGTTTTATTTGAATTGTAGTAAGTAAGTGATGTCTAATAACCATCAAAATCCTCCCTTACTTATACCAAAATTGTCAGCCTAAATATCCTTAGGACTGAGTATTTCTTATGCTTAAAATAAGGTAACCTTAACTAGATTAAGCTTATATCTTAAAAATAAGGTTAAAATAATAATATATATTATTTTATTATATATATATATAATTATTATTCTATTATATAATTTATAATAGTTTAAATAGCTTATCCATGGCCTAATAATACTTATTAGGGTGTTAATGGAGTCATTATATACTTATCTTAAGTGATATGAAGTAATTATTGACATACGTAAGCTTATATGTATACATAAATCTCATATTCAGTGAAATATGCAGTATATTATGTATATTTAGGTATATAAGTGGGTTTTAGCCCCTTAATAGCCTATAACCTTTGTTTTTCTGCTTATTTTAGGTCATATGGACGAAATCAGTGGACTCACAACGCCTACAGAAGCATAGACACCTATATCAGGCGCATACACCCAGTTTGGACAACTAAAACTACTTCCTTGGATGGTTATTCACGGATTTATGGGTTGGAAAGATGTTTTTGGGTTAATGTGGATGCTTGGGGAGGTTATTGGGGGCTTGGACATTTTATTTGTTTCCTTTATATGCTTTTAGTTTCATTAAATCTCTTTTTGATCATTTATTTTACCTGTTTCTTTATGGTATCCGCTTTTATCTGGGTTTTCTATTTATGGTATGACTCTGTGTTATTATTAATAGTGATGGAGGGTCCTTACTGGAGGTCTGGGTGTTGAAACTTCTTGAAGTGGACGCCATGGGGAGGTGATGGGCCCTCACAGTGCTGTAATTGCCGGGGATAGCAGTGACATCATCTGGATTGAAGGTCTGTGCACTCCAGTGGATTTGGGTATAAGTAAGGAGGGATTTTGACGGTTTATTATCATCATTCAATTACTACACTTCAAACAAACACTACAATACAATTATTAGAAATCAGAAATATATTATAAAGCCCTTATAAATTGATATTATCTTTATAAAAGCTATAACTATATTTTATTCTTCTATTTTCCACCACTAGCACGCATTTAAATCCAAGTATTGTGAGTTTTATTTGAGTATAACTATTCTATTAGTCTTCTCCTGAGATTTAATCACTAAATCATTTATCAATAAGTAGTAGGACCATAAAATAACACTATTATATCATACTTATATACTAGACTATACTGACAATTGGGGGTCTTTCCTTATATTTTACTTATTATTTAGTATAAGCCTTGGGACGTGATTTTTACCTTAGTACAACTCAAAATTAACCAAATATTTGGGTCTTCTGCATATTAGTGGGTCATCATAACTCATTGATTGCGGAAAAGAACCCTTATAATAATTGTACTAATTTTTTATCATAAAAATTAGATATTTACAGTAGTAACTGTACCCAATATAAACCCAATTTCACTTGGTATTTGGACACCAATATAACACCCAATAAAATTGGTATTTGGCTAAAGCTTGGTAAGCTAATTATTCACCCTTATAGAGGTCTAGTTAAACTTATTATTATACTTTTAACAGATTTTTTCGAATTTTTCTTATATTTTATTTAAATAAATAAAGATATAAATTCAGGGTAAGCTCCATTGCTTTTTTATTAGTAATATAATTGCTAATATTATTTGTCTACTAATTCCACAGAGTTTTTTCCTTTTGTAGACGTAAAATATTGTTATTCTGAACAATATGAGTGCTCCCCAGGATAGTGTAAGTGAACAGCCTGCTTATAATACCAGGTCTAAAGCTAATGAAAACTTTCCAGGACATCACCATGGAGGGACAACAGTACCCCCAGCCAGAAAGCATGAGTATAGAGGAAAAGGACGCCCTCTTAAAAAAGATAACTATCAAAAAGACGTCCCCTCCTCTTCAGGATCAACTGTCCCACCTGGCCAAACAGGTTCTGAAGCTAGAGGAATCAAAATCTCTCATGTTCAAAGAGGTAGAGCAGTTGCAAAACAATTGCAAGGTAGGATTTCAGCAGATGAATCAGGCAATGGCAGAATTAAAGGGAGGCCAGCCCAGTCAATCAAATCAGCAACCCCCTACCCAAGGAGGGTCCACTCACTCCCAGGAGAAAATCCTGGTAGACAAATGGAAATGGGACTGGTTTCACCAACAGTGGACAAGCCACAGTTGCAACAGGGATCCGCCCCCTCATCTGACTTCCTCAGCTCACCCTTATAAGGGAAAAAAGCGCCAAAAATCAGGACTGGCAACCATCCCTTGGTAAGTAACTTACCCTCTCAGATTAGACATAATGCTGATAATTACAATATAGGTAATTCTATTGATGTTAAATCTGTACAATAAATAGAGGAGGATTTAAGAAATTTAGATTTTAGAGTAGATACACCTGACTTGTCTTTTGTCCATAATAACAGTACTATATACAATGATAATACAGTTAATCCTCAGTTGCAACCACCCACTAGTGAGATGAGAAGTTCACAGGAGAGTGAGAGAATTGAAAAGGAGGACATGGAATATTTTAACAATAATCCAACTGTCCATAGAATTGTTTCAGCATTGTGGAATAGAATGACTGATTGTGAGGAACAGACAGTTAAGCTCACTAGTGATACAATTTCATCCTTGACATTGAACATTTCTCAATTAGCAACACGTAATAAAGAATTAGAGAAAGAACATTTGTCTCTAACTCTTAAATATGATTCATTGAGTAATAAATATAATGACCTTTCAAACAAATTTTGTGAGTTAGAAAAATTATATGAAACACACTTATTAAAAACTGAATCAAGAACAAAGTTATCTTTTGCCCAGACAAATAAATGTGTCTCTGAGTTGCTACAAAGATTAACTAAAGTTGAGATTGAAACTGCCAATCTACTAATGAACCAGGATAATCATAAGTATAATCAATATAATAATAATCCTTTCATTGGCAAAAGTGAATCTCATTCCTTCCCTGTACCACCACAATTAAAACCATCTGGTGGTAGTGTCAAATCTGAAAATGTAAGTCACAAATCCGTGCAGGAAGAAATACAAGACTATTTATCAAAAGTGAATGAGTTGTTGAATTTACCTAAGATTAGTGAGATAAAATCCAATCAGAAGAACTGGCCTAAAATATATCAGTACCCAACTTATGATGGGGAAGCCAGCTCTGATTGGCAACATTTTATTCAAAGAATTGACAACTTGAAATTCTCATATAAGTTACCAGATGAAGAGATAACATCAAAATTAATTTCTTTATTTAAGGATGTTGCTTTATTATGGTTTGAAGCTGTCTTAAGTGAGGGTAGAGACTACTCTTGGGCTGAATGGAAACAACTTATTGAAAAACAATTTGGAGGTTCTAAATTAAGGCTTACTCAGCAGAGACTGTATGAGAAGACTAGGTATAATCCGTTGAATGGTGACAAACCTATGGTATTTTTAATGAATTTAAACAAAATATTAAAAGCCATTGAGCCTCATATGGATTTTAACTTATGGAAAGATAAGATAATATACAAATTACCTATATCTGTCAGAGACATTGTTGTAGCTAGAACATTAAATGTTACTGAATATTCTGACTTTATTAATATTTGCAATGAAATATTATTAAACCATAAGTATGAATCAAGGTATTCCACTTATAAGCAAAATGTTGAACCTGTAAAAACTCAGAATTCAAAAACACTTCAGGAGAAGCAGGAAAAACCTACTGCACCTGTAGTACCTAAAAAGTATGAAACAAATACTTGTTATAAGTGTAACAAACCTTGGGTCAAAGGTCACAAATGTGAGAAAAACATAAATATTGTTGAAAATCAACGTGAATCTGAAACTGAAACTGAAAAAAGTAAAGAATCAAGTGATTATGACAGCAATATCTCATATAGTGATGAAAATGAAGTCTGTATGTTGGAAGATGATTTGTCCATCTTTGAAAATCCAATATTAAATATGGACTCAATTGAATCTTTAATGGATTTTGAGGATGCTGAAATCATTAAGGATATACAAGCTGATAACTTTAGAATGACACCTATCACGGTTCCAGCTATCATTTCTGGTGAAAATGTTAGTATAGTATTGGACACAGGAGCTGCTGGTTCAGTTGTTTCCACTAATACATTACAGAAAATTGATAGTGAATATAAGTTTAAGCTTGAACCACTTCAGAATAAAAATTGGAGAGGTTTTGGATCAGTACTACACCCCATTGGTAAATACAAAGCTGCTGTTTTCTTTAAACACCAACATGGTTATGTAAGGGTAACTTGTGACTTTGTAGTAATGGATAATACAAATTGTAGTAACTGTTTTATCATTGGAAATGATATTCTGACAAAATTTGGTGTAAAATTAGACCCTGCTAATAACAATTTTACAATTGGCATGAATGGTAAAAGGAAATTTAAAATAAATTCTTTTAACACAGTCTTACACATTGAGTCAGTAACAAATTCCCCATCTAAAGGAAGAGAATCCAATGAGTTGGAACTTCTGGAAACAGAAATTTCAAAAGCATCATTTGGCACTCAGATAAGTAAAACTGAGAAAGATAATATTTTGGAATTAATTAAAGCTTTTCCAATGGCTTTTGCACATGGTACAAATGAACTTGGCCTTGTAAAAGAACATGAAATGAAAATTAGTTTAACCTGTGATATGGATAATATTCCTGCTAGTCTTAAAAAGAAACCATACCCTGCTTCACCAATGAAGAGGAAAGACATAGAGGATAATATTAAGATGTTATTAAAAATGAACATTCTTGAGAAGGTTGAAACTACACCAAAATATTGTGTAATATCACCAGTGCTGATTTCTTATGAACAAGATAAAGCAAGACTGTGCGGTGATTATAGAGCATTAAATACATTTACAGTAGATGATATTTATCCCTTGCCAAGGATTGCCTCTATACATGCTACCCTTAAAGGTGCTAAATATATAAGTTGCCTAGATGGAAATAAAGGGTACCATCAAATTCCTATTGAAAAGAATTCACAGAACTTTTTGTTGATAACAACACACATGGGAATTTATAAGTATGTCAGAATGCCATTTGGACCAAAAAATGCTCCATCAGTATTTCAAAAGTTAATGGATATAACATTCCATAATGAAATGATTGAGGGATGGTTAATGGTATACATTGATGACATCATAGTGTTCTCTAAAAATTTTGATGAACACTTAATCCATTTAAGGAAAGTATTTCAGAAAATGGATGAAATAAAAATGACCCTTGCATTGAAAAAATGTAAATTTGGGTTTGAATCTTTAAAAGTGCTTGGTCATATTGTATCTGGCTTACAAATATGTGTAGACCAAAATAAAGTGGCTGCAATAAAGAATATTGGCATTCCTCAAAATGTGAAGGATGTACAATCTTTTCTTGGAATGTGTGGTTATTATAGACAATATATAAAAAACTACCAATCAATTGCTGCACCACTGACCACACTGATAAAGAAATCAGAAGCTTTCATTTGGAATAATGAAAGACAACAAGCTTTTCATAAGTTGAAAGAATGTTTAATGACAGCTCCTATCTTGGGATTACCAGATTTCCAATTACCTTTTGTATTATATACAGATGCAAGTTTTATTGGACTGGGTGCTGCTTTGCATCAAAAACAACTTATTGAAGGTAAAATGTCAGAAGTAGTAATCTGCTATATTTCACGTACTCTGAGAAGTGGTGAATTGAAATATGGTGCTACTCAACTTGAATGTTTGGCAGTAGTATGGGCCCTTGAAAAGCTACATTATTACCTTGAAGACCAAAAATTTGAGTTAATAACTTACTGTAGTGCGGTTAAGTCACTCTTAAACATGAAAACTCCTAATAGACACATGTTTAGATGGCAATTAGCTGTACAAGAATACAGAGGACGGATGACTATTACACATAGAGCAGGAACCTTGCACTCTAATGTAGATCTGTTATCTAGAGTACCTCTGCCTAATAATGATGATAATCCTGCTTATGTTCCTGAATCAGAGATTATTAACATTTATGGCATTTATATTGTAGATCTTGAGGATGAATTTATGCAATCAATTCTTGATAATTATAATTCAGATCCTGACTTAAGTAAATTAACTACAATATTAAATGATCCATCTAATGCTTCAATGAATGTTTTAATAAAAACATTACCAAATAAGTATAAAGAGGCATTAGAGAAAGGAAAATTTTCCATTGAGGATGGTTTTATATATTACAGGAAAAAATTAAGTAATGTAATTGTAATTCCCCCTTCAATGAAGGAGTTAATGTTAAGTATATGTCATGATGATATATTAGCAGGTCATTTTGACTACCATAAAACATTAACCAGAGTAAAAAACACAGCTTGGTGGATTAACATGTCTGAGGATGTTCAGAAATATGTTGAAACATGTGATTCTTGCCAAAAATCTAAAAGATTAACAGGAAAAAGAGCTGGTTTATTACAACAAATTGAGCAACCAAAAGCTCCATGGGAAATCATTAACATGGACTTTGTAACAGGTTTGCCAATAGCAGGGCATAAGAGTTATAACTTCTGCTGGGTAATTGTAGATAGATTTACAAAGATGTGTAAATTTATTCCTACCCACAAAGAGGTTTCTGCAAAGGACTTAGCTTTTTTATGGTGGACACAAATGTTAAATACAGCAGGTTTCCCCAAAGCAATAGTTTCTGACAGAGATCCTAAATTTACTTCTGAGTTCTGGACGTCACTTATGGATGTTTCAGGGTGTCAATTAAAACTTTCTACAGCACACCATCCACAAACTGATGGGCTAGCAGAAAGAATGATACAAACCTTAGAAGATATGATAAGAAGATACTGTGCTTTTGGTCTTAATTTTAAAGACAATGACAAATTCACGCATGATTGGGTAACCCTTATCCCAGGTTTAGAATTTGCATATAATAGTACAGTACATTCTGTCACTGGCAAAAAGCCATTTGAGTTATGGTTGGGTTATGTACCTAATACCCCTGCTAAAACTCTTAATAAGTTACCTAGATTGGATATTCATCCAGGTACTAAATCTTTTCTTCAGATGCAAGAATTATGCAGAAAACATGCTCAAGAATGTATAAATAAGGCTTTTGAGTATGAAAAGAAAAGATGGGATAAAGCCCATAAAGAACAAATGTTCAAAGTAGGTGATGAAGTCCTTATTTCAATGCTACATTTCAATTTAAATGGTAATGTTAAATTGAAGGATCCATTCATTGGACCATTTGTAGTTAAAAAGATGGTTGGTAATAATGCTGTTGAGGTTATTCTATATGCACCTTATGATAGAAAACATCCAGTATTTCCTATTTCTCTTATAAAACCATACCATTCTAATGATACTGCTCTATTTCCAAGAAGATCAGGAAGGCATAAGCAGCAACCTGAAGAAATAGTGGAAAAAGCAGAAATTGAAAAGATACTTAAAAAGAGACACCTTACTAAAGAAAAGGGAGTTAAGTATCTATTAAGATTTAAAAATAAATCAAGTGAATATGACCAGTGGATTCCAGAAAATGAAATCTCTGATCTTAAAAATCTCTTGAAAAAATTTAAATCTAAATAATACTGTTCATTCAGTATATGTATTATAAAAATTATTTTTTATTTTATTATTTCACTCCTTAAGTTTAATTAAAATGTCTTAACATTTTTTTTATTTTTTTTTTGGGGTGAGGGAGTGTCAGCCTAAATATCCTTAGGACTGAGTATTTCTTATGCTTAAAATAAGATAACCTTAACTAGATTAAGCTTATATCTTAAAAATAAGGTTAAAATAATAATATATATTATTTTATTATATATATATATAATTATTATTCTATTATATAATTTATAATAGTTTAAATAGCTTATCCATGGCCTAATAATACTTATTAGGGTGTTAATGGAGTCATAATATACTTATCTTAAGTGATATGAAGTAATTATTGACATACATAAGCTTATATGTATACATAAATCTCATATTCAGTGAAATATGCAGTATATTATGTATATTTAGGTATATAAGTGGGTTTTAGCCCCTTAATAGCCTATAACCTTTGTTTTTCTGCTTATTTTAGGTCATATGGACGAAATCAGTGGACTCACAACGCCTACAGAAGCATAGACACCTATATCAGGCGCATACACCCAGTTTGGACAACTAAAATTACTTCCTTGGATGGTTATTCACGGATTTATGGGTTGGAAAGATGTTTTTGGGTTAATGTGGATGCTTGGGGATGTTATTGGGGGCTTGGAAATTTTATTTGTTTCCTTTATATGCTTTTAGTTTCATTAAATCTCTTTTTGATCATTTATTTTACCTGTTTCTTTATGGTATCCGCTTTTATCTGGGATTTCTATTTATGGTATGACTCTGTGTTATTATTAATAGTGATGGAGGGTCCTTACTGGAGGTCTGGGTGTTGAAACTGCTTGAAGTGGACGCCATGGGGAGGTGATGGGCCCTCACAGTGCTGTAATTGCCGGGGATAGCAGTGACATCATCTGGATTGAAGGTCTGTGCACTCCAGTGGATTTGGGTATAAGTAAGGAGGGATTTTGACGGTTTATTATCATCATTAAATTACTACACTTCAAACAAACACTACAATACAATTATTAGAAATCAGAAATATATTATAAAGCCCTTATAAATTGATATTATCTTTATAAAAGCTATAACTATATTTTATTCTTCTATTTTCCACCACTAGCACGCATTTAAATCCAAGTATTGTGAGTTTTATTTGAGTATAACTATTCTATTAGTCTTCCCCTGAGGTTTAATCACTAAATCATTTATCAATAAGTAGTAGGACCATAAAATAACACTATTTTATCATACTTATATACTAGACTATACTGACAAAAATCCACTGGAGTGCACAGACCTTCAATCCAGATGATGTCACTGCTATCCCCAGCAATTACAGAACTGTGAGGGCCCATCACCTCCCCATGGCTTCCACTTCAATAAGATTCAACACCCAGACCTCCAGTAAGGACCCTCCATCACAATTAATGATAACACAGACCCATACCATAAATAGAAAATCCAGATAAAAGCGGATACCATAAAGAAACAGGTAAAATAACTCATACAAAGAGAATATAATAAAACCCAAAGCATATAAAGGAAACAAATGAGATGTAGAAGCCCCCAATAACATCCCCAAGCATCCATATTAACCCAGAAATGACCTCCAAACCCATAAATCCATGAATATCCCTCCAAGGAAGCAGATTAAGTTGTCCAAACTGAGTGTATGCGCCTGAAATAGATGTTTATGATTCTGTAGGCTTTGTGAGTCCACCGGATATGTCCATATGACCTAAAATAAGCAGAAAAACAAAGGTTATAGGCTATTAAGAGGCTAAAACCCACTTATATACCTAAATATACATAATATACTGCATATTTCACTGAATATGAGATTTATGTATACATATAAGCTTATGTATGTCAATAATTACTTAATATCACTTAAGATAAGTATATTATGACTCCATTAGCACATTAATAAGTATTATTAGGCTATTAATAAGCAATTTAAACTACTATAATCTATATAATAGAGTAATAATTATATATATATGTAATATAATCATATATATTATTGTTTTAACCTTATTTTTAAGATATAAGCGTAATGTACTTAAGGTTATCTTATTTTAAGTATAAGAAATACTAAATCCTAAATATCTAGGCTGACACTCCCTCACCCCAAAAAAACAATAAAAAAATGTTAAGACATTTTAATTAAAAGTAAGGAGTGAATAGAAATTTGTTTTATAAATTTTCTATAATACATATACTAAATAAACAGTATTATTTTGAATTAAATTTTTTCAGGAGATTTTTAAGATCAGAGATTTTATTTTCTGGAATCCACTGGTCATATTCACTTGATTTATTTTTAAATCTTAATAGATACTCAACTCCCTTTTCTTTAGTAAGGTGTCTCTTTTTAAGTATCTTATCAATTTCTGCCTTTTCAACTATTTCTTCAGGTTGCTGTTTATGCCTTCCTGATCTTCTTGGAAATAGAGCGGTATCATTAGAATGGTATGGTTTTATAACAGAAATAGGAAATACTGGATGTTTTCTATCATAAGGTGCATATAGAATAACCTCAACAGCATTGTTACCAACCATCTTTTTAACTACAAATGGTACAATGAATGGATCCTTCAATTTAATATTACCATTTAAATTGAAATGTAGTTTAGAAATAAGGACTTCATTACCCTCTTTGAACATTTGTTCTTTATGGGCTTTATCCCATCTTTTCTTCTCATACTCAAACACCTTATTTATACATTCTTGAGCATGTTTTCTGCATAATTCTTGCATCTGAATAAAATATTTAGTACCTGGATGGATATCCAATCTAGGTAATTTATTAAGAGTTTTAGAAGGGTTATTAGGTACATAAACCAACCATAACTCAAATGACTTTTTGCCAGTGACAGAATGTACTGTACTATTGTATGTAAATTCTAAACCCGGGATAAGGGTTACCCAATCATGCATGAATTTGTCATTGTCTTTAAATTTAAGACCAAAAGCACAATATCTTCTTATAATATCTTCCAAAGTTTGTATCATTCTTTCTGCTAGCCCATCAGTTTGTGGATGGTGTGCTGTAGAAAGTTTTAATTGACACCCTGAAACATCCATAAGTGATGTCCAGAACTAAGAAGTAAATTTAGGATATCTGTCAGAAACTATTGCTTTGGGGAGACCTGCTATATTTAACATTTGTGTCCACCATAAAAAAGCTAAGTCCTTTGCATAAACCTCTTTGTGGGTAGGAATAAATTTACACATCTTTGTAAATCTATCTACAGTTACCCAGAAGGAGTTATGACTCTTATGCCCTGCTATTGGAAAACCTGTTAAAAATTCCATGTTAATTATTTCCCATGGAGCTTTTGGTTGGTCAATTGGTTGTAATAAACCAGCTCTTTTGCCTGTTAATCTTTTAGATTTTTGACAAGAATCACATGTTTCAACATATTTCTGAACATCCTCAGACATGTTAATCCACCAAGCTGTGTTTTTTACTCTGGTTAATGTTTTATAGTAGTCAAAATGACCTGCTAATATATCATCATGACATATACTTAACATTAACTCCTTCATTGAAGGGGAAATTACAATTACATTACTTAATTTTTTCCTGTAATATATAAAACCATCCTCAATGGAAAATTTTCCTTTCTCTAATGCCTCTTTATACTTATTTGGTAATGTTCTTATTAAAACATTCATTGAAGCATTAGATGGATCATTTAATATTGTAGTGAGTTTACTCAAGTCAGGATCTGAAGCATACATATCAAGAATTGATTTCATAAATTCATCCTCAAGATCTACAATATAAATTCCATAAATGCTAATAATCTCTGATTAAGGAAAATAAGCAGGATTATAATCATTATTAGGCAGAGGTACTCTAGATAACAAATCTACATTAGAGCGTAAGGTTCCTGCTCTATGTGTAATAGTCATTCGTCCTCTGTATTCTTGTACAGCTAATTGCCATCTAAACATGTGTCTATTAGGATTTTTCATGTTTAAGAGTGACTTAACTGCACTACAGTCAGTTATTAACTAAAATTTTTGGTCTTCAAGGTAAAAATGTAGCTTCTCAAGAGCCCATAATACTGCCAAACATTCAATTTGAGTAGCACCATATTTCAATACACTACTTCTTAGAGTACGGGAAATATAGCAAATTACTACTTCTGACATTTTTCCTTCAATAAGTTGTTTTTGATGCAAAGCAGCACCTAGACCAATAAAACTTGCATCTGTATATAATACAAAAGTCAATTGGAAATCTGGTAATCCCAAGATAGGAGCTGTCATTAAAAATTCTTTCAACTTATCAAAATCCTGTTGTCTTTCATTATTCCAAATGAAAGCTTCTGATTTCTTTATCAGTGTGGTCAATGGTGCAGCAATTAACTGGTAGTTTTTTATATATTGTCTATAATAACCACACAAACCAAGAAAAGATTGTACATCCTTTACATTTTGAGGAATGCCAATATTCTTTACTTCAGCCACCTTATTTTGGTCTACACATATTTGTAAGCCAGATACAATATGACCAAGCACTTTTAAAGACTCAAACCCAAATTTACATTTTTTCAATGCAAGGGTAATTTTTATTTTATCCATTTTTTGAAATACCTTCTTTAAATGGATTAAGTGTTCATCATATGTCTTAGAGAACACTATGATGTCAACAATGTATACCATTAACCATCTCTCAATCATTTCATTATGGAATGTTATATCCATTAACTTCTAAAATACTGATGGAGCATTTTTTGGTCCAAATGGCCCTCTGACATATTTATAAATTCCCATGTGTGTTGTTATTAACAAAAAGTTCTGTGAATTCTTTTCAACAGGAATTTGATGGTACCCTTTATTTCCATCTAAGAAACTTATATACTTAGCACCTTTAAGGGTAGCATGTATAGAGGCAATCATTTGCAAGGGATAAATATCATCTACTGTAAATGTATTTAATGCTCTATAATCACCGCACAGTCTTGCTTTATCTTGTTCATAAGAAATTAGCACTGGTGATATTACACAATATTTTGGTGTAGTTTCAACCTTCTCAAGAATGTTCATTTTTAATAACATCTTAATATTATCCTCTATGTCTTTCCTCTTCATTGGTGAAGCAGGGTATGGTTTCTTTTTAAGACTAGAATGAATATTATCCATGTCACAGGTTAAACTAATCTTCAATTCATGATCTTTTACAATGCCAAGTTCATTTGTACCATGTGCAAAGTCCATTGGGAATGCTTTAATTAAGTCCAAATTATTATTTTTCTCAGCTTCACTTATCTAAGTGCCAAATGATGCCTTTGAAATTTCTGTTTCCAGAAGTTCCATCTCATTGGATTCTCTTCCTTTGCACGGAATATTTATTACTGACTCAATGTGTAAGACTTTGTTAAAAGAATTCATTTTAAATTTCCTTTTACCATTCATGCCAATTGTAAAATTATTATTAGAAGGGTCTAATTTCACACCAAATTTAGTCAGAATATCATTTCCAATTATAAAACAGTTACTACAGTTAGTATTATCCATTACTACAAAGTCAAAAGTTACTCTTACATAACCATGTTGATGTTTAAAGAAAACAGCAGCTTTGTATCTACCAATGGGATGTAGTACTGATCCAAAACCTCTCCAATTTTTACTTTGAAGGGGTTCAAGCTTATACTTATATTCACTATCAATTTTATGCAATGTATTAGTAGAAACAACAGAACCAGCAGCTCTTGTGTCCAATACTATATTAACATTTTCACCAGAAATGATAGCTGGAACAGTGATAGGTGTCATTCTAAAGTTATCAGCTTGTATATCTTTAATGTTTTCAGCATCCTCAAAATCCATTAAAGATTCAATTGAGTCCATATTTAATATTGGATTGTCAAAGATGGACAAATCATCTTCCAACATACAGACTTCATTATCATAACTATATGAGATATTACTTTCATAATCACTTGAATCTTTACTTTTCTCTGTTTCAATTTCAGATTCATGTTGATTTTCAACAATATTTATATTCTTCTCACATTTGTGACCTTTAACCCAAGGTTTGTTACACTTATAACAAGTATTTGTCTCATACTTTTTTGGTACTACAGGTGCAGTAGGTTTTTTCTGCTTCTCCTGAAGTGTTTTTGAATTCTGATTTTTCACAGGTTCAACATTTTGTTTATGAGTAGAACACCTTGCTTCATACTTATGGTTTAGTAATATTTCATTGCAAATATTAATAAAGTCAGAATATTCAGTAACATTAATTGTTCTAGATACAACAATGTCTCTGAAAGATATAGGTAATTTAAATAGTATCTTATCTTTCCATAAGTTAAAATCCATGTTAGGCTCAATGGCTTTTAATATTTTATTTAAATTCATTAAAAGTACCATAGGTTTTTCACCATTCAATGAATTATAACTAGTTTTCTCATAAAGTTTCTGTTGAGTGAGCCTGAATTTTAAGCCTCCAAATTGTTTTTCAATTAGTTGTTTCCACTCAGCCCAAGAGTAATATTTACCCTCCCTCAAAACAGCTTCAAACCATAATAAAGCAGCATTCTTAAATAAAGAGATCAATTTTGATGTTATTTCTTCATCTGGTACCTTATATGAGAATTTCAAGTTGTCAATTCTTTGCATAAAATGTTGCCAATCAGAGCTGGCTTCCCCATCATAAGTTGGGTACTGATCTATCTTAGGCCAGTTCTTCTTATTGGATTCTATTTCACTAATCTTAGGTAAATTCAACAGTTCATTTGCTCTTGATAAATGGTCTTGTATTTCCTCCTGTACGTATTTTTGACTTACATTTTCAGATTTGACACTACCACCAGATGGTTTTAGTTGTGGTGGTATAGGGAAGGAATGAGATTCACTTTTGCCAATGAAAGGATTATTATTATAATGAGTATACTTATGATTATCCTGGTTCATTAGTAGATTGGCAGTTTCAATCTAAACTCTAGTCAATATTTGTAGCAGCTCAGAGACACTTTGATTTTTCTGGGCAGAAGATAACTTAGTTCTTGATTCAGTTTTCAATAAATGTGTTTCATACAATTTTTCTAACTCAAAGAATTTGTTTGAAAGTTCATTATATTTAATACTCAATGAATCATATTTAAGAGTTAGAGACAAATGTTCATTCTTTAATTCTTTATTACGTGTTGCCAGTTGAGAAAAATTTAATGTTAAGGATAAAGTTGTATCACTTGTGAGCTTAACTGTCTGTTCATCACAATCAGTCATTCTATTCCACAATGCTGAAACAATTCTATGGACAGTTAGATTATTGTTAAAATACTCCAAGTCTTCCTTCTCAATTCTCTCACTCTCTTGTGAACTTCTCATCTCACTAGTAAGTGGTGGCAACTGAGGATTAACTGTATTTTAAATACTACTGTTGTTATTGACAAAAGACAAGTCAGGTGTATCTACATTAAAACCTAACTTTCTTAAGTCCTCCTCTATTTTCTGCACAGATTTGACATCAATAATATTACCTACATTGTAATTATAAGTATTGTGTTCAATCTGAGAGGGTAATCTACTTACCATGGGATTTTTGTGAGCCCTTATTTTTGGCGTCTTTGTTTTCCCTTGTAGGGGTGAACTGAGGAAGTCTGATGAGGAGGGGGATACTTGTTGCAGTTGTGACTGGACCATTGTTGATGGAACCAATCCCACTTCCATTTGTCTACCAGTATTTTCTCCTGGGAGTGATGTGACTCTCCTGGGGTAGGGGGTTGCTGAATTGGCTGGCCTCCCTCTAGCTCTGCCAATGATTGGTTCATCTGCTGAAATCCTACCTTGCAATTTTTCTGTAATTACTCTACCTCCTTGAGCATGAGGGACTTTGATTCCTCCAACTTCAATACCTGTTTTGCAAGATGGGATAGTTGTTCCTGTAGAGAAGGAGACATCTTTTTTATGGTAATTATTAATAAGAGGACATCTTTTTCCTCTATGCTCATTTGCTCTGCCTGGGGGTATGACTGACCCTCCATGATTATGTCCTGGAGCAAGTTTTTGTTAGCTTTAGACCAGGTATTATAAGCAGGCTTTTCACTTAAATTGTCTTGGGGAGCACTCATATTTATTAAAATAACAATATATCACTTCTACAGAAAGGAAAACCTATTGGAATTAGTAGATTAAAAGTATTAGCAATGTTATTACTAATATAAAGCACTGGAGCTTACCCTGAATTTAAATCTTTATTTATTTAAATAAAATGTAATAAAAATTCAAAAAAATCTGTTAAAAATAAAAAAATAAGTTTAACTACAACTTTATAAGGGTGAATAAATAGCTTACCAAGATATAACCAAATACCAATTTAATTGGGTGTTATATTGGTGACCAAATACCAAGTGAAATCGGGTTTATATTGGGTACAGTTACTACTGTAAATACCTAATTTTTATTATAAAAAATTAGGAAAATTATTATAAGGTTTCTTTTCCAAAATTAATGAGTTATGATGACCCACTAATATGCAGCAGACCCAAATATTTGGTTTTTTTGAGCTATACTAAAGTAAAAATCACGTCCTGAGGCTTATACTAAAAAATTAATAATAATCAAGGAAAGACCCCCAATTTTCAGTGTATCTAGTATATAAGTATGATTTAATAGTGTTTATTAATGGTCCTACTACTTATTAATAAATTATTTAGTGGTTAAACCTCAGGGGAAGACTAATAAATTAGTTATACTCAAATAAAACTCACAATACTTGGATTTAAATGTGTGCTAGTGGTGGAAAATAGATGAATATAATATAGTTATAGCTTATATAAAGATAATATCAATTAATAAAGGCTTTATAATATATTTCTGAATAATAATAATTGTGTTATAATGTTTATTTAAATTGTAGTAAGTAAGTGATGTCTAATAACCGTCAAAATCCTCCCTTACTTATACCGAAATCCACTGGAGTGCACAGACCTTCAATCCAGATGATGTCACTGCTATCCCTGGAAAGTAAAGCACTGTGAGGGCCCATCAACTCCCCATGGCGTCCAATTCAAGAAGATTCAACACCCAGACCTCCAGTAAGGACCCTCCATCACAATTAATGATAACACAGACCCATACCATAAGTAGAAAATCCAGATAAAAGCGGATACCATAAAGAAACAGGTAAAATAACTCATCCAAAGAGAATATAATGAAACCCAAAGCATATAAAGGAAATAAATGAAACTTCCAAGCCCCCAATAACATCCCCAATCATCCATATTAACCCAGAAATGACCTCCCAACCTATAAATCCGTGAATATCCATCCAAGGAAGCAGATTAAGTTGTCCAAACTAAGTGTATGTGCCTGAAATAGATTTTCATGCTCCTTTAGGCTTTGTGAGTCCACTGGATACGTCCATATGACCTAAAATAAGCAGAAAAACAAAGTTTATAGGCTATTAAGAGGCTAAAACCCACTTATATACCTAAATATACATATTATACTGCATATTTCACTGAATATGAGATTTATGTATACATATAAGCTTATGTATGTCAATAATTACTTAATATCACTTAAGATAAGTATATTATGACTCCATTAACACCTTAATAAGTATTATTAGGCTAAGGATAAGCAATTTAAACTACTATAATCTATATAATAGAGTAATAATTATATATATATGTAATATAATCATATATATTATTGTTTTAACCTTATTTTTAAGATATAAACTTAATGTACTTAAGGTTATCTTATTTTAAGTATAAGAAATACTCAGTACTAGGGATATCTAGGCTGAAAATTTATGACAGCCCCTATTCTTGAAATCCCTGACTTATTAAAACCATTTGTTCTGGAATGTGACTGTTCAGATTTTGCACTAGGTGCAGTATTATCCCAATATGATGCTGAGAATGTCCTGCACCCAGTAACATATTTGTCACAAACACTTCTAGGTGCCATAATTGAACTATGAAATATATGATAAGGAGTTATTGGAACTAGTTGAAGTGGTGCCCACCTGGAATCACTATCTAGAAGGTGGGCCACACAGACTACAAGTTATTATTTACACAGACCATAAAAACTTGGAAACTTTCCTGACAACAAAAAAGTTGACTATCCAGAAAGAATTCTGAGCAGAACTGCTAAGCACCATTAATTTTGCTGTTACATTCCAACCAGGGAAGAAAATTGGCAAACCAGATGTGCTATCATGTTGTCCTGACTTGCGTCCAGCATCAGACCAGTTACATACTAGTGGCACTATGTTATTTAAGGGGGACCTTAAAGAGGGGGTAATCATAGATGAAGTGGAATGGATGGATGAAGAGTTAATAGAATGGGTAAAGAGGGAACAATAAAAGGATGAGTAGGTTCAGGAGTTAGTGAAGGCCCTGTTATCAAAAGAGGTATTGGTAAGGAAAGGATTGGAGGAGCATCACCTAGAAGGAGAAACACTATATTGGAATGGGAGAATAGTGGTGCCAAATGATGAAGATATCAAGAGTCAGGTGGTAAATTCAAGGCATGACTCCCCCATGGTAGGGCACCCAGGACCACTGAAGACTGTGGAGCTTTTAAATCACAAATTTTACTGTAATTCCATGAAGGTATATGTCCAGAGCTATGTAGCTGCATGCAAATATTGCCAGAGGAACAAAGTCAGCCCAGAAACCACACCACTAAACCCATTAAGCATAGCCAAGCATCCATGCAAGGAACTCTTTTATGATCTTATAGTGGAGTTATCCAATTCACAAGAAAAGAATGCTATCCTCACAGTAGTTGACTGCTGCACCAAGATGGAGCACTTTGTTCCCACCACTACCAAGGTTACATAAGAAGGAATTTCAGACTTAATGGTGGTGCATGTCTGGAAATTAAATGGCTTTCCTGAAAGTATAGTATCAGATAGGGGAAGTACTTTTAACTCTAATCTGCTGAAAAAAAATTATGAGCAACTGAACATCAAGCCAATCTTATCAAAAGTATGGCATCCACAGACTGATGGGAAATCTGAGATAGTGAATAAAAAAAGGACACTATTTGTGCCATTTTATTAACTATCAGCAAGATAATTGGGCACAGCTGTTACCATTAGCTGAATTCTCATACAAAAATCAGGCACATGCCACAACAGGAATGTCACCATTCTATTCTAACTATGGGTATTACACAATGTTTTCAATTGGTACCCCATCCATGTTACAAGTTCCAGAAGCAGAATAGCCAATCCAAAGAATATTGAGTATACATCAGGATCTCAAAGCAGCTCTCAAATTATCTCAAAAATCAAGGAAGGACCCATCACCACACGCTACAGGTAGGTGACAAGTTTTGTTAAGCTCAAGTTTCTTTCCACATTACGCCCCAGGGCTAAATTAGATCACAAAAAAGTGGGGTCATTAAAAGTCAAACGCAAGGTATCTGACTCAGATTATGAACTGGAACTACCAATCTCAATGAGATAAGTACATCCAGTTCTCAACATTTCATTGCTCACAAATCATAGAGAAGATACAACTCCAGGATTCCCAGAAGATCCACCGGTGCCAATCCAGGTGGGAAATGAAGAGGATTTTGAAGTGGAGAAATTTGTTTTGAAGAGGGTGTATAGAGGAAAGGTTCAGTACTTTGTGCATTAGAAAGGCTATGGGGTTGAAGATAGGTCTTGGGAGCCAGTAGAAAATTTGGTGAACGCAAAGGAA
This sequence comes from Hemileia vastatrix, assembly GCA_030280995.1. Taxonomy (NCBI): domain Eukaryota; kingdom Fungi; phylum Basidiomycota; class Pucciniomycetes; order Pucciniales; family Zaghouaniaceae; genus Hemileia; species Hemileia vastatrix. Next base: position 1,313,136 of record JASXTE010000018.1, read on the forward strand.
AGGTTTAAGGAGTTTGAGAAGGAGTGCAGGAAACAGGAGGGGTAAAAGAGGGGGGTGATGTTAGGATTTGGTTGAGAGGTGGGGAGGAGGAGCGCTACAGGCACTATGAATTTTAAATAGGAGGAAGAGTGGATATTGCATAAAGGATTTATATGGGGCAAGTGCTGTGGAGCCCTCCCCATTGGACAAGTCTGGTAATAATTTCATACTTGCACCTGGTATCATTTTTTATCCATTGTTAAAGTTCATCTTTGGTTTCTTAATCTGTAGGACATCCATCATTGGAAGGAGAAGGGGCAGAAATCTGGCCAGAAACCATTCCAAAGAGATGCAGAACTTCAAGGTGGAGACACATAGTGAGCTCCCAGGTGTTGCAGGATTCATCAGTAAGAGGAGAAATCATAGCTCTACTGGAATCCTGATTGGAAGCCATGATTATGTCAATTCAATAGCAGAGATTTGGAGAAAAGAACAATGTGATGCAAAGAGGGTGATCCAAAATCTAAGAGAGAAGCTGTTTTATTGTCCAGAAAGTGGTTTTATTGTAATTATACTTGAGAGAGGTGCTTTAGGCAACTAGGCCCATAAACTGTAGAGGTTTTAGTACAGGCAAAAGATAAACACAGGTCAATCAGCAACTGTGCACCTTAAAAGAAAAAGTAACTACAAAAAGTGTGTGCTAAAACTGGAAAAAAGACTCTATTCTCCCCACAAAGTGCAGAGACTGCCAGATGCACCCAAAGGGGATGTACAGGACAGGAAGAAGAAATGGAGGGAGAAAAGAGGATTGAAAGAAAAGGATTTGGATTTATTTCATAAACAAAACATAAAGAAACACAGTTCAATAATCAACTGTGCACCTTACAACAAAAAGTAACTACAACAAAGCGTGTGCTAAAACTATAAGGGACACAAGTGTGAGCTTCTGTGGTTAGGACCAACAAAATTAGTAGAAAAGAAAACAGAAAAAAGAAGGAAAGAACCTGGAAAAATCCTCACAGAGTGCAGAGACTTTCAGATGTGTACAAAGGAGAAGCAGGGGAAAGTAAGAAGCAATAGAGGGATAAAGAGAATAGAAACAGAAAGTTTTGGAATGGAAAAATGGAAATAGCAAGCAGAGGGTTGATTATATGACAAAGCTCACCATTCAAAAAAATAGAAATAAACTTGAAACTGATAAAAACTACTAAACTACAATATAGAAGCAGAGAAAAAACACAACACTTGAAGACAGAATTCACATGCAAGGAAAAGTTAGAACTCCAGGTGCAAAAACACATCCTCAAGGTCCAGGATAAGGAGTAAGACTCCTTGTGGGAAAGAATAGTTTTTCTTAATTCTGGAGCTCATATCTTTGTGATTACTCAGCTAAAATAGTCAGGAAAAGGCAATATGAACATAAAGAATAAGGAGAGAAGATGGAGAAGAGCTAGGTAGAGAAGTGGGTCAGGTATTAGATGCAAAAATTACTACATGTCATCTAAACTATTATAATATTTGTGATTATCTAAAAATTTAAGGTGAAATGAAAGCAGGTGTTTATTTTTGGCCACCCACTGTGCTTTTGTTATAGCCATTAATTAAAAGGAAATGAAAAAACAAAAAATTTTAAATTTTAAATTTAAAATTTAAAATTTAAAATTTAAAATTAAAAATTAAAAATTAAAAATTAAAAATTAAAAATTAAAAATTCTAAAATTCTAAAATTCTAAAATTCTAAAATTCTAAAAATTCTAAAAATTCTAAAAATTCTAAAAATTCTAAAAATTCTAAAAATTCTAAAAATTCTAAAAATTCTAAAATTCTAAAAATCAAAAATTCAATAATTCAATAATTCAAAAAATTTAAAAATTCAAAAAATTCAAAAAATTCAAAAACTTCAAAAAATTCAAAAATTCAAAAAATTCAAAAAATTCAAAAAATTCAAAAAATTTAAAAATTCAAAAAGTTCAAAAAATTCAAAAAATTCAAAAAATTCTAAAATTCTAAAAATTTAAAAATTCATAAAATTCATAATATTCAAAAATTCAAAAATTCAAAAAATTCAAAAAATTCAAAAAATTCAAAAAATTCAAAAAATTCAAAAAATTCAAAAAATTCAAAAAATTCAAAAAATTCAAAAAATTCAAAAAATTCAAAAAATTCAAAAAATTCAAAAAATTCAAAAAATTGAAAAAATTCAAAAAATTCAAAAAATTCAAAAAATTCAAAAAATTCAAAAAATTCAAAAAATTCAAAAAATTCAAAAAATTCAAAAAATTCAAAAAATTCAAAAAATTCAAAAAATTCAAAAAATTCAAGAATTCAAAAAGTCAAAAATTCAAAAATTCAAAAATTCAAAAATTCAAAAATTCAAAAATTCAAAAATTCAAAAATTCAAAAATTTAAAAATTTAAAAAATTCAAAAATTAATAAAATTCAAAATATTCAAAATATTCAAAAATTCAAAAATTCAAAAAATTCAAAAATTCAAAAATTCAAAAATTCAATATACCAAAATTTAAAAATTCATAAAATTCATAATATTCAAAAATTCAAAAATTCAAAAAATTCAAAAAATTCAAAAAATTCAAAAAATTCAAAAAATTCAAAAAATTCAAAAAATTCAAAAAATTCAAAAAATTCAAAAAATTCAAAAAATTCAAGAATTCAAAAAGTCAAAAATTCAAAAATTCAAAAATTCAAAATTTAAAAAATTCAAAAATTCAAAAATTCAAAAATTAATAAAATTCAAAATATTCAAAATATTCAAAATATTCAAAAATTTAAAAAATTTAAAAAATTTAACAAATTCAAAAATTCAAAAATCAAAAATTGATAAATTCAAATATTCAAAAAATAAAAAATTTAAAAAATTTAAATATTCAAAAATTAAAAATCAAAATTCAAAAGGCAAAAAGCAAAAAGCAAAAATAAAAAGTACTAATAAAAAGTCAAAATTCAAGGGTTGATAGATATATAGCTAATACTGGAATACTTTTGGTTATTTTGCATACAATTCTCAGCCAAAATCATGAAGTTAGGTCAGCTGACCTATGCTTTTGATGGAGATGAGAGGCAAGACAACCCCAAGCTATTCAGGATAATCTGTATATGACTGATCAATAGTTAATACATATATATTGTCAGCCTGAATATTCTCAGGACTGAGTAAAATTACTAACAAATTATGTTAAACATATGTAGCATACATGGTAACAATAAATAATTGTATAAAAAATTGATTTAATACAAATATATGCCATTATAAAGCATTATATACATGCATATATCCACCTTATTCAAGTCTTATGTACTTAATATTAAGTTAGAATATGCTAGGGTAACCTTAAGAACCTTAGCCATAAGCCTACATAATTTTTAAGTACACATAAAGCTAATTTTTCTATTATTTTATTGAAATAATTGATAAATGCACTTATTATCACTAAAAGTGGGATATATGCGCTATAAATGTTAAGATAATAAAAATGCGCCTTGACAGATCAATTTGCCTTATTTGGAAAAATTGATCTGGCTATTTAAAAGTGTAAAAATAACACTTTTCAAATTTGGTGTTTTTTATGCCAGAAATGGCCTCTGTGCAGTGGCTACATACTGCCTGCATTTTTCCCGTGTGAATAGCTTCATTTTTAGCAAAGTTAGTATTTTTCACGCTAAAATTACCCCACATACATGCACTATATGTGGAAACACACTAAAATAGGCGAGGGACGCTTATTTAGTGTCTTAATTTAGTCTCAATGTGATTTAACCTTATTAAATGCACTAATTGCATTAGTTACATCAGTCTTGGCGCCCAATTATGCTACCACGCTTAAAAATTGCCTATTTAGTCAAGGATTTACCCGTGGTTACGCCTGCCAAGAGTCTGCATACAGGGATCAGCCCTTACACGCATTAAATTAGGTTTTTCAGTGGTTTCTCAGTCAATAATGCTTATTTTTGGACAGGGATTTCATGTATAAATTTGTAATAATTAACTCTAAAATTTCTACTGTTAATCCCCCTTCATACTGTGTTATATTTAGTACCTTTTCTTTATTTTTAGTCTATTAAAAATAGATATTACACACATATACTGTCGGTCAGTCGTCTAGAAGAGATAAGAAAAGAGGGAAGAAATGAGAGGAGGAGAAGGAGGAAAGGAGTATGGGTAATAAAAGAAATAAAATTTAATAAAATTATTTAATTTATTGAGAGAAGACAGCGATGAGTGAGCTGAGAAGAGACAACAAATTGGTTTTATAAATATTATTATTATTTAAGTAAGAGTTCTGCGCGGCAACCAATATAATTACTATCAGACTTAAAGCAACCTTTAAATTGTTATATAAAATTTTAATTAGAATTTTATTACTAATAAAAAGAATATAAACGTAATATAAAAATTGTATTTAATTTGTTGAGTGTATAATAAGTGATAAGGCTACAGGGGATTATCCAAGGCCCTTTTATAGGCAATGGGTCCTCTGAAGCGCTACTATATCAGTAAATACAATGATTAGAAAGGAATAAAACAAACATATCAAAAGAGTAAATGAAACATAACAATATAGAGAAAAACATGAAACAAATAATTAAAAGCCCAATTAAGAATCCAATTTCCCCGCCATTAATCCCCAAATCAGTAAGTGACAATAGTAAATAACTAAACAAGATTGGAAACATAGGAACTATGAGAAATATAATTCCCAACAGATGGTACATTCTGATTAGAGGACATTTTAAGTGAAACAAAAAATAATTTGACGCAACAAAACAAGCAATTAATCTCAATTTATTCCAAATTAATTTATTTGTTTTTTCTAACACAATTAAGGGTCAAAAGAAGCGTCCTTAATAATTGTTTAGTATCATATGAGAGGTATTAGTTAATATATAAATTTAAGTAATTAATTTAAATATATTATAAATCAAATTTACACTTGTAATTATAATATATGTTTTTTAATTAATTAAATATAAATTTATAATTATTAAATACATAAAAATGCGCCATTATTTGTAGAATATATTATATTATGCTCAATTTAATTGTATATAAAAATATATATAACCAATAAATTTAATGTAACATTTGTATATAATAAAATTCTTATATAATTTCATTATGTAATAAAATATTAAGTTATATTCATTAAATACAAGTCTTACTCACTCTTTAAGGTTTTATAATTTATATATCATTTACTGGACTCCTGGAATAGCCTGGCTGACACTCCCTCACTCTAAAAAAAACAATAAAAAAAATGCTAAGATTTTTTCTTTTTGTATTTTTTCAACAGAGCAGGCAGATTTGAAATTTCTTTGCCAGGTATCCATGCATCATGTTCAGATGATTTGTTCTTATATCTCAATAAATATTCAGTACCTCTTTCAGAAGTGATAATTCTATCATTGAGAATTTTATCAATTTCTGCTGTTTCCGTGACTTCCTGAGGGTTTTTCTTAGGTCTTCCTCTTCTTTTTGGAAATAAGTCACTGTTGGAAGTATAAGGTTTAAGCAAAGAAATGGGAAAGACAGGATGTTTCCTATCATATGGAGAATACAATACAACTTCTACTGCATTATCACCAACCATTCTTTTAACAACAAATGGTCCTACAAAAGGATCTTTTAATTTGTGGTTACCTTGTAAATTGAAATGGACAGTAGAGATCAACACTTCATCACCCTTGTTAAATGTGTATTCTTTATGGGATTTATCCCATCTTTTCTTTTCATATTCAAATGCTTTATCAATACAACTCTGAGCATGTTTTCTGCATAGCTGTTGCATTTGCATAAAAGATTTTACACCAGGGTGTAGTTCCAACTTAGGTAATTTATTATTGAGAATTTGAGCAGGAGTGTTTGGGACATAACCTAACCAAAGCTCAAAAGGCTTTTTCTCAGTGACAGAATGAACAGTGCTATTATATGCAAATTCAAGACCAGGCAAAAGAGTGACCCAATCATGAGTAAATCTGTCATTATTTTATATTCTAAACCAAAGGCACAATACCTTCTAATCATATCTTCCAGAGTTTGAATCATTCTTTCAGCTAGACCATCAGTCTGAGGATGGTGAGCTGTAGACAATTTTAACTCACAGCCACAAATATCCATCAAAGAGGTCCAAAACTCAGAAGTGAATTTTGGATCCCTATCAGAGATAATGGCTTTTGGAAAACCAATAATATTAAACATGTAAGACCACCATAAGAAAGCTAATTCTTTGGTGGATACATCTTTGTGGGTTGGAATAAATTTGCACATTTTTGTGAATCTATCAACTATTACCCAACAAGAGTTAAAGCTGTCTTTACCTGCAACAGGAAGACCAGTGACAAAATCCATATTAATGATTTTCCAGGGAGCACTAGGTGCTTCAATATGTTGTAATAACCCTGCTCTCTTACCTGTTAACCTTTTAGATTTTTGGCAGGAATCACAAGATTCAACATATAATTTTGTGTCTTCAGACATATTAGCCCACCATGCAGTGTTTTTGATTCTAATCAATGTTTTTTCAAGATCAAAATGACCAGCTAATATGTCATCATGACAAAGTTTGAGGATAGTTTCTTTCATTGAAGGAGGAATAACAATTACATTGGTAAGCTTCCTTCTATAATAAATATAACCATCTTCAATAGAAAACTTTCCTTTATTTAAAGCATTTTGGTATTTTGCAGGAAGAGTTTTTATTAATGCTTGAATTGAGGCATTCTTAGGATCATTCAAAATAGTAACTAATTTATTTAAGTCAGAATCTTTATCATATGAATCCAGTATTAACTGTAATAACTCTTCTTCCATATCAACTATAAATATACCATGTATATGGACAGTGTCATCCTCAGGTACATAAGCAGGATTGGAGTCATTATTTGGCAGAGGCAATCTGGAGAGCATATCAACATTAGAGTGAACATTTCCAGCTCTGTGGATAATAGTCATCCTTCCTCTGTATTCCTGAACAGCAAGTTGCCACCTGAACATATGTCTGTTAGGTGTTTTGAGGTTTAAGAGAGATTTCACAGCACTACAGTCAGTTACCAACTCAAATTTTTGGTCATCCAAGTAGTAATGAAGTTTCTCAAGAGCCCAAACAACTGCTAAGCACTCCAATTGAGTGGCACCATATTTCAATTCACTATTTCTTAAGGTTCTTGAAATATAACAAATTACAACCTCTGAGGATTTATCATTAATAATTTGCTTTTGGTGAAGGGCAGCACCTAGACCAATAAAGCTAGCATCTGTATAAAGTACAAATGGCTTGTTAAAATCTGGGAGAGCCAATATAGGGGCTGTCATTAAGCAATTTTTCAATGTATTAAAAGCTTTCTGACAGTCATCATTCCAGAGAAAAGCAACATCTTTTCTGGTTAGTTTTGTAAGAGGCAAGGCTATGACCTGATAATTTTTAATATATTGTCTATAATAGCCACACATACCCAAAAAACTTTGGATTTCTCTTACAGAAGTTGGTGCTTTAACATTTTGAATGGCAGCAACTTTATTATGGTCTACACAAATTTGTAAGCCTGACACAACATGGCCAAGGACTTTCAAAGATTGAAAACCAAATTTACACTTTTTTAAAGATAAGGTCATATTGATTTCATCCATTTTTTGGAAAACTCTATTTAAGTGAATCATATGTTCATCAAAAGTTTTAGAAAAAACAATAATATCATCAATATAAACCATGAGCCAAACTTCAATAATTTCTTGATGGAAAGTGTTATCCATGACTTTCTGGAAAACTGAAGGAGCATTTTTAGGGCCAAATGGCATCCTAACATACTTATATATTCCCATATGAGTAGCAATAAGCAAAAAATTTTGAGAATTTTTCTCAACTGGAACTTGATGATAGCCTTTATTACCATCCAGACAACTAATAAATTTTGCACCTTGCAAGGTAGCATGTATTGAATTAATTCTGGGTAAAGGATAAATATCATCAACAGTATAAGTATTTAAAGCTCTGTAATCTCCACATAATCTAGCTTTATCTTTTTCATATGAAATCAAAACTGGGGAGATGACACAATATTTAGGGGTGACATTCACTTTCTCAATGATATTCATTTTCAATAATGTTTCAATATTATCTTCAATATCTTTTCTTTTTGATGGAGAAGCAGGATATGGTTTTTTCTTAAGGGAAGGAGGAATATCACTCAAATTACAGGATAAGGTAATTTTCATCTCTTCCTGAATAATTCCCAAGACATGAGAACCATGAGCAAAAGCCATAGGGAAAGAGGTAATAGAGGCAACAATAGAATCCTTTTGTTCATTAGTCAAATGATCACCAAAAGAAGCAGTATTTATTTCATGTAATAAATCATCCATTTCAGTTGTTGTTCTACCTTTACATTGGGTCAGTGAGTTACAAGATTTCAACAAATGCCCAGAAGGTTTAGGAGAAGAAATTTTGAATTTTCTTTTCCCATTCATTCCTAAGGTAAAGCAATTATTTGCTGGGTCTAGTTTCACACCAAACATGGTTAAAATATCATTTCCCATAATAAACCAATTGCTCAAATTATCATTTTTCATGACAACAAACTCACAAATAGCTCTGACAAAACCACCATTATATTTGAAGAATACAGAGGTTTTGTATTTTCCAATAGGAAATAAGGTAGAACCATACCCTCTCCATTTTTCAGAAGTTATAGGCAATAATTTACTTAAATATTCCTTATCCACTGAAGCCAAAGCTTTTTCAGATACTACACTTCCTCCAGCACCAGAATCAAGAACTACATCAACATTTTTACCATTAATGATAACAGGTGCCTTTAAAGGTGATATGGGAATAGAATTGTTAGTAATATCTTTAATTATCTCAGCATTTTCTACTGAAGATAAATTCAATACACAATCTTCAGATATATTATTTAAATAATGGACATCATGTTCCAACATTAAAACATCTTTAACAGATTCATTGTCATAGGAGATATTACTTTCACAGTCACTGGAAGAATTATTGACATCAAGTTCAACTTCATCAGTGTCTTCATTTTGTTCAACAAGATGAATTTTCTTGTCACAAACATGACCCTTCTGCCACGGTCTGTTACATTTATAACAAGTATTTGTTGCATATTTTTTAGGTGCAACTGGGGCAGAGGGTTTACCAGATTTTTCTGGGAGCTTTATAGAAGGTTTATTCTGATCATTATAAGATTTACTAAGGTAATTCTTTGGTTCATATCTATGGTTGAGTAGTACTTCATTACAGATATTAATGAAAGAAGAATTTTCCCTTACATGCTCAGTTCTAGCAACAATCAAATCCCTAAGAGAATTTGGTAATTTATACAAGATTTTATCTCTCCAAATATCATAATCCATCTTTGGATCAATTGCTCTAAGGATTTTAGTTATTTTCATCAGAAAAACAATGGGCTTTTCAACAGAGGAGGATACATATCTAGTATTCTCATACAGTCTTTGCTGAGCTAACCTGAATTTTGAACCACCAAATTGATTCTCAATCAAGGATTTCCAATCATTCCATGTATAATGATTGTTATCTAAGAGGACAGATTCATACCACATCAAGGCTACATTGGAAAATAAAGAAATTAGCTTAGAAACAATCTCCTCATCAGGTAGTTTATAAGATCTCTTTAAATTATCAATTCTCTGGATAAAGTGTTGCCAATCAGAGGAAGAATCACCATCAAAGGTAGGATATTGGTCTAACTTAGGCCAATTTTTCTGACTACTGGGATGGTCCACTTTTTGGTTTGAATTATTCATTAGTAATAATTCCTGAAGTTTAGCCAGGTGTTCAGAAATTTCATTATTTACAGAAACAGCTGGTGCATGACCATCACAAGATTTTTTGCTAGTAGCAAAAGATTTTACAGACTCATTGTCAGTTTGTTTAATGGTTGAAATATGAGGAAGAAAGGATGAACTTTGTTCAGGTTTTTTCCCTTTATTTTTATGCAGCTTATTTGCAGAAATCTCATTTAATTCATTATTGATGGTTAAGGTTGAAAACTTTTCCTGTAGGTCAGACACATAGTTTCTTATTCTTGGAATTTCAGACATCTGGTCATTTACTTTTGCAAGAGATAGAACATTTCTGTCCTCAGAAACTGAGTGTTTGGTACTTAGTGCATGGAAATCATTTTTTAGCTTCTTAAACTCATTTTGTAGAGATTTTATTTCATTTTTGAATGAATAATTTTCCTCAATAAGGGGTTTCAATTCACTCAAGGTCTTATGTAGACTGATATTTCTATCTGAGATAGCTCTATGGTCACTTCTTATTTGTTTTTGTTGACTAAGAACAATATTTAAGGTTTCTTTGATTTTTAAATAAGCTGTATCTTGTACAGAAGAACTTACTTTACATTGCAAGTGTAAATTATTTAATCTATCATTTTCATGGATTAACACGTCTCTCACATGTTTGTCTTTCACAATATTAAAATCAAGGGTATCTTTCAATATTTCCTCAGAAGTTTTTTCAATTAAGTTATAGATTTCAGGGGGAACAGAATCATTTTTAATTGCAAGAGAAGGATTAATTAAAGATGTAGAAGTTAAATGTAAAGGTTCATCAAATGACAATTTGCTAATTACATCAATAGGGCTACTAGTTACAGGAAGCTGTCTTTTAACAGGTTTAACTGTTCTTTCACCATGTTCAATAATATTACCTGCAGAAGAAGATTTATTAGAAAACATACCCAAGTGACTATCAACCAAATTACTTACCATGGCAGAGGAGGAAACTTCCCCTGGGACTGGGTTTGGGATTGTGCTTGGGCCTTCTTTCTCCTGCTTTGTTGGTAGGGATGAGGAGGTGGATGGAAATTGGGTGTTCTGGATGGGCCAGGCTGATGATGAGGAGGGTGTTGCACATTCTGTTGGTAGTGACTCATTAGATAATCCCATTTCCATTGCTCTACTTCCATAGTATTTGGATTTTGGATGGTTGAGCTGGGTGGCTGTGAAGGTTGAGCCTGAAATTGAAGCTGATTGGGAGGCAATTGAGGAGGGGCCTGGGCCTGAATCTGGTTCCTGAGTTCTTGGACCTGATCCCACAATGTGTCTACCTTTGCTTTGTACGTCATATTTTCTGTCTTCAACTCTTTTATATGACTGGATAGGTTGCTGATTTGTTGTGGCAGAGGAAGCTTTTTTATTTTGAAGCCTTTTGGAAGACCTTCTTGAGGCACTAGAGGCTTTACTTCCTTCTGTGGTACTGGGGGAAGGGGGTTTGGTTTGTTTGCATTTCCTGTCATTTCCACATCCTGCAGTATGTGAATTCTTTGTGTTAGCATAAGATTTTTTATGACCAACTTTAGAAGAACTTACAGTGTCAGCATCATAGTCAATTTCTATCTCATCCACTTGCATGTTATCCATTTTTTCTGTCAAATTGTTGGACATACTAGTGGGAAGATTTATATTTTACTTTGTACTTTATAAAAAAAAATAATCAAAGTTAGTCAATAATTGCTCCAAATAATATAAAAAAATTTTTTTAATTAATTAAATTATAGAAAAAATAACTTTCAATATAAAGTAATAATTAAAAAATTAATTTTTTTAAAAAAATGGATTGCAAGTTTAAATTGGGAATAACAAGTAAGTTAATTCAACCAATTAATTACCAATATTAAATATGGCAATATATTGGGACTAAGCACAATGTACTTTTAAGTCAACCAAAATTAACAATAATTAATAATAAAAAAAAATTAAATTAATAATTCAATTTGTGTTAATAATAATGTCAATTCTTCTAGGACTAAGAGGATTTAACACTCTATAATGGTCAACTAGGAAAAAAAAAAATTTTTTTTTTTTAAAAATTGAACACTTACACTCAGTGAATCAGCAATTAAGCCACAATCACTGTTATTGCAATAAAAATATAGTAATATGAGTGAGAGGCGCAAAGGTGAACTTACTATAGTGATCGAAAAATCACTTCAAAATAATATAAAAATTAATATTATATAAACCTAAAATGTCAAACCCAAGTTCGAAACACAGTCGCGGCAAAAGTTTCGTTTTGCTAGGTGGTCCGTGCGTTTTGTCGTTCGTCGCCAGGCTTCGATCGTCGTCGTCGTTTGGAAAGGCCCTCAGTTGTCGGTCAGTCGTCTAGAAGAGATAAGAAAAGAGGGAAGAAATGAGAGGAGGAGAAGGAGGAAAGGAGTATGGGTAATAAAAGAAATAAAATTTAATAAAATTATTTAATTTATTGAGAGAAGACAACGATGAGTGAGCTGAGAAGAGACAACAAATTGGTTTTATAAATATTATTATTATTTAAGTAAGAGTTCTGCGCGGCAACCAATATAATTACTATCAGACTTAAAGCAACCTTTAAATTGTTATATAAAATTTTAATTAGAATTTTATTACTAATAAAAAGAATATAAACGTAATATAAAAATTGTATTTAATTTGTTGAGTGTATAATAAGTGATAAGGCTACAGGGGATTATCCAAGGCCCTTTTATAGGCAATGGGTCCTCTGAAGCGCTACTATATCAGTAAATACAATGATTAGAAAGGAATAAAACAAACATATCAAAAGAGTAAATGAAACATAACAATATAGAGAAAAACATGAAACAAATAATTAAAAGCCCAATTAAGAATCCAATTTCCCCGCCATTAATCCCCAAATCAGTAAGTGACAATAGTAAATAACTAAACAAGATTGGAAACATAGGAACTATGAGAAATATAATTCCCAACAGATGGTACATTCTGATTAGAGGACATTTTAAGTGAAACAAAAAATAATTTGACGCAACAAAACAAGCAATTAATCTCAATTTATTCCAAATTAATTTATTTGTTTTTTCTAACACAATTAAGGGTCAAAAGAAGCGTCCTTAATAATTGTTTAGTATCATATGAGAGGTATTAGTTAATATATAAATTTAAGTAATTAATTTAAATATATTATAAATCAAATTTACACTTGTAATTATAATATATGTTTTTTAATTAATTAAATATAAATTTATAATTATTAAATACATAAAAATGCGCCATTATTTGTAGAATATATTATATTATGCTCAATTTAATTGTATATAAAAATATATATAACCAATAAATTTAATGTAACATTTGTATATAATAAAATTCTTATATAATTTCATTATGTAATAAAATATTAAGTTATATTCATTAAATACAAGTCTTACTCACTCTTTAAGGTTTTATAATTTATATATCATTTACTGGACTCCTGGAATAGCCTGGCTGACATATACACTCTTTTTTGGGTTATTCTTTATTTGTGATGGATTATCCCTATTATTTCAGGATTTTGGCGTGTGATATTATTCTTTGGTTGTCATTGGTCATTCCTTATGTTGTTGGACAGGTCTATTAGTTATTTTGAGGCGCATTTGGCCGTGTATAGGATTGGAATCATCAAGGGGCATCATTGGGGAATTATTGGGTATAAAAGGAGGGGGTTTTTGGTCATATTTTCTACATTCAATTTATCATTTATACAATTACAATTACAATATAACCAATACAATTTATCTTAAATTTCATTAGTACTTTAGAGAGTCTTTGAATAGTATTTTAAATATATTACATCTATTTTTCTGCACAAAAATAAACCTTGTAATACCAAATTATAATAAGTGAGAGTAAATTACTGAGCCTTATAATTGATTTTATTCTACTACTTGCTTGTTTTATACCATTGTATTCATTTGGGACCTTTTGTAAATCTTCTAGACACTAGAACAGAAAGCTATTCACGTCTCTGGACTTGGACTAAGCCTGACAACTGGGAGCCTTTCCTCAAGAATTCAAGTGGTTATTCAAGTAAGTAAAAATAAAAATTAATTGAGGCTTGAGTGATTAGAAATCCTTATATATAATATCTGGATTATAATTACAAAGGGTTGGGTCACTAAAAATTTAGTGATTTCAGAAAAAGAAGCCCAGTTATATATATAATAAAATTGTGATATTGAATCAACAATTTTACCACTAATTGGACAAAAAAGTGTTCTTAGTGGGAGTCTGTCAATAGACCAATTAAAATTGTGTTCTTTGCAGATAATAATAAACCAATTAATAAAAACTGATTAATTGATTCTCTGTTTACAGGACTTTTAATCCCTTTTTTTGGTTTGTTCATTAAAATTTTTTGATTTTGAAAAGACTATTACTGACAAATTTTCTTTTTAAAAAATACAAAAACACAGCTACATATTGTAGACCACTCCAATTAAGTGACCACATAAAAGCATATTTGACTTTTGGCACTTATTTTATCCACTTAAAACCTACTAGTAAGCAATTTAATTGCCTTAAGTAGAGTTATAAAATACTGATAAAACTCTTTTGTAGTTTGAATCACATTTCTCAAACCTTTGGTCCAACTTTCACTTATAAAAATGAGTGACAACGTTGACATTGTAAGTAATAAGGCAAAACCTTATGACTTGAGACCAAGAACTAATAAATTTGTTGCAGGACATCACCATGGAGGAAACCTCCCCCAGCAACACTCCTCATATGAATCTGGAGGAGAAAGAAAGGCTTCTCAACCTTGTAAAGATCAAAAAATCAAAAAATACCCTTCAAGAACAAATTCACTCCCTATCTCAATTACACAACAGCTTGAAAGTAAAGGTCAAAAAAATGGAAGAGGAGCTTATGAATTTAGAGAAAAGGGCAGGCCAAATTTTCATGGAGGTCAACCAACAAATAACAGACCTAAGGGCACAGGTGAAACCAGTAACAACTCCCTCAAACAATCAACCAGCTCCTCCTCAAGCTCCAGGAGAAGAGCAGATGATAACTGTAAGCAAATGGAAATGGGACTGGTATGCCCAGAACTACAACAGCAACCCTCATCAAGAGTCCAGCCATCACCCTTACAGGGGAAAGGGAAAAAGGGGAAGAGGAAGTGGAATAAGACCTTGGTACGTCATCAACCTTCTAATGTTCAACAATATAATACTGACAATGAATTACTGATAGGTGATAATGAGGTATTAAGGTTGATTGATAATGATATTCAGGATTATTCATTTGATAATAGTGATTTGAATTTATCTTTAAAGGATGACATTGTACATAGCTTTATTGATAATGGTGATAATAAAAATATAAAAATTGAAACAAATGAATCAAATCTTGACCCATATAATCTTGATAGCACTTCTGAGTCAGAAATTAATGGTTTTATGACAGAAAACCCTATGATATCTTCTATAATAAATAAATTGTTATTGAGAATTAAAAAGTTAGAAGAATATTCCAAGGAGTCTTCAACTGACATGGAGGAGGTAATACTAAACCTCACTAAATCTTTGACTCACACAGCCAATAAAGTTAAGTTCATTGAAAAGTCAAATGATGATTTGTTAAATTAAAATATCAAATTAAAATCTGATATTGAGCAGTTACACAGTAAGCTGGATCAATCTCAGAATACTATGGCTATTATTGAGGGACGGGTAAAATTGTCTTTTTCCAATATGAATGATACTCTTTCACATGTACCTGCTTTGCAAAATAGATTGCAGATACTAGAAATAGAAGTAGCTAACATATTGAAAAATAATGACAGTAAGCACGTAAACACCTCTTATAAAAACCATACACCAGTCAATAAGAGAGACTCATTTGATAAATCATTGATTGAGAAAGAACATAGTGGTATAAGTTCTGAGAGTCACAAATCAGTAAAGGATGAGATAAATGATCATCTGTCAAAAGTAAGTGAATTACTTAATATTCCTCAGGTTAAGGAACTAAAAACTAACCAGAAAAACTGGCCTAAGTTAGATCAGTACCCTACCTTTGATGGGGATTCAAAATCTGATTGGCAACAATTCATACAAAGAATTGATAACTTAAAAATTTTATACACGCATATATCCACCTTATTTAAGTCTTATGTACTTAATATTAAGTTAGAATATGTTAGGGTAACCTTAAGAGCCTTATTCATAAGCCTACATAATTTTTAAGTACATATAAAGCTAATTTTTCTATTATTTTATTGAAATAATTGATAAATGCGCTTATTATCACTAAAAGTTGGATATATGCGCTATAAATGTTAAGATAATAAAAATGCGCCTTGACAGATCAATTTGCCTTATTTGTAACAATTGATCTGGCTATTTAAAAGTTTAAAAATAATACTTTTCAAATTTGGTGTTTTTTATGCCAGAAATGGCTTCTGTGTACTGGCCACATACTGCCTGCATTTTTCCCATGTGAATAGCTTCATTTTTAGCAAAGTTAGCTTTTTCACACTATAATTACCCCACATTCTATGCCCACTGTGGGGAAACACGCTAAAATAGGTGAGAGGCACTTATTTAGTGTCCTAGCTTAATTAATAATGCATTGACCCTGTTTATATGCACTAATTTCATTAATAACCTCACTCTTGGCATCTTATTTCATCACCACACTTAAATTTGCCTAAATTTAGTCAAGGATTTACCCGTGCAAGCGCCTGCCAAGGACTGCATGTAGTTACCCCACATCTCATGCTCTTTTTTGAGTTTTTGGGTGGTTTCTCAGTCAATATTGGTCATTTTTGAATGGGAATTTCATGTAGTATAATGTCAGGATTAGCCCCATCATTTCTACAGTGAATCCCCCTTATTATTAAGCTATTTTTAACCTTAAAATTTCCTCTTTAGTCTTTTATATTATTTTTTAATAGGCATATACTCTCTTTTTATCTTATTCTTTAATTTTGATGGATTTTCTTTATTATTACAGGATTTTGATGGTTGTTACTCTTCTAATTATGTCATGGGTTACTGGGGATGTTGATGGGCATGTCTATTAGCTGGTTTGAGGCATCATTAACTGTGTATTGGAGTGGTACATCAAGGGATTCATTAGGAAACTCAGTGTGTATAAAAGGAGGAGGTTTTTGGGTCTTGTTTCTACATTCTTTATCATTACAATTTAAACATATAACCAATAAAATTGAAATACATATAAATAGTACTTATAAAGTCTTTGAATAGTGTCTGAATTTATTAAATCTATTTTTCTACAAACTATAAAGATTGTAAGCCATATATAATTAGTGAGATTAGAATTACTGAAACCCTTATATTGAGTTATAGCTTTCTTATTGGATTTGTACTACAGTATTCATATAGGACCATAAAAATCTTCTAGACAACTGACCATTCAAGCTAGTTTGCGTCTTTGTACTTGACCTCAGCCTGACAGATATATAGCTAATCCTGGAATACTTTTGGTTATTTTGCATACAATTCTCAGCCAAAATTATGAAGTTAGGTCAGCTGACCTATGCTTTTGATGGAGATGAGAGGCAAGACAACCCCAAGCTATGCAGGATAATCTGTATATGACTGATCAATAGTTAATACATATATATACTGGTTTCCACTGGTTTTCTAGCTCCAAAGAACTATTCTTGTTTTTTTCTCTTATTCTATACCGTAGCCACGATTCTGGTGTATGTAACATGGGCTCCTTATCTCCAACATTTTTATTTATTTTTTGACACAGTTACTCATGTCTATCAATTTCATCAGTCTAGTTTATAGATGGTTTGAGAGCTGGCCATCTCCTATGTGTTGAGAAATATATATATATATAAATATATATATCAGCCTTCTACCTGTCTATGTAGCAGAGGGGTAGCAGGCTCACACACACACCCGCACTTTTGGCCCAGATGTGTTCCTGGGTGCTATAGACACAGCATGATAGGGATGGTTAAGGTAAGGGGATTAGGGCATTGAGGAGGAAGTTAGATTAGCGGTACAATTTTCTATTTTTCTAGGAAGTTAGGGCACTAAGTTATTTATATAATAGATATATATATAAATACACATACATAAACAAAAACAAAAACAAAATTGAGAATGAAACCAAAAAATAAATTGAAATAATGCCATATCCTTGAATAAAGAAATTTTGTTAGAGTTCAAGTTAATACCTTCCCCCTCATTACTTTTAAAATGAAGTAGAAAAGCAAAGAAAAATATATAGTGTAGAATATACTTAAAAAAATAAGCAAATTGAATGATATAAATTTCACAAATCTTCACCACTTACACTTTGTTTTTTTTTTTAGAAAAAAAAATATTAATGTTGCTTTCCTTAATACCTCACAATTGATATGCCCCATCCCCCGAAATATATTTGCCTTTGATGTACATGAATGATAGGTATTAATCAATAATGATATAAAAATAGTTTTTCATTTATTCCACCTTGTTTTCTGGAATATTCTCCTTCAACATTTTAGGGGGTTATTGTTTTTCTCAGTCCTTCAACTCATATTTTATCAGGTTATATAAACCATTTTTATAAAAACTCCAAAATTTTCAACACTTTTCATGAATTAATAATAACATTTAAAATAAAATAATAGGGGGTATCAAAGTTAGAAATCTTTCATTTCAAAATACCTCTTATTTCCACCAAATCAACCATGATAATTTTTTTAAAATATGCCATATTGTGCGCACAAAACGATTTTTTTTTACTTAGAATTAATGTCAAGTTTGTGGCTTTCTTTTTGTGTTATGAAATACCTTTTAAATAATTACAAATTTCCAACTTTGATACCCCTTAATAGTTCTGACATAATTGAATTTCAAAAATTTCTTAATTACTATTGAAACTTTAGAAAATGATATAAACTAGCTTCCATATTCCATTGAAATTTGGGAACAGATGTGGTTAATATTTGGTATAACATTTGCCAATATTATCCTATTAATTTTAACAACAAAGAGTTTTGAGTAGTTACAGCACTTTTTTGTTCTAATAAATTAATAAGTCACTTGTACGTATTTCATAACCTGTCCCTGACTGAACTTTGATAGTTTGATTGGGGGGAGCCACCTGCTACCAGGTGCAAGCCATTTTTATCTGGTGATAGTACAATATATTATCCTTTCTCTCAGAAATAATATGAAAAAACAACCACAGCCCAATTCTCTTTCCAAAAATCAATATATTTAACCCCCAAAATTGGCATGATTTCATGCTAAACCAACCTTATTTTTTCACCACTATTGGAGCAAGAAACCAACATTGACAAATACCCATTCATTTCATCAAATGCATCATCAAATATGCTTTCAATGTTCTTCTAAGGCTTTCATTGGCTATATAACTCACTTCATTTTTCATCTTCAAAATAGTGACCCTAAACAATTTTTTTTACCATATTGTAGCTTTAATTTTTGTATGTATTGATAAAAAAAAAGGTGTCAATTACATTAGCCCAGGGGTTGTATAATTATAGTGAAAACTCTCTAGTCTGTGGCAGCCTACCTTTTTTTTTGTGTATTTTTTAAGGGAATGTAAAGCAACTTTTTTCCCAAATCTTCATGGATTTTATCTCATGATCATTAGACAATACTGTAAAGTCTTTATTTAGACAATTTATAAGCCAAAAACAAACAAGCAAATTTTGTTCGAACGAGAAAAACGATGTTTGGATTCAAAAATAATAAATTAAAAAATAAAAATCTAATTCAAATTCAAATTGATTGATTGTCGAAACTTGCATCATGAAATAAAAGAAAGGCAATAGAAAACAGAACTAAAAATTTTGGAGTTACTTTTGCACGATATCTATCTAAAAGTCCTAAACTGCTTAAATCATTTTGCCATGCTTCTCCCCCTCTTCTCTACTTCCTTTACACAATCATATATTAATTTTACATAAGCGAAATTTAGAATATTGGATCCGATTTTTCGTTCTCTTTGCTTGTACAAGCTGATATTCAAAATCGTTTTTCATGAACCTGGTTTACAATGTTCCTAGGGGCACAAAATACATTAACATCATTAGTTTTTATGAAATGTGGGTTGAGATTATGATATTGTTTTATTCTTTCATTTTTAAGATTAGAGCATGGGAAAGCAGAGAGACTTTAATCTCACCGCATCTATTCGAGAGTTCCACCATGTATCGAATCCTTGCAAAGAAAAGAGATATACCACCAATGCATTTATGCTAGCACCAGCATCAAGTGCACTCGATAACACGTAATTGTACTGTAGATTAATCGAATCACATGAATTTCGTATTATTGTTGGGATAGGAAAGTTTTTAAATCAATATTTAATATAGTACCTGGTTGAATTCGCAACTACTCACTTTGTGAAACCAGTTTGAATGATATCGTAACGCCCAGTACTGAGAGGCGACTGCAGCGATCAGCCCCCCAATTATTCTAGTTTTCTTTTTATCAATCATCTATTTGCACAACATTTGATAGGGCTAGATGAACTTAAAATTATACTGACACATTGTTAGGATGTCTAGGCGCTTGCGTCGCGCCATTAAAAAACACTTTGAGGTGATAGTTGTTCAGTAAAAAAATTGAAGCAGGTTAAATATACGCTCACATGGGACGCTGAATTTTCTCCAGGGATACTTGGGAAATTTCTTTTGAAGTAACCACGGAATGAAAGGTAAAAATATTCCAATGGGTATGCCCCAAAACAAGACCTTGTACTTTCCTACTCAATTGAACTTTTATCAGAAAGTAAACAATCCCAAAAATTATTAAATTTAACTACCTGAAAAGAATCTTACAGGCCCGATAAGGCCCCCTGGATAGCCGCATCAATTACTTAGCCAACTTACCTTCAGACGGAAAAAAGACTCACAAACAACGCTAGAAGAATAAAATATCTCGGGCTTTCTGCCTGTCCATTGCCCAGTTGGATCCACAGTTGTGCCATCTAAAAATTCCCTTTTGTCTGCAATTACAGATTTTATAAACTTGTAGTTCACAATACTTCCTAACGCAGTGCCCAGTATCCTACAAGAAAAAAAAATCATTCACAAAATCATTACACCTAAGAAATATGAAAACCGCACTACATAACATACTGGCTGATGAACATATCTTTGGGGGGAATTTCTATTTGTTAGAAGACAAAGAAATCAATTGACGGTTCAAAGGTGACCAGAAAAAATGTTCACAAAAATAAAATATGCCTTACTGGCGTATATGCCAAGTTTTAGATCACTAGCTAAATCCAAACACTGGTGCATAGTCATGTATCCGTACCTAGTTTCAAATGCAAATCAATTATCAATTATCGAATGATTTTGAGTAAAACTGAATATTTAATCATATACAAAATCATTACACTTTGAAAGTCACATTGGCGATAGGTCTTCCTCTGAATTCAAAACAATTTATTGGATGAATCAATTAATTAATCCAACAAATAAGTAAGGAGACAAAAAACAGACGGGAATAACAGCCCTGCCACGAGTTCGGCTGGAATTATATTGGTGAATATATATATATTATTTTGCCTAAACATGAGGAAAATCAGCTTACTGATTGAATGAAGACCCAGATGAGCGTTTGAAGTCGCCTTGACTAGCTCATAGAAATGTGAGATTGCTTCAAATTATTAGCGGGAAAGCATAAAACACAAACTGATTCCCATTGGGATTGTGAAAACAGTGGCCTGCCAAAATAAAAAAACAATTGATTGACATTTAAATACACTCTAAGAATTAAACTTACCAATAACAGTGCGAGAATAAGTCCCCAAGCGGGAAGCTATGATTTTTATGATGAAAAAAGAAATCAAAAAAGTAGTTAATAGAGATTAAACTAATATTAATATATATAGTTAATCCGCATACCTGTAGAGGATACGCTATGACGACATAGAGCGCAGCTACGGACATACTTCCACCGATGAGGATGTACCAACGAGGAGGAACGTTTTCGTACAACCTCTCTAGAATATCAACATGAATATCCTACATAAACCAAACGTTCAAAACTTGTTCGTGCACAATTTAAAAACATATTCAGCAAAAATATCTTTCTTACGCTTGATACAGTGCCTCTTGCTTTGATAGCGCACTTAATATCATCCCAGTGGAATAGAAGAACTGTCACAAAAGCAGAGAATAGTACCGAAAAGCTCATTCCATAATACAAAGCAAAGTAAGGTGTCAACTGAATTGGTCCCAATTCCTCGAATCTACATTTTTAAATACAATGAGTTTGAGTTTGAAGAGACTTGATAACTAATGCCTTTGCAATAAACGAACTTCTTCACATTCAATGTGAAATCAACGGGATTGACAACAGCAGAGACATTATATTTTTCATAATTCTGGTCGAATAGGCGAGCAGATACCGCATAATCACCAAATTGGCGATACTTTGGAAACAAACGAGGCAGCAAATCAGCACAAGTCATCTTTAGGAAAAGAAAAAAAATATAGATCTGACATTCCAAAAGTCTTTATACCAAAGAAAAGGAACAAGGAGCCACATAGAAAAGGCCAACCCAGCAAAGAAATTGCAAGAAGCATAGAAAGGGGTGTGAAGAGAGGTGGCTGTAATGACAGACCAATCTAAGGAAAAGTTAAATAAACCCTAAGAAGTGAAGAAACCAGTGAGTAATCTAATGAGATGATGAATATCAAATAAACTACTTGCCGCTCCCGTATCTAGAACACAAGAGAAACAATTGTTATTATGGAAATGAAATATCTTCAAAATGTGGAAATGTTAGAAGACGAGAAAGACTATAGCACACATGCAGATCCTAGCACTCGCATCATCTGGCTTTTGTTATTAATCAAACACAAAACTGCAACACTGCTCAACGTGGGTGCATAAACTGCTGGGAGAAACTTTAAGGGGGGAAGTGCACTGATTAATGGCTCAACCTAAACATCAACAATTGAAAATGAAAATTCGTTACCTGGTAAATGAAAACGACTAGAAACACCAGGATAAAAAACTGGAATCTTTTGGTGGCAGGGCCAGATGGCGTTGAGGAGGACCGCGTTTGAGGAGTATGAAGAGTATTGTAAAGAGTGACTGTCACCAGTGAAGCAGGCCACACCATAGTGGTGGGACGCACCAGAATAGGATATGTTAGACCAGCCAAACCGAAGCCTATAAGCTGAGTAGTTAAAAGAAGTAATATGCCACCAAAATGGCCCATATCTTGCTAGAAATAAAGAGGTATGCGGCTCAATCAAGTCATTAGAAGTGCAAAACATAAATAGAAGCGGCTGCCCACATGATAGTAAACTATAAAAAGGCGCTGTTGTAAGCTGGATATGGCTACGGGTACTGATGGAAGTAGGGAACTCACGATCTTGTACTGCCACAATATCTCCAGCGTATGCTGCACCAGATGCACCGCTGGCTAATACACTGACGAGGATGTGCTCCTTGGTATCAAATGGACCAGGATTGAGGTTGAACCCCAGCCATTTCCCTGATCCTATTCCAAGGCGACACCTGGGAAGCCAACGGGCCAACGCTTTACCCACTTTAGCCAGTAACATGGCAAAAATATGGCCAAATCTGTTAGTGGAGACTTCAGAGACTGAAAACAGGGAAGAGATGGGACGAAATGGAATGAAGCTGACTTGGATAGCTGACTAGAATGATCAGAAACGAATTGAAATTGATTCCATTGGACTTGAAAAAGAAGATCTGGCCAATGGCAGCCCCTGTAAAACCCAAAATTCCCCCAAGAAGAAAAACCCGGAAGGTCAAGGTGGGAGAAGCAGAATTATGGACAGTGGACACTGCTTTGGAAACCATCTGGAAGGGATCATCTACATCGTCATCCAATGTTTCAGTGGGAGTCATCCAGCGGCCTGGGAGATGGGATCTGACTGGCTGGAGAAGAATATCGGCTTCCTCCGCCAAAAGATCAGAGTTTTCGGTCTCGTCTGAGTCTGAGGCGTACTCATGGTTGATCCGGCTTGCCATTAACAGTGATCGATGAGTGTTTTGAGAAGGAAACAATTCTTCTGGCTCCACCGGTGTTCCAGCGGTAGATCCGGCCCTTGACCCGTGTCAGCCGGTGGTGACCTGGGTGTTTCGTTGCATTTAACGATTGATTGACTTCCTAAGGCCACTCGCCCTGCGCCAATGAAATCCAGAAAGACAAAGTAAGCTAACCAACAGAAGAGGAAAAAACCAAGACTACCTTGGGCCATACTATAGACTGTACTAGTTGATTTGAATTTTTAAAGAATTGTTGGCCAAACACTTCAAGCAACTTTTTAACATTCATGACACCTTGATGGCAGGAGAAGATGTATGTATGTACAAGCATTCTTCCAGTTATTTGAAGATGCAAACCGTTGGTGCAGTTGTTCAGAAAAAGGCAAAATGTTTACAGCCATATGTTGTATTAGAAACGGTTTGTGCAAAGTTACCCAGCACTTTTGGCGCATAAATCTGACATATCCTGTCTGATTATTGTCAAAAATACTTCCAACTTATACAAAAACACTGAGGATTTGTCACTACTGCCAGGTCGTGTTGGATTTTGGCACTAAAAGTGCTGGGCAACTCTGCCCACGATTTTTATTTTTGCACAAACCGTTTCTAATATGGCTGAAGACAGAAAGACTGACATTTGGCAGAAAATTGACAAACTAGGGAGTCTCAAACATGACCAAACACGCCTAGCGGATTTCATTTGTGTTATGGGCATAAGCATATGTACAGTGGCCGGACTGAAATTTTCACCTGGTGCATGCATAATCCGGATTATCAGCTTTTTTTTTTTTCTTCCTGCTACCACCACCAACGCCACTCACACCTCAAGGTAAATACCGATTTCTCATTTTTCTTTTATATTTTACTAATATCACTTTTTTTTTGTTTTTCTCTTTCTTTTTCTTATTAATTTTTTAAGTTCAATCCTTACCTGCATTTTCACCTGACCCCTGCACCTATGACACAAGCCCGAGCCAAAAAGAGGCACTTGACGACTGAAGAGAAGGCGAAGATAGTTGGCATGTCAATGTGGGGGGCCAATCCATACCAAATATCAAGGCACTATGGGATTCCTTGGGCCACTGTGTGTGATATCATCAAGAAACACGATATCACTGGCACAGTGGAAACTGTCCAACGCCCTGGCCGACCTCGCATTTCTTCTGATCGTGACCTTTGGGAAATCAGCCAAGTCTTGTCAAAAAACAGAAGATCAACATTAGCTGAAATTACAGACACACTTACCAATGAAATCTCACCTTGTACACTTCAAAGGTGTGCACACGAAGTTGGATTCCATAGCCGAGCTGCTGTAAAAAAGCCATTTATTAACTCCCCACACAAAACTCGCCGCCTCAGTTTTCTCAAGCACCTTTGCACAGGACTAGTAACGATTGGAAGGCTGTGCTATGGTCCGATGAATCTAGTTTTGAAATTGGAAAGACAACCCGTCAAACTCAGGAAAAGTTCAAAAATGATTGTCTTGTACCCACTTTCAAGAGTGGGCAATCCTCACTAATGGTTTGGGGTTCTTTTCATAGCAATGTTAAGGGCCCCCTTGTATTTCTTCCAGAAAAACAACAAACAACTAAAGATTTTATTGAAAATGTTTATCTCTCAAAATTACTCCCTTGGCTTGCAAAAAATGATGGATGCAACCGGCTAATCTTAATGGAAGATAATGCCCCGATTCACACCTCACACCTTGCTGCTCAATTCCGTGAAGCAATTAACTTACGCAAGATGATAGACTGGCCAGCACAGTCTCCTGATCTCAATCCAATTGAGAATGTATGGCGAGAAATCAAAGATTCTATTTCTCAACTTTATCAACCAAAAACAATCCCTCAGATGCGCAAGGCCATTCAAATGGCTTGGGACGACCTTCCGAGCAACATACTAGACAATTTAGTTGCATCCATGCCTGCTGGGATGCAGGCTGTTGTTGATGCTGAGAGTGGCTCCACCCGCTGGTAAGGTGAGGTAACTTTTTTTTGATGAAATGTCTTATCATACTCTCTAGTTATAATGCTGAAAGGCACAGTCTTGTCACCTTGCTCGTTCTCAAATTTTGAATTTACAAAATTTCAAATTTGGGGTTTTTTTTATAAAAATGTTATCCGATTAAAAAATAAATGTTATGGCTGTTTTCTACATGGTGGTTAGAGTTGGAAAGATATTAGGACCATGTATGTAGAATGGATAATTGCTGAGTTATGAGAGAAAAAAACAGGTGGAAATTTTTGTCCAGCCACTGTACAGTGGCCGGACAAAAATTTCCACCTGTTTTTTTCATCATAAATCCCTTAATATTCACTCTACAGACATGAGCTTGTACATTTCTAACTCATACAACCATGTAGAATAGGACTGTCACAAAATAATCTCAGCTGGACACCAATTCGTAGAAAGATTACATTTTTTGAAAAAGCATCATTCTTGAAATTGACAACAAGCAAGTTGACAAGTCTATCCTTCTCCTTAATGAAAGGGATGGGGTTGGTATGAGCATTGAGCAAAAAAGATTGGTGAAAAGTGGACAAAATTGAGTGAAAAAAGCATCAGCAAGATGTAGCTTTACTGTTTGCTTCCCTGGCAACTTGCACCTTTGAAAGAAAAGATGCAATCAAGTTTCCGAAATATGGTCGGAAAATCCATTCCAAGCCTATAGTAAGGTATTAAACATAGCAGGAACTGTCATTGGGTGATAAAATTACAAAACTATATTTTTGAGGTGTTTTCATGTGTTTGCAACAAGGCTTGAATAATGTGATTGGATTGTTCCAGGAGCACAGATTGTGTCAGCCAGGCTGCTAGACTTACCCAGTAAAATAATTAACTATTTACTGGGATGAAACCATGCCTTTTTATTTCTCATATATTATTATTAATTATAATGTATTTACTCTAAATTTACTTATAATAAATTAACTAGTTACAAAACAGTAAAATTAGTAAATAATTAAAATTAATATTAAATGTCCCTTATATTTTTATTTCCTAGCACTGTGATCAATGGCAGGTTAAGAGAGATAAATATTAATATTAAAAATAAAATTTAATATTGAAATAAAAATTAATATTAAAATAAAATTAAGTATATACAAGAAATTCAAATTACTTATTTAAAAATGACACTTACAGTAATTTTTAAATAAACCAATTTATTTCTGACATATACAGTAAATACACATTTTTAACACATTCTTTATAGAAAAACCTTATTATTTGAAAATATTTTCTGGAATATTCTTTTTCTTCTTTTATACACCTGTATATAGGATTTTTATTCTGTGGTTTGTCTCTCTTTTGCCTATATAAGGCCTCCCCTTTTCTGGTTGTTTGCATCATCAAATTACTTATTTATTTTATTATATTAAAACCACTTATTAAATCAAGTATTTATTAATATTATTTATTATTTTAGTATTTACAACAACATATTTCTAAATTTTAAATTATGATAATAATTATAACATCTTTACCTCTTTTATTTGAGTAATTAAATTAAAAGATAAATTAATACATACCTTGACCTTGAGATCTCCAAATCCACCTATCATTGCCGTTGGACCTCCTTTAAAATCTTCTAGACCATCAGGACCCTTTGACACTTGAGGCCCTTTCCAAATTGTCAATGGTGCATCAATATCTTGAAGCTGGCGACCGAGGGACCATCAACAACAAGGTACCAGTAGAATGAGTAGACAAAAAAAATGTCAGCCAGGCTGCTAGACTCACCCAGTGAAATAATTATTTACTTACTGGATGAAGCCACACCTTATTATTTTAATTATTTAATTAAAAATTAGTTACATTAAAATTACTTATAATAAATAACTAATTACAGAATGATAAAATTAAATATAAAATTGTTCTTTATAATTTTATTCTCTAACACCGTGCTCATTTGACAGGTTGGAAGAAATAAAGATTTATATTAAAAAATAGATTTTAAATTAAAATTAAAATAAATATATACAAAAAAATTCAAATTTATTATTTGGAATTGACTTCTACAGTAAATATTAAATAAATTGATGTATTTCTGAGATTCTCTGCAAATACATCTTTTTGACGCCTTCTTTTTAGAACAACTGTATTATTTGAAAATACTCCTTCTGGAATATTCTTTTTCTCTCTCTCTCATACTACTGTTTTTAAAATTTCATTGCCATGCTTTGTCCCTCCTTTGCCTATATAAGGCCTCTCTTTTGGTTGTTTTTTATTCATTCATTACTTACTTATTTTATTACAACTATTTACAAATCCCTTTATTAATATATATTACTGCTTTAGTTTTAACATTAACCATAATTCTAATACATTAATTATAATAATAATCCAACCTTTTACCTCTTATTATTGAGTAATTAATCTTTAAGATAAGAAAATACATACCAAAGTTTAGATCCCTTAAAGCCCGTTGTTACCGCCATTGGACCTCCCTATAAAACCTTCTAGACTTGAAAGACCCCTTGACAGTTGGGAAACTTTCTGAATTGTCGACGGCACATTGTTATCTTGAGGACCGGAGACTGTGGGACCATCACCATCGAGGTACCTATAAGGACAAGTGGACAACAAAAACAATGAACGTCATATATCACGTGACTTATTTTTTGCTGAGAACGGGAATCAAACCGCACTCCAAAACTTAGGCTTATATACTAACTAATAGTTATATATTTTGTGGTAATTATTGATTACTATTTGTGGGTCACTTTGCACTCTTCATACTCTACATATTTCCTTTTACTCAGCACTCTGTAAGTAGCATTAATTTGCTCATTTTAAAGGGGGAGGTGTCTGGTAATTTGAAATTTAATTTTTTATTTATTTATTTTCCTAGTTGACAAAGATAGAGCAATTGTGTTCTTAGTCCTAGAAGTAATAAATTTTTATTTTTTAAATTAATTGTAATTTTCAATTGACTCTGTCCTGATAAATTAAAATATTTTTTTTTGTTCCAGTTGACAAATTGTCCTGACAATAAGAATTTTAATAATTAATAAAAAATAAAAAACTATATTAAATTATTTCAGTTGACATTGAGTCATGGTAATTAAATATCCTTCAGTTGATTTAAATCCTGATAATTATCATAAATTTATTTGTTAAATTAAAATTTATTTCTTCAGTTGATTTCTTGTAAATCCTAGTTATAAGATTATTTTGAATTAATATATAATTGATTATTATTTTCAGTTGATTTTTGTCGTGAAGAATTTTATATTCTTTTTTATTTTTCTTTTAAAAAGAAAAAATAAAACTGATTCATCTTATTGTTTCTTTCCCTCACTTCAGGTTAGATTTAAAACAATGACTGACCAAGGTTTTTCTGCTGCACATGAGGATGAATTGGATCTGATTGATTATGATGAGGCTACTTCTGTGAGTTCTCCTTTAACTACAAAATTAGCTCAAATTAATAAATCATTGAACCAATCATGGTGTGGAAATGGTGGAAGTGGAGATTCTGGTAAAGACAAATGCCCAGGAACAAAAACCTTCTATCAACCCCCCAGAAGGACTTCCCAAAGGCTTCAAAATAAAAAAAATGCCTTTACCTCAACAAGTAAAGAACCTATCCACCCACATAAAGGATCTGAGGACAGAGAATTTAAGACTGAAAGCAAGAATAGACTCACTAGAAGAAAAGGTAGGAAAAATAGATGCCTTTCTTCAAGAGAAGAGGAGACCTCCTCCCCCAGGGATCTTCCACAATTGGCTCCCCAGAAAACAGAAAAGGTGGAAGTTTCAAAGTGGCAGTGGGATTATCTGTCTCAACAGCAGCAACCTCAGATACCTCAGGCAGGTCCGCCAAGACCCATTCAGTTCAATCCAACACATCCTCACCCTTATCAAGGAGGCAGAAAAAGAAAAAACAATATTCAGATCTTGCCCAAACCTTGGTAAGTCCCTCTATTGAATCTCAAAATCCATTTCTTGTTACTGATCCAGTTCCTTCAGGTAATTCTGGCAGAGGGGATGAAACAATGAGACCAGTGGAGGTTGAGAAGAGTAGACAAATCACTCAATTTTTAAATGTATCTAATACTTTAGTTTTAATTGCTACTTCAGTGATAAATCCTGATATGGCTATTATTGATGAAACACTAGAGCCTGAATTTTATAAGAATCTGGAAAGTTACTCTGTTTCCTTATTGAGAAATACTCCAGATGTAGCTAACATTAATGATGAATATTTAAGAGATATTATTGCTAAACAAAATCATATAATGAACAACATGCAATTGAATCAGAAGTATAATAGTTTGTTAACTGAACAGGGTTATCAAGCATTTTGGAGTGAGTTACAGAGAGTTTCTGATGATTTGTTTCATTACAAAGTAACTCAAGAAAAGAAATTTGCTTTATGGAAAAATATCAAGAATGATTTGTCTAAATTAAAAGATACTGTGTCTATCTGTTTCCAGGAGCTAGAGGTAGATAAGATGAACCTGAAAAGATTGAGTGTTCATTATTCATCTTTTCAAAATAAAAACCATTTATGTTTTGAAACAATCAATGAGAGTTTATCTAGTCTTCCAAGAGTGAAAACCAGACTAACAACCATGGAAGAGAAATTGAATTCATTGTTTAATGATCAAAAATATTCTAACATTTCTTTGAAGGAACATATGGTACAGGATGCTCCAAGTTTACCTGCTGCTAGTTCATCTAAATTAAAATTAGGTTAAAAAATTTCGGTTGATACCACTGAGTTTCCATCAAAATTTGATGATGCACCAGGATCTTCAACAGAAGGATTAAACAGTGAGATTACTGCACAATTGGAGAAGTTACAGATGCTTCTTACTCAGAAACTAGCTAATACTAAGGAGACTCCTTCAAATCAAAAGAATTGGCCAAAACTTGACCAGTATTCAACATTTGATGGTGATTCTTCTTCTAATTGGCAGCAATTCATTTGCAGAATTGATAACTTGAAAAATTCTTACAAACACCCAGATGAGGAAGCTGTGTCAAAGTTAACTTCTTTGTTTACCAATGTAACCCTAATGTGGTATGAATCTGTTCTCTTGGATAGGAATGACTACTCATGGGAAGATTGGAAGAACTTGATTAAAGCACAATTTGGTGGCTCCAAGTTTAGGATGGCTCAACAAAGGCAGTATGAGGAAACTAGATATAACTCTTCTACTGATAAACCTATTGAGTTCTTAATGAAACTTGCAAAAATCTTGAGGGCAATGGACACAAATATGGAGTTTGAGTTATGAAAGGACAGGATCCTATATAAATTACCAATGTCTTTGAGAGACTTAATACTGGCTAGGACTGAGTTCTCCAGAGAGCCTTCTTCCTTCATTAATAATTGTAATGAGATCCCTCTAAAATACAAGTATGATTCTAGAAGATTCATTCCTAGAACCTCTTTGGAGAAACCCTCCACTTACCAACAGAAACCTCTGGAAAAGGTTGGTAAACCTTCTGTCCCTGTTGCACCTAAAAAGTATGCAACAAACACTTGCTTCAAGTGCAACAAGCCTTGGAAGAAAGGCCATGTTTGTGACAGGAATATAAATCTTTTTGAACAAATTGGAGAGCATGCTGATGACACAATAGCACTGGATGATACTTCAAGTGATTGTGCCAGCAATATTTCATATGAATCTCAAAAAGAAATCTTGATTCTGGAAGAAGATATTCATTATTTAAATACTATTGATATTGATAATAATGATTTATCTACTGTTGAGGATGCTGAGATCATAAGGAACATTGAGGATATCTCAATTGTTATTGCCCCTCTCAAAGCACCAGTCTTGATCAATGGAGCCAGCATTGAAGTTGTTCTGGATTCTGGAGCTGGAGGAAGTGTAGTATCTGAAAATGCACTTGCTTCAGTTGATCAAGACTATAAATCAAAGCTTATGTCTATCATTTCTGAAAATTAGAGAGGTTATGGGTCTGTTTTTTCCCCCATTGGTAAATACAAAGCCACAGTGTTTTTTAAATATAACCATGGTTTTGTAAGAGCCGTATGTGATTTTGTTGTCATGAAAGATGATAACTTAAGCAGTTTGTTTATTACAGGAAATAATATTTTAACCAAGTATGGCATAAAATTGGATCATTCAAACCAATTTTTCACAATGGGGATGAATGGGAAGAGAAAATTTAAGATTTCCTCCCCCAAAAAGTTATTAAAACCAGAATTGAACACATGTAATTCTGTGGTTCAATATAAAGGAAGATCTACAAAAGAAATGATTGCCCTTATGTCTGAAATTGACAATGCTTCTTTTGGAGAACAAATTTCTGGTGAGGATAAAGATTCCATCATTAAATTGATAAAATCTTTTCCTATGGCCTTCGCTCATGGGTCACATGAACTAGGATTAGTTAAAGAAGAAATGAAACTTTCATTATCTTTTCCATTAACTGACATACCACCTAGTTTAAAGAAGAAGCCTTATCCTGCTTCTCCCACAAAGAGAAAAGATATTGAAGACAATATCTCTACCCTTTTAAAAATGAATATTATTGAAAAGGTAGTTGAAACACCTAAATATTGTGTTATCTCACCTGTCCTAACTTCTTATGAGAAAGATAAAGCCAGGTTATGTGGTGATTATAAAGCATTAAATACTATTACTGTTGATGATATCTATCCTTTACCTAGAATTAGCTCTATACATGCTACCTTACAAGGTGCTAAATATATCAGCTGTCTGGATGGTAACAAAGCATATCACCAGGTACCTGTTGAGAAGAATTCCCAGAATTTTCTGATGGTTGCTACTCATATGGGTATTTATAAGTATTTTAGGATGCCATTTGGCCCTTAAAATTCCCCTTCAGTTTTTCAAAAAGTTATGGATAACACATTCCATCAAGAGATAATTGAAGGAGGGCTGATGGTTTATATTGATGATATCATTATATTCTCAAAAACATTTGAGGACCATCTTAACCACCTGTGTAAAGTGTTCCACAAAATGGATGAAATAAATATGACACTTGCTTTGAAGAAATGTAAATTTGGTTTTCATTCTTTAAATGTACTTGGTCATGTTGTTTCAGGGTTAAAAAAATGTGTTGACCAAAAAAAAGTGGCAGCCATACAACAGGTGAAGGCTTCTACCACAGTTAGAGAGCTCCAGAATTTTTTGGGAATGTGTGGATACTATATATTAAAAATTACCAAGTCATAGCTTTACCCCTTACACAATTGACTAGAAAGGATGTTGCTTTTGTGTGGAATAGTGAAAGACAGAGAGCTTTTGATTCCATGAAACACTGTTTGGTGTCAGCACCAATTCTTGCTTTACCTGAATTTAATCAACCATTTGTTTTGTACACTGATGGCAATTTTATTGGTCTTGGTGCTACCCTCCATCAAAAAAAAGTGATGAATGATAAAGTATCAGAAGTAGTAATTTGTTATATTTCAAGAACCTTGAGAAATAGTGAATTGAAATATGGTCCCACTCAACTAGAGTGTTTAGAAGTAGTGTGGGCTCTAGAGAAGCTACATTATTACCTGTATGACCAGGAATTTGAACTTGTCACTGACTGCAGTGCAGTTTAATCCCTATTAAAGTTGAAAACACCTAAAAGACATATGTTCAGATGGAAGCTGGCTGTTCCAGAATACAGAGGGAGAATGACAATAGTTCATAGGGCTGCTATTGTTCACTCAAATGTGGATATGTTATCAAGGTTACCTTTGCCAAATGATGACTCAAATCCTGCATATTATCCTGAAGATGAAATTATTCATATTCATGGGATATATGTGGTTGATATTGAGGAAGAGATATTACAGCTTATTCTGGATTCATATGATAAGGAAACTGACTTAAAAAAGCTATGCACCATATTAAATGATCCAAAGAATTCTTCAATACCAGCATTAATTAAAACCCTTCCACCAAAGTACCAGAAGGCTTTGGAAAAAGGTAAATTTTCAATTTATGAAGGATATATATATTATAGAAGAAAGTTGAGTAATACTATTTTTATTCCTCCTTCTATGAAAGAAATCATCTTGAAAATTTGTCATGATGACATATTGGCTGGACATTTTGATCTTGAAAAAACAATGATCAGAATTAAAAACACTTCTTGGTGGGTTAATATGTCTGAAGACACCAAAATATATGTTGAATCCAGTGGTTCTTTCCAAAAATAAAAAAGATTGACTGGTAAAAGAGCTGGATTAATGAAACATATTGAACCTCCTGATGCACCATGGCAGATAATAAACATGGAAATTGTAACAGGATTACCCATTTCTGGGAAAAACAGTTATAACTATTGTTGGGTTACTGTGAACAGATTCACAAAAATGTGTAAATTTATTCCTACCCACAAGGATATTTCCACTAAAGAATTAGCTTTCTTGTGGTGGTATCATATGTTTAATAATGCTGGTTTTCCTAAGGCTATAATCTCCAACAGGGAACCTAAATTTACTTCTGAATTTTGGATGTCTCTGATGGATTTTTGTGGTTGTGATCTGAGACTTTATACTTCCCATCACCCCCAAGCTGATGGATTAGCTGAAAGGATGATTCAGACCTTGGAGGAAATGATAAGAAGGTATTGTGCCTTTGTCCTTGAGTACAAAGACAATGAAAGGTTTACTCATGATTGGGTTACCTTTCTTCCTGGTTTGGAACTTGCTTATAATAGCACTGTTCATTCTATTACTCAGAAAAAACCTTTTGAGCTTTGGCTTGGATATGTTCCAAATACTCCTGCCCAAATTCTCAATAATAAAATACCTATATTGGATTTACTTCCTGGTGTAAAATCTTTTCTTCAAACGCAACAGCTTTGCAGAAATCATGCTCAAAAATTTATTGAAAAATCATTTGAATATGAGAAGAGGAGATGAGACAAATCCCATAGAGAATAAACTTTTAAAAAGGATGATGAAGTACTGATTTCTACAGTCAACTTCAATTTACAAGGTAATAACAAATTGAAAGACCCATTTGTAGGTCCATTTGTTTTCAGAAGAATGGTTAATGATAATGCAGTTGAAGTTATTTGGTATTCTCCATGTGACAGAAAACATCCTGTTTATCCAATATCTCTTCTGAAACCTTACACATCCAATAGTGATTTATTTCTCAAAAGGAGGGGAAGACCAAAAAAGACCCCTAATGAAATCAGTGAGACAGCAGAAATTGATAAGATTCTAAATGACAGAAAAAACACTGCTGAAAAAGGTACAGAATACTTATTGAGATTCAAGAATAAATCATCTGAATATGATTCTTGGATACCTGGGAAGGAGATATCTAACTTCCCTATTCTACTAAAAAAGTATAAAAAGAAAAAAACATAGAATTTTTTTATTTTTATTTTTTAGAGTAAGGGAGTTTCAGCCAGGCTACTAGACTTACCCAGTTAAATAATTAATTATCTTACTGAGATGAAGCCACACCTTTTAATCCTTATTAATAATTTATTATTTACTAACTACTTATGTATTACTTACAACTGACTAGCTAAGTACAATAAGTAATGTATATAATTAATAAAAATAAGTAATTGTTACACAAATTTTTACTCCCTAACAACATGCTCAATAATACAGATGAGATGGAATAAAAGTAGTATTAAAAATATAAAAAAAAGAAAAAGAAGAAACTTTTCAAATTCCTTTATTTAGATCTTGTTGAATCACCATTTTAAATCAAATATTTTGTACTAAATGTGACGGACCAAGGGATTCTAAGTTTTATTTCAAATAAACCAATACCTTTTATTTACGCACTATTTAGTATATCTTGTTTTATTTTACATACACTCTTTATTTAGTTTCTTTTTCTCACACCCTTGTATCAGGTGGTGTTAACTCTGTGTCTTTAATTCTCACATCTTTGCCTATAAAAGGCCCTCTCTTTTTGTACTTTTCATTAATTAATTACTTATTTTACCAACTCAAAATATATATATTAGAAATCTTATTACTATATTCTGTAACATTAGTATTTACATCCACGTAATTCTAAAATATAAACCATACTAGTACTTTAAATCACCTCTTATTATTTGAGTAAATAAATCAAAAGATTAAGAAAATACATACATTGTTTTTTGAGCCCAATAAATCCACTTAAAAACTTGTAGGACTTCCAGATTTACTTTCTAGACCAAGGGGCCTACCTAAAATTGATTTGGCTACTTAAATGCAAAAAAATAACACTTTTAAAATTTGGTGTTTTTTATACCAGAAATGGCTTCTGTGTACTGGCCACATACTGCCTGCATTTTTCCCGTGTGAATAGCTTCATTTTTAGCAAAGTTAGCTTTTTCACACTATAATTACCCCAAATTCTAGGCCCACTGTGGGGAAACACACTAAAATAGGCAACAGGCACTTATTTAGTGTCCTACCTTAATTAATAATGCATTGAACCTCTTTATATGCACTAATTTCATTAATAACCTCACTCTTCGCGCCTTATTTGACTACCACACTTAAATTTGCCTAAAATTAGTAAAGGATTTACCCATGCAAGTGCCTTCCAAGGACTGCATGTAGTTACCCCATATCTCACACCCTTTTTTGGGTTTCTAGATGGTTTCTCAGTCAATTTTGGTCATTTTTTAAATGAGAATTTCACGTAGTATAATGTCAGGATTAGCCCCATCATTTCTGAAGTAAATCACCCTTATTTTTAAGCTCTTATTAAATTTAATTTTCTCTCTTTAGTCTTTTACATTGATGTATAATACACATATACTCTCTTTTTTACTTATTCTTTAATTTTGATGGATTTTCCCTATTATTCCAGGATTTTGACAGTATTTACTCTTCTAATTATGTAATGGGTCACTAGGGATGTTGACGGAAATGTCTATTAGTTGGATGGAGGCTTCATTAACTGTGTATTGGACTGGTAAATCAAGGGATTCATTGGGGAACTAAATGTGTATAAAAGGAGGAGGTTTTGGGTCATGTTTTCTACATTCTTTATCATTACAATTTTAAGCCATATAGCCAAGCCAATTACAATACATATCAATTAGTACTTATAGAGTCTTTTGAATAGTATTTGAATAGTTAAAAATCTATTTTTCTACCAACCAAGAAGATTGTAAGCCATGTATAAAATTAGTGAGAATTATATTACTGAGAGCTTTATTTTGAATTATATTTTAATACTTATTGAATTTGTACTACAGTATTCATATAGGACTATTAAATTCTTCTAGAAACTGACCATTCATGCTATTTTACGTCTTTGTACTTGGCCTCAGCCTGACAATTGGGGGCCTTTCCTCAAGAACTCTGTTGGTTATCTTCCAGTAAGTAAATAATTCAAAAAAGAGGATACAAGTAAATAAAATACCTATAGAAATATTTGGATAATTAAAACAGGTTGGGTTCACTTATATAGTGATTTTAGAAAAAGAAGCCCTGTTATATAATAAAATTGTGATATTTAATCAACAATTTTACCACTAATTTAACATATAATTGTTATTAGTGGGTCTGTCAATAGACCAATTAAATTTATGATCTTTGCAGATAAAATTTTTTACCACTAATTTAACATAAAATTGTTCTTAGTGGGAGTCTGTCAATAGACCAATTAAATTTGTGATCTTTGCAGATGATAACCAATTCAACTGATTGATTGTTTTCTTTTAACAGGACTCTTAATCCCCTTTCATTGGTTTGTAAAATTCATTTAATATTTAGAAAGAATTTTACTAACAAATTTTCTTTTTTAAATATAAAAACACAGCTACATATTGTAGACCAGTTAAATCAAGTGACCACATAAAAGCATATTTGACTTTTGGAACTTAGAAACTCACTTCATACCTATAAGTAAGAAATATAATTGTCTTCAGGTATTGATAAATACTGATAAAGCTCCTTCATTGAAGTTTCATATCTAAATTTCAATTTTTTAAATAAATTCCACATACAATATGTGAGACAATAATGACATTGTAAGTAATAAGGCAAAACCTTATAACTTAAGACCTAGAGCTGAAAGACCTGTTTCAGGACATTCAAATGGAGGGACAGGAATCTCCCATCATAAACAAAACCCCAACAATGTCCTTGGAGGAATGGGAATGACTCTTAAAACAAGTATCTATAAAGAAAACAAAAAACACATTACAAGAGCAAATTCACTCCCTCTCCACCCTACTGAATACCCTCACCATAAGAGTCAACAACATTGTAGACCAGATAAACAATCTGGAGAAAAGGGCAGCACAGGGTTTCGTAGAAGTCAACCAGGCTCTAGTGGATATAAAGGCTCAACCACAAACAGTGGCACAAAAGAATTCCATAGCAACACCTCCAGTCCAAGAGGAGGACCAAAAAATTACAGTGAGCAAATGGAAGTGGGATTGGTACGCCCAAAATTACAACAACCCTCCTTAACAGCAGGGCCCCAGCAGTCACCCTTACAAGGGAAAGGCAAGGAGAGGCAGGGGAAGTTGGATAAGACCTTGGTAAGTCATCCATCTTCTCATGATCAACTATATCATCCTAACAATGAATTACTTATAGGCAATGAGATTGATAAGGAATTTTTAGGTATAATTGATGAGGATCTAAAAAATTATTTAT
This sequence comes from Hemileia vastatrix, assembly GCA_030280995.1. Lineage (NCBI taxonomy): Eukaryota > Fungi > Basidiomycota > Pucciniomycetes > Pucciniales > Zaghouaniaceae > Hemileia > Hemileia vastatrix. Next base: position 1,351,516 of record JASXTE010000018.1, read on the forward strand.
TTGATAATAATATATTAAACTTGTCTTTAAATGAGGACAATGTAAATAGTTTTATTGATCACCAGGATAATGCTATAAAATTGGAACCAAATGAATTAAATCTTGAACCTGATGATGAGTCTTCTGAGTTCGACACGGAAAAAATTGAATATTTTTTAAAAGAAAATCCAATGGAAACAAAGATAATAAATAAATTATTATTAAGAACTGAAAAATTGGAAGAGTTCTCTAAAGAGTCAAACAATAATACAGAGAGTATATTATTAACACTCACACAATCATTGAGTACAAAAGCATATAGGTTAAAAATTATTGAGAATTCAAATAATGAATTAAACAATGAAAATAAAAGATTGAACTCTGAGATTAGAAATTTAGAAAGTAAATTAGAACACTCTCAGAATATTATGGCTACCATAGAGGGACATGTAAAATTTTCACTTTCAAATTTAAATGATACCTTGACTCATGTACCTGTAATAAAAGATAGTTTACAAAGAGTAGAAATTGAAGTAGCAAACATTTTGAAAAATAATGAGAAAATAAAAGATAAAACCTCTTATGTGGAAAGAGTACCAGTTTTCATGAAACAATCAGATGATAAACAAATCATTGAACATGAACATAGTGTCATGGGCTCTGAGAATATAAAATCAGTAAAAGATGAAATAAATCACTACAGAAAAAATGGGGGGGTATTGCTAGCAATACCCCTTGCTTGAACTCCGTTGAGTCACAAATCTATGCCTGAATTATGCACACATCATCACCATGTAGGAAATTTTTTGGCCTTACATTTGGTCAGAGATTTGTCACAAATTGAGCTCAAGATGAACCTACATTGATCACCGTTTGATCTTGGAAAATCCTAATTTGATCATGAATTGAACTCCCTTTGATCTCACTTTGATCTAAAATAAGCTTTTGCATATCCAATATGTCAACTATTCACTTTCAAAAAGATTCGTAATGAATTTCACATGGAATATTAGAACCAAAACCAGTAATTTTGAGTAAATGGCTCATCAAAATGATTAATATACAACAAAATACCATCAAAATTCAATCTGATTACTGAAAACTTTTGGTAAAATGACTAATAGATATTTAAATTGGAAAATAATATTACATTTCTCAATTTCAAATTCAAAATATAAATCCTCATTTCAAATGTGAATTTTGTAGATTCCTTGCCTTCTTATATTATGAGTAATATTTGAGGTATTTTACACCTTTGTAAATATGGTGATGTGCTGCTAGAAAATATCTCTGTTTCAATTCAACTTTATTGAAGCTTGATTCCAGAATGATACATATTTTATAACTATTTTGAGAAAAAAGTCACTAGTAATGAATTTAGCTTTTTATCTGTCCTTTATTAAACCTCACTTAGTCCTACTTAAATCCAAATTGACCCACAAAAACCTTATTCGGGATATTTTTTAGCCCAGTCTGATTCAAGATTGGAGCAAAATATTATTTTAAATATCCAATATGCCTATTGATTAAATTTCTTCAAGCTTACTTAAAATTCACATTAAAATTAACTTTCACAGGAAATATTAAACACAAATCTTGAAAATATAGTATTTAAAATCAAAATAAATATAATATAATATGCTTACAACAAAATTTTCTTTCTGGATTAATTGAAACAAAAAATTGTTCATTTGTGGAAATAGAAAAAATACTATCCATCCTGAATTTAGAATTAATTTTTAAAAATTTAATGCCCCCTCACTTTCAAGCTTATCATGTATTTCAAAAATTATATTTTTAATAATTTTGTGAATAGTATACCTGAGATATAAACTTGGGGATATCAAAAACTAAAACATCAGCAAATTGAAATATTTTTTATTGTTATGAATGGAAATAATGATTGAAAAACACCATTAGAGCAAGTTTGATTTTGAATAATAGGCATACTTTCTCATGTAAATTTCAATAAAAATAATTTTTATTCTTACATAAGTTGTGGTGAATACATTTGAGCTCAAAAAGAATTAATATTGACAAAATAAGACTTCTATAATTCATATTCAAAAATGAAATCACCCTTCATTATCTACCTGTAAACTATTTTAAATTAAATAATTTCAAAGTCAGTATATACTGATGTTTATTCTAAAAAATTTATTATATAGATTAATAGTCATAAACAGTTGACATAGATGTTAACTTTATATAAGCAATCTTTAATGCAAAAAATGATAAAACTATCTTTTATGTAAAAAGTGATGAAGGAAAAAAATATTATTAAATTTTTGATGCACTATCAATAAAATTGAAGATAGAGCATATCAAAAGTTTAAAATTAATTTCAATTTTGATATCATCATTTTATATTATTTTACTTGAGTAGAAAAAAGATTTTAAATCTCAATATAATTTTAAATCCCATTAGTTTGTAGATTTCGACGTTTGAAACTATGAAGTAAATATTTATGAAAGAATTTTACAATATTTGCCCTTCTAAAAACTCATAAATCCAACTTCAAATCTTCTAACCTTCACAAGTAACCACAATTCATTCTGAAAATACTCTATATTTAAATAATTAAAGGTAAATAAAATTATGTTTTTATTCTCTATTTCAATTTTTGATAAATAATATATATATATACATATATATATATATATAATTTCTTAAAAAGTCTAAGAGGGAACTTAATAGTGGTTTTGGCATTAGATATATAGATTCAACTTTCAAAAAATATGTTTGGAATAAATTACAAAGACAAAAAGGATATATTTTGATGAAAGAATACTGATTTAGGTTATCTTAAAATTTTATTAACCATTTTTATGGAATATCAATCCATTGTTATCATTCTTTATGATATTATCATAGAATTTTTTCCTTTTTTAATATAATGATTTTCTATTGTGTGGTATGTAGGTTAAGATAAGTTTAAAAGATTTATTGAAGATATATATACCAGAAACAGTATAATCTGTAGATTTATAACTATAACTTACTTTTCTGATGTTTCACATCATTGATAAGTAGCTCATGCATTACATAAGTAAATAATTATAGTCTCTGGAAATAATTCCTTGTGAATTTCAAATTTTTTGTTATTCTTAAAATCATTACCCAAATAAACTAAAAATTTCTTCAAATATTGATTGAAAGAAGGAGTTACAAAATCTTATTTTGTAGGTATAAAAGTTTGAGTTATTTTTCATATTATCAAGTATAATGAACATTTGTAAATTTTAACTTGAAAACTAATGATCATAGCAAAGTAATACTGGAAGAATCAGATAAAAAGGGTGGAATAAAGTCATAGCACAATATGAAATGATACAAAATTGTTGATTTTTGGCTCACAAAATTCAACATATTTTTAACATATTTTACCACCTTTAGATAATGTTTAGTGGATTTTAACATTATTATAACAAGCAAACTTAACAATGTTTTAATTTTTTTAACAAAAATAAATATTGTTAGATCATTTTTTTAAAAAATATGACTTATTTTTATGCTTTATCTACAATAGTTAGTAGTTTTTTTTGCAGAAATTACTTGTTTTGATATTCTATTTTTGAAATTTTTAAGAGAGTTCATTGCATTAAAGTTTTGTATTAATTTTTCATTAAAGCATCATATTTTAAATCTAAAGATTTGGTTTTGAAATAATATATATTTTTATGTTAATTGACTCATTATTTTTGGATTGATAAATTATGTTAAAATTGGGATTGCTTATTTCTAGTGAGTGTACATCATAGTTGGTTTTCAAATCAAAGATTAATAAATTGTGAAATTTTGTAAAATTCTAAATATCTTTTAAACCTTTTTGATTTAAATAATTTTTAATGTTATGTAATCATTCTATAAGTAGAACACAGTTAAAATCTGATAATGGTACATTGCTTTCAATTTCTAATACTAAAATTCTATTCTACTTGAAACAATGTAAACTAAAGCTTGGTATCTCATAAGAAACTCACAATTTTCAAAAATCATATTTCCAACTTTTTAAACATGATACACATTAAAATATATTTTTAGAATAATTTCCTAATTAGATTCAAATACTAGAAAATAATGACCTCAATTTATTTTAATACTTAAACCATTCTGATGAGTGAATTTCACAATCCTCTAAGTAACATATGGTTACCATTTATACACATATGCATGATTTTTCCTTTGGTTTAATTTTAGCTGAATCTAAAAAGTAAAATCACATGTTGAATATCATCTATAGATAAACTTCATATATTAGAAGCTAATATTTCATATGAGAAATTTGTTATTGAGTTTTGGAAACATTAATAAGTGTTGGGTATTATAATTGAGCCATTTATTCAAGTAAATAAAAAAGAATGACCTTCTAAATATTTCATATATATATATATATATATATATATATATATATTAAAATTAATAATATAGTAGCATTTAACCATGATTTTATACTAATGTCATATAAAAAAAGGGATTGAACTAAAAATTTCAGTAAAGAAAATAAAAATAAGATAAGTCAATATTCTTGTTTATATTCTCATATTTTTGAAATGGCTTACTTAAGGGAGAAAATTATTTGGTTTTAGAGTACAAGAATTTCTAGATAAAAATCTTGACAATATAGTTTGACCCTCTCAAAAAGAAAATTCCTAAAATTTTACTATCACATTTTATATATTTGTTAAGTAATAGAAAATGGAGTTGTGTCTTTGACAATGAAGCTTTAGAAAATGAAATAAATGATTTAACTTTATAATATAATTTTTGAAACAATAAATCATGTATTCAAAAAAAATTATATATCTTACAATTAAGATAACAGTATTAATTAAGCAACTCTAACAACTTTGGAAAGAAAACAAGAGAAAAATAATTTTTAAAATGCATAAGTTATTTTTGGAATTTAAGGAAACTTAATAGCTCTACCTGTAAACTAGCCTTAAAACAGGTTTAGATTTAACATGTGGAAATTCATACATAGTACCCTTCCATCAGTAGAGCAGAATAAAATTTATGTAGTTTTATTTTATTAATTTATAATAGTATTTTTATTTTTGGCTTTTTCATTAGTATAACTATATATTTTTTAACTTTTTTGTTTTTCATAACATGAGTTCAAAGCTGCACATCACTACTTCAAGATGAAACTCCATATAATGTAATAAATGAATGATATATTATAATGAATATTACTAGAGACTTTTCAAAAATGGTGATTAAGAATTATTATTATAATTTTTTAAATTTTTATTATTATTCTATCTCTTGAAAGGAGATGGCCATATCTCAATTTAATTAGTTTTTCCTCAGAAAAAATTATTCTTGATCTAAATAAAATTGCATCGCTATTAACTTGATGATATTATACAATTTTACCAATTTTTTTATCTGAACATAGTTGAAAGTATGTATAAATTGAAGTGTTTCCACATAGTCTTACTATTATCCCACCATAATTTTCACATTTAGATTTCATTATAAATGTAAAATAAGTTTTTCAATAATTTTAATAATACCTTAATATTTAATAATTAAGTTACATAGTAGATTTTTTATCCTTTTTTTATATGAGGCTTATTATATAAACACCACTTTTAGATTTTTTCCATTTTGATGTCTGATAATTTAAATTTTCATTTAACTACCCAAATTATATCAAAAAAATTTCAAAAGTATATTTTTTTAATGTAATATTTTTGATAAACTTATCATTTCTTATAGGTTATTCTTCAACTATTTATTGTAATTAATTACCCACTCATTTATGGTCTGTTATTGTTGTTAATTACATACAGACAAAATAAGGATACTCTCATATTATATTGGAGTTTTAAATTAAAAAGTAAATACTAGTGGCTGGTATTAAATATGAAGTTGTTATAACTAAGTTGAACAATAATTAATGATTAAATGGCATTGTATATTACAAATTTTATTGAATGTATATAAAAATAACACTCAAGAAATATATATAAGATATATATATAACCATTGTATATCAAAAATGAAGTACTTATCAACATAATCTCTTTAAATGATTTTCAAATTTACTTAAAGAGACATTGATATTACCAATTCAAATTTTATATCAAATATAACAATATTATTATTTAATTTTTAATTATTTCACAAAAAATTTGAGTTACAAAGTAATTTAATTCAGTATTTAATGAATGTTTTTGAAAAATATTTTTAAAAATAGAAATAAACCCTCACAAAAAAAAAGATAATTTTTTTTACTTACAATTTGCACCAAATTTCTACCTTTAAAATATTGGTATTCTTCTAACAAAAATATTTTTTAAATAAATTTAAATTTTTTTTCATTATTCAATTACAAAATGTCAAATTTATAATTTATTTTACCTTACTAAAAAATTTAGTTGAAAATTTAATTTTGTATTTCCAAAAAATAAACTTAAATGTCAAAAATTAAAAAAACAAAATTATAAATATAATTATGAGAAAGAGGTAGATTAAATTTATAATATTCATATAAAAAAATTTCATATATTTTATGGTGTTTGAATTTTAAATTTAATGTATTAAAAAATAATTATTAAATAACCAAGCCAAATGAAATTGGCTTGGGTTTTTGGTATCACTAGCACTTATTTTTTTCTTATACTCACATTTTAATTTTAATTTTTTTTTTCTAGATTTCTCATTTTTTTTTAATGATTTTTAAGGTTTTTAAGACTGAAGTTGTTTTCAAACAACTTCAGTCTAACTTATCTCTCACTTTCCCACCATATTGCACCTGGTAGGGAAAGTCGCTTCCATTTTAGAGACCAAAGTCCCTTGCAGGGACTTTGGTTTCTCTGTGTGCATTGCACAGCCAGAAAAAAACTGGCTGTGCAATGCACTGCATGCAGCACATGCAGCCTGCATTGCTGCTTCATGCAGCGCGCATTGCATGTGCTTCCCATATCTCATGCATCTGACTTGATATCAGCTGCATGAGATATGGAAGCAATTGTGCAATGCGCGTTGCACACAATTTTGGCCACCTCCCAGCCTAGTAAATTAGCTGGGAGGGTGGCAAACGTTACAGCAAGCAATCAAAGTCCCTTTTAGCGACTTTGATTGCCAGACAGAGACACTTCCAGCCAGCGGAAACCTGGCTGGAAGTACTAAATTGCAATGTAAGGGACCCAAGCCGATTTCAAAGGCTTGGGTCATAAATTAAGGTTTCTAAAAAGCAGCCAGTAAAAATCTGGCTGCAATAAAAAGAAATTTCTTAAATAAAATACATAAAAAAATAAAAATGTGTTCAAATAAAATATACAAGACTCTTCAGCCGGTAAGAAACAGCCTTCCATTGTTACACATAGAAACAAAATCAAATGTTTCCTTCAGCAACATTGGTCATGTTTCAATATTTTGAATCAAGTAAGATCAGGAAAAAGGTCACGGCAAAAAAATTGCATAATTATAATTCTCCCAATTTAATATGGTGGGGAGGTTCATATTTTAGAAATAGGTGGTGCACATTATAGTTCCCTTTAAAAAAATTCAAAAATGAATTAATTTTGACACAATGTAAATTTAAATGTGATGAGTGTATGTTTTTTAGCTACGTGAAACATGGTAGCTAGAATTATGTGGCGTTAATTTTTTTTAGATGTGAAATTCAGTGTTCCACAAATGTTCATCTGTACAACATGCAGCCAAGTAAATTCTAGCTGAAATTAGTATATGCATAGGAAAAAATGATCATGCTGTGTACAGTGCCTTGGCAACATCATTCTTGGAATTTAGATGAAGTTTATCATATGACTTGGAGAGCTGCATTTTTTTGAAAATGAGATCAGTGAAAATTCATGATATCTACATCTGTTTGCCACCCAATTTCTTTTTCCTTTCTCTTTCTCACTTACCTTTTTCAAAAATTATCCATCATATTTTTGCTTTATCATTTTGAGTTATTGGTACTATTTTCTTGACCTTATCTGATTACTGGTAAGCAAATTTTTCCTGCTATTTCATTTCATATCATTTTGGTTTGTTACTCTTTTTTACACTTTTGACAAGTTAATCTAATGATTCTAATTCTGAATTTATTTTTATGGTATCTTTTACTGTACCCTTTTGATTCATTATAAAATAATTCTTTTTCAGTTAACTTAAAGTTTTTTTATTTGTTTGTCAATTTACTTTTCTTTATTCCTTATCAAAAATGTTCAATTTATTTATCTAACAATTTATTTTTTAAAACAGTGATTATAAAATAAACTTTATAATTAATTTTGATCAATCAGCTACAAATGGAAGAAGATTTTATAGACATGTAAGTTCATGTTTTGCTTATCATTTTACTATATTTCTTTAATACTTTCTCAACCATTATATTATTAATATGAAAAGTAAAACATCATCTCGTACTTGCTGAAAGCATACAGGATAATGTTTTGCTTTTCATAATAATAATTAGATTGTTTGTACTTTACCTTTAATTTATTGATTTTCAAGTTGTTTCAAAGTCTCGTACTTGCTGAAAGCATACAGGACAATGCTACAATTTAAAAATTAATAATTTATTGAAGTATAACTTTCTAAGACAATATATTGGTCAGAGCAATATTTTTCATTTTATATGTGTGGATATGATAATTCTGTAATTTTTTTAATATTACTAGTGTATTGGAGTTATACTTTCATTATATTATTAATATTAAGTGTAGAGCCAAATCTCCTACTTGCTGAATGCATACAGGATAAAGCTATACTCTTTATATGTATAATTTAATAAAGTATACCTTTGAAACACTTTCTTAATATTTGAAATAAAGAAAAAGTATATGAATTTACTAATATGTAGATATGCTAACTTTTGTATTTCTAATATTGAAGATATGATAAAGTTAAAGGTATCATTGACTGATAATTGAAATTATGTTACTATTTTCTAATTTTTGATTTTTTTCTATTTTAAATCAAAATTGAATTCTCTTAGGATTGAACCATCAATGAGTAACAATGTGAAAAAAAAACAGCCAGGGAAGAACTCTAACAATAGGTGGGCGAAAGACATTGCTACTGGAATGAAACTTGTAAACGCTCTTGAAATGGATACAAATGGGAAGAAGCCACATTTCTATGCACGATCTTATGCAAATAATATGACAGATTGCAATAATTATTACAATTTTTTTCCTGGATGTAGTATTTATAAACCAAAAGGTGTCTTAATACCTAATGTTCTTGTACAGACTTTTGAAATTCATGAGCTCAAAGAACTAGATATGTTAGAAGCTACGGTGCAATGCATTAAGGATCTTTCTTACTGCGAACATGAAATTAAAAATAATGGTTATCATTGAAGAGCTGGTGGTTTTGGAAAAATGTTTGGTGGTGGCTTTATTTTAGATAGGAAGAAATCTTTATATATTTGTAAGTATCACTTTTTTCAATTTAAATACTGAATTTTTGAATGATTTTCCTTGCAGATGAATACACTGATGATATTGTACAAATGGATGAATATAAAAAACGAATGAAGAGGATTGCAATGTACTTTGAATATTTTTTAAAACAAATATCATTTGTAAAGTACAACGAGGCAACTAATCTTTGTGCAAAACTTGGTATTCCTGAATTTTCAAAAGTTTCTAGTGAAGAAGAGGGGGTACCATTTGCTAGTAATTTAACTTTGACATCTGGAGCGAATGGTAATGGGTTCTCCAATGAGGTTCATCTCGATAAGGATGCAAGTGAGTATACTATAGGAATATTTTTTCCTAAAGATACAGGAAACAATACCACTCATATGAATTATGATAAGACCCAACCACGACAAATAGGTGGAGAACTTATGTTTCCCAAAATTAAAAGTAAAATCAACTTTGAAGCAACTAATGGAATAACAGTGACATTATGGCCTGCCAATCAACTAAGGCATTTTACCTCAAGATGTCACGAAATTCCTGGCTTCACTAGGATAGGTTCTTTGTTTCAAATCAGCACTAGACTTTTTCATGCTATAGAAAAGCTTAATGTTTTTGATATTGATATTTCAGAGTACTTGGAAATTAAAGAAGAAAAAGATAGGTATAAATATTTGATTAGTGCTTTGAGAGTTATTTTGAAAAGAGATGACTTAATAGAGGAAGAAATAAATTTAGCAAAGTATTATTTATCTAATGTTAAGACAAATCTAAAAAATCAAGATATTTAAATATTAAAAATTTATATTATATATACACAACTTAATGCAAAATTTAACATAATAAATACTGGGAGTAGCTGTAACATTTTCAGTTTTGATAATTATAATATTATCTATTTTTTTTATTTATGAAATAAAATAATTTTTTTTCATAATATTGTGATAAAATTTGCTTTCCTTTTGAGGAAATATATAAGTTGTGAAATCTTTAAATGTCATTTTTATTAAATTGGTAGAAAAGGTTCTAAAATAAAAAAACTATAATAAAGAATTTGAAATATATTAGCCATAAAAATGTGCTTTTAATACTACCAAATTAACTGTATAGTATTTTAGGTCAAACAGGCTTATTAATAAAAAAGTTAATAATAAAGAGTTGATGAAAGAATTTTGAATCAATAATAGATTAAATTGAATTTATTTAAGAATGTACTCATTTAATTATTTAAATTGTTCTACTTCTGATTAAAAATGTTACACTCAACGAAAATATTTGTGATAATTAATAGATTATATAATATTAAAGGTAAAGTAACAAAACTAGAGCAGTTATCATATTTTTATATAAACAATAAAATATTTAAGAATTTAATACAAGTATTTTAAATCATATAAGTAGATTTTAAAATCTATGTTATTGCTGGACTTACTATAATTTTTTTTAATAATTAATTTAGAAAATCATGTCAAAGGTTACTTAATAAATTTCAAAGATGGTCACATTTTTGACGTATTTGATGGAAAATAACTTGAATTATACAAGATAAATCATATAGACAGAACTTTATCTATTTACATGTTGGAATATTAATTTATTGAAAGGCTATGTTTAGCAAAAAAAGGTGATACTGGTTGAATGGGGCTCCAGTGATTAAGAAAATCTGCAGAAATAGCCCTAGCAATTCCTGGAGGACTTGGGGTATCAAATTTTAAAGGAAATGGATCACACTTGCTTATAAAAGGTTTTGTTAATGTTAAAATATAGTTATTTACATTTTTCCAAATTATTTCTTCCATCAAATGATTTTTTTTTTCATGTAAATTAAGAAACTTAACTTCTGATATTACCTCCAAGCAATCAGCTTCTGAAGCCAATCTATGATCTTGAGAGCTCAGAAATAAACCACAGACACCATCAATTATATAGAATGTGAAAGATTGATATTGGTGGTAGGAGTATTCAGAATTTATTTTGTTTAGTGCAGCCTTTTGTTTCTGTCTCATTATAGTCAGTTCAGTATTTTCGTTTTTCTCACTTGATTGTTGAGCTTGCTAGTCTTTCCACTTGATATTGTTGCAGCACAATATTTTAATTTAAGAATGATAATTGACATAATTATATCAATGATAATATTGCTGATTTGAAGAAGAGTTGACATTGATATATCACGGGTTTGAAGTGCAGTGGGAACAACTTCTAAGCCATCAGCAATTGGACTCTTCAGATTTGAAAGGTGATCTAGAAGCTGAAGACCACGTTCAATTGGACAATCTGAGTTAATGTTTTGATGTGATGGAAGCTGGCTGAATTCATGTGCAGTCAGATAAAGTGAAGATGATATAAGAGATACCCATGAAGAACGGCAGTGGTCACTTGGGATCATTAATCTCATGAGCATTCGGATAAGATTGGACTCAGGGTGATCTGTTTTCTTTGTTGAGGAAAGAATTTCAGTATTTAAACCATCAGGATCACATAAATCTTCCATTTTTTTGAAATCAATATTATCTAGTACCCATAGCTGTGAGCTATCAATCTCTAAAAAAATATTTGCTACAAAAGGAAAAAAAAATAAGTAAAAGAACAAAAGTCAAGACTAAAAATTATGGTAACTTAAATAACTCAGTAAGTTTTGAAAGCCAATCTTCTCCACAAGATTTTTTCCAATGAAAAGTAAACATTGGAATATTGAACATGGGTTCTTGGGAAGAAGTAGAAGAGCATAATTCAAGGAGAGTAACAATTTCCAACCACAACCTGAGGACCTTTGCCGTGCTGATTCTACCTTTATAAAAATTATGAATTTTACAGAATTCCTCCTGCAAATAAGAGTCTTTTAGAACTGAGTGTGAAAAAGTTAGAGGTTTTTTTGATATCTTGATTGGAGTTGATTTCATTGGTAGAGAATCTTTCAAAGTGGTCAAAGTAGGTAATTTAGGAGGTGATGGGTATTGCTTCTTAGAAATGAAGGAATTCGGTGATGAGCTGTTTGAATCATCATCTTTATCAAACATATCTTCATGTCTTGAAGAAGATTTTAAATTTTGCTTTTTTTGATGAAAAAGAATAGCTTCATATTCTGACAGTTCATCATCGCTATTTTCATCGCTCTTTTCATCATCTTCATCAGGGAGAGGGTGTTTATGGATGGAACAATCTACAGCAGCTGAGTTTCTGGTACAAAATATCAAAAGAAAGATAAAAAGTACAATATGTAAGCAATAAAAGAGATATATGATTGAATTTTGAAGATAAAAGAATAACAATAAAAAAAAGGAAACAAGAATATACTCATTATCAAAGCCTTTGCTTTTTTTTGAGATTTATTATTTGATACATCGGAAAATTCATTAGCAGAAGCCGGTTTAATACGTCGAACAAAAGAGGAGCCTTGGGATAATCTCTTTTTCTTTGAGCGGATAAAAGGTGTTTCAAGATTTTCCTTAGAAGTTGAAGCATGAGTTAAATCTGATGGTTCATCTGTCTCATCATCATCCCTAATGACAATGATTTCATCAGGAGGAATCATACCCTCCTCGTAAGCTACAAATATATATGAAGAAAAAAAATATTAATAATCTTATCTACTAATTTAAAAGGAGACAAAAAAGGTGAAGAACATACATTTTTCAAGGCTTTTCACATATTGGAGTAAGTCATTACAAGGGTTAGATAAATATGAAGGAGAAGGATTATTGTTAAGGATCTTGACAAGTTCTTCTGTTTTATCTCTAGCCAATTCAAGTAAATTGTGATACTGAACTCTTGTTATTTCCTGCCTCTCATCGCTAAGTACAGGAGGGTTAGGTGCCATGCCATGTGGCAGACATGGTGCAAGCTCAAAAGCTTCAAAGCGAGTATCAATCAGAGAGTGGGATGAAACACATTCGGGTGCTGGAAAATCAATTTTTTGAAAAAAAAGATATAGAACATAAGTGAAATATATAAATTAAGAGAGAGGAACATGATATACATACAAAGTGGAGGTGTAGGATTTTGTATACTAGACATATTGATTAATGAATATTAAAAAAAGTATTTGATATCAAAAAATTATGATGTAATATGATGAATAATTATAAGAAACTCTATTCTAGAAAATTGAAGTTGATAATTTAATAGGATAAAAAATTGAATAATATTAAAATTAAAGTGAGGATGAAAGAAACAGAAAACATAAAGAGGGGGATTTTATATTATTTGAGCTTTTTTTAACATGTATTATTCATAGTGGGGTAAACTGAGTAACATGCTAAATCACAATCTGTTTATATTGAAGCGAAATTTGATGTAGCTAACAGAAAATACTAGTAATTCTTTGGGGACTTTTAGTGTGAAAAACAAATAATAACAAATGTATATCCCATATGCAAATTGCCACGGGTAAATACAAAATTTTTTAACTTAGAATTTACTCCTAAACAGTGGAGATACACTTAATTAGTATATTATATGAAAAAAAAGGATAATCCTTTATGAATATTTGTTAAATTTACTTTCAGATGACAATGCGAGATTCACATATATACTGATATGCCTCATCAAACAAGAAATGAATTATAAATATAAAATTTGTAACATTAAAATTTAAGATAAGAATTTGTTTTTTAAGTGACAGGAGGAGTGTCAGGCTAGGGTGTGGGCACCGTGACCAAACCATTGATAAACTTGGATACAACTAAGGGAAAAAAAATTGAATAGTTTTATTTTACAATATATCTTAGTGTGCACAAGATATTGCATTGTTGTCCCTAACTATACCAATATTGTTACTTTTCAAAAGTTATAGGACTACTAAGTTGATAAAATATTATTACGAATCACCCAATGAAATACCTTAAGCAACATTCAAAATTATTAAAATATTAATATTAAATTTGAGATTTGGATAAGCTAATTTTTCACAACTTACCACAGTTTTGATTAATATAATAAAACTTGAAAAAAATTGTTGAGATAACCTAGAAATGGGTGCAAGAAAATGATGAAACATATGACTTGAAACTTAACTCATACACTATTGATAAACTTCATGGATCCTGATTAATTTCTATCGAAATTAATTTTGAGACTGGCATATTGAATTTTAGCTATGACCAAGTACTGTAAGTGCCATGGTTTGTATTCAATATATTGGTGTTGAAATTAATTTTGATAGGAATCAACAAGTACCATATGGCACCATGCATGAAACCGTGACAGAAACCACCAAATTTATGAGGCAATGAACCTCATAATTTCGATCAAAATTAATGTAGACCCCTGCATATTGAATACAAGCCATTTAACATGGACTACACAGACATAGATAAAATTCAACATGCATGGCTTAAAATTAATTTCTATCGAAATTAACCAAGGCATTAAAACATCAATTTTTATATGGTGTACTTGATCAAACCAGTTAATCTAACTGCTTAGCTTACCTATACTTATAGGAATTTTATGCATAGTCCATGTCCATATTAATTTCGATCGAAATTAATTTTGACTAATACATAATGAATACATGCTATGCCACTTACACTTGCCAGGAATAGCTACCATTAAATATGCCAGTATCAAAAATTAATTTCGATAGAAATTAATGAGCATGATAATCATGAATTTCTGAAGTCAACTGCTTATTTTTATGCATGGTGCCTTGCCAACATTAATTTCGATTGAAATTACTTTTGATACTGGCATATTGCATGTAGCTATGCCTGGAAAGTTTAAGTGGCATAGTGTGTATTCATTATGTATTGGTCAACATTAATTTCGATTGAATTTAATATTGACATTTGCATATTGAACCCAAGCCAGCAAACAACCCAAAAGATTCTTCATAAAACTGCCCATTAATTTTGATCGAAATTAAGGCTGACCATATACATATTAGGGGGTGTCAGTTCTGGCAAATCCGCACTTACAAATCCGCACTTAAATTTGACCAAATCCGCACTTAAATAAGTGCGGATTTCCAAAACACACTAGCCCCAATACTGGTGGATTTCAAAATGAAATAAGTCACTTATTTCACTCAAATCCGCACTTTCTCAACCAAAAGTGCTGATTTCACCATCAAGTCCCATTTCACTGATTTGTCAGCATCATCCCATTCATACGCAGCACTCCACAGCATAACACTTCATAACCCAAAACATCATACATCATTTACATCTTCATATCATATCATATAAGAGTCATGCCTTCCTCACTTTCAAATCGTGATAAATTACATAAAGCAATGACTTTCATGGCGCTTGAACTGCTCTTGGACTCTGATTCCGATTCTGATCTAGAAGAAGATTTTGTCGTTTTATCAAAAATGGCCAGGAAACGTTACCTTCTTCCCAGAAAGCCTCAAGTACTTCATACCCCCAAGTACACCATCCAAACACTTCTTAAACTATCTACACCCAGTTTTAGATGGCTGTTCAGGACTTCTCAGGAATGTTTCCTTAAATTGCTTGAGCTTATTCAGGATCATCCCATATTTCACAATAATTCTCAAAAAGAACAACAACATCCTTCAATTCAATTGGCCATCACACTATGTTGTTTGGGTTCAAATGGTAATGGAGCCGCTTTGAAACGTTTAGAAAATGTCTTTGATTTAGGGTATGGTTCAGTTAACACTTATACCAAACGATGTATCACTGCCATCAACTCCTTGGAATCTCAACTTCTCACCTGGCCAACAAAAGAAGAGCGACTTGAATCATCTCAGGTTATGCAAGCAGAGGGCTTTCCAGGATGTATTGGTTTTGTTGATGGTACTACTATTCCTTTGAGCCAGAAACCTGCTCAAGGTGGAAACAATTACTTTGACCGTAAAAAGAGGTAGATTATTTTTAACTCCTTTCATCCTCCTTGAAACTAACACAAACAAATATATCTTCTTTATAGATATTCAATTAACGTTCAGCTTATATGTGACGTAAACAAAAAATTTATATCATTCTTTGCTGGCTATCCTGGCTCATGTCATGACTCCTACGTCTTCCAAAGAATGCATATTTCAAATGAACCTGAAAAATTCTTTGATGAAAATCAGTATCTTCTTGCAGATTCTGCTTATGAGAATGGAAAGTATGTACTTCCTGCTTTTCGGGGAGCAGCTTCAGAAGACAGTCAAAATGCCAAATTCAACAATCATTTGGCAAAGTCAAGAGTCCGTATTGAACATTCTATTGGAATCTTGAAAGGCCGTTTTTCTAGTTTAAGGGAATTAAGAAGTCCTCTTAGAAATAAATCTGAAATGGAGGCGGTGATCAACTGGATTCTGTGTTGCACTATACTTCATAACCTACTTGCTGACCTCAAAGATCAATGGTTAGAGCTGTATGAAGATGAACAAGTTGATTCACCTCCGACTATATCCAACACTTCTATTTCTCAATCAACTAGTATAAGGGCGAAAATCCTTCCAATAACACTCCAACATTTTTCAACGCAATTTTAATTTTTTTCTCTTTCTCTTCAAATTATCAATTTGCATGTATTATTCACTGAGAATGGTAAATTTTTTTGCATATTTTTTTGGTTTTTGAATTTGCTGTTAAAGTCTTATTTTTTTTTCTCTCTGTGTTTTCTTTCATCAACTCAACATGAAATCGCATATTTTCAGCAAACGCATATTTTTTCAGTCACTCAAAGGTTGGGAAAGAGTTGGAAGGGAAGATTAAGGGTTCCGAGGCATTTTAAATGAAGAAAAGGGTCTGGGAGAGGTTGAGAGGGGTGAAATGGGGATCAAAAGAGGATGGCATACAATGGGGCTGGGAGGATAGCGAAAGGCATGGGGAGGGAAGACAAGCATGTGTTGATAGAATTGAAAGGGATGGAGATTGGTGCAAACAGAGTGTGAAAATAGGAGGATGAACTCTGTTCTTCGGGCGAAGAACAGAGTTCACTTCCATAAAATATTAGCTGAAACATAGTTTTCAATTCTGTAAAAACAGTTGTAAGTAATAGAAAAAGTCACTGATTTTTTTTCTATGTAATCCTTGCTTTACGAGGAGACTTTTGTGACGAAGCAGATTTTTGAGTTACCTTTTGAGATTTGGAATGTCTGGGAGGCATTATGAAACTGGCACATAACAAGAAAAAAGATTAAAAAGTAGAAGAAATAAGTAAAAAAGAATGTAAACATGCCTGGTCAAAATATTGAAAATGTCAGGAAGGGGTGTGTGCCGAGGATTGATGGGTAGGTAGCAAGGAAGGTCAGTGTGTCACATGTGACAGGGATGGGGTAAGAAATGAAGGGATGTTTTGTGGCCAAAATGTGGTTGTGAAAAAAAACGGGAAAAAAGTGCTGATTTGAGGTCATAACTGACACCCTTTTTTGAAATAAGTGACTTTTTTGCAAAATTTAAGTGCTGATTTGTAAGTGCTGATTTGGTTTGAAATCCGCACTTAATTTAAGTGCGGATTTGCCAGAACTGACACCCCCTATTGAATGGTAGTTATATCTGGTCTGAGTAAGCGGAGATTACTTATATTCAATATGTATTGGTCAACATTAATTTTGATCAAAATTAATGAGCATTTTGATGATGAACTTTTTCAGTCAGTTAGTTGTTTCAATGCATAATGGCATGCCAACATTAATTTTGATCAAAATTAATGTTGAAGTGATATAATGCTTTTTTGCATGACATGTAAAGGACAGCAAGTGTTTTTAAGTATTGAAATTTACTATACATGTTGAGGGTAAATATAAAATTTACATATCCATATTAATTTCTATAAAAATTAATGTTGATCAATACATAATAAATAGTAAATATGCCTGGCTAGTGTAAGTGGCATAGCTTTTTTTCAATCTGCACTTGGCAACATTAATCTCAATTGAAATTAAGGTTCATGATTATCATCAATTTATGCAGTCAGTTGCTTACTGTTATGCATGGTAACATGTCAACATTAATTTTAATAAAAATTGAATTTGACATGCCACCAAGCATTTTTCTGTAAGATGAAAAGTAGGGCCCTCTATTCTTAAGTAAACACATTACAATGCATATTGAGCATGTATATATCATTTACACATTAATATTTATTTCAATCAAAATTAATGTTGACCAATAAACATTGAACACAAGCTTTACAACTTACACACACCAGATATAACTACCATTCAATATGTATATGGTCAACACTAATTTCGATCGAAAATAATGAGCAGTTTTATGAAGAATTTTTTGGGTTGTTTGCTGGTTTGGGTTCAATATGCAAATGTCAATATTAAATTCTATTGAAATTAATGTTGACCAATACGTAATGAATACACACTGTGGTAGCCTAAAGTTTAGTATGGCACCTAAGTACGTAAATGGAGTTATTACGGCGAGCAAGATTGGCATTATTATTTTTTTTATAAAAGGGTTTTATTTAATTTATTTAAGTTTTAAATATGAAGAAATTGGTCAAGAGCAAATGCCTACACGAAAACAGTTTATTTTACCGAGCAAACTTATTTTTACGGACTAAAAAGTTTATAAGTATCAATTCGAGTCACTCAAGAACCTTGGAAAATTTTTCCAGAATTTTTACTATTTTTCTTATATTTTTAAATGAATTTTAAAGTTTTATAGAAATATTTACATTCTTAGAAATTACTTAACTTTGATGAATTTTCACGGGGTGATTAGAGCTGCGCAGACTACGAAAATAAGTTTGGAATGTAAAGGGGAAGTGGCCCTATCATGTGTAATTTTTCTAGATTTTTTATTATAGTTTTAAAGGTTCTAATTGAGTCCGCTTGGACTCCGTTTGGACTCCGCTTGGACTCCGTACAAACTCCGTACGGGCTTCAGATTGACTCTGGGTGAGCTCTGGAGGGGAAAACTTAGGCACGTGACTAGGTATACTTAAGAGCCTCTCAAACTCGAAATTGAGGGGGGGATAGATCATACAGCTTAATCTTTAACCACCACGGTCTCATTTTTTATTACTCAACAAATTAAATAAATTTGTAATACCCTTATAACTTTATATTTTATATATAACATTTTAGAAATACTACTCAACAATTTAAATCACACTTCATACAGGGTATCTTTAGAAAGGTCTTCATCACTGGGACTTGATTATTGCTGTCTCATAAAAACTCAAATTATTATAAAAACATAAAAGTCAATCTTTTCAGATCTTTCACTGGTACACCTTAATTGTTGTTATCAGTATTTCTTTCTCAACAGCCACTTTTATTTAAATCTCAATAAGCGTTAAATATTTTAGAGTTTCATTATTTTTATCAATCAGATCCAAGTAGACTGGTTAGCTTAGTGATTTAGAATTTCCATTTTGTTATTTCATTGGAAGGACGGGGTTTTCAGCTAAATCCACACATCTCCTCCGGATTCTGCTTACAGCAAGGCGACTGTAAGAGTTTACCTTACCATAACACTATGCCACTTACACTTTCAAGGAATAGACACCATGCAATATGCCAGTATCAAAAGTGATTTCGATCGAAATTAATGTTGGCAAGGCACCATGCATAAAAATAAGCAGTTGACTTCAGAAATTCATGATTATCATGCTCATTAATTTCGATCAAAATTAATTTTTGATACTGGCATATTTAATGGTAGCTATGCCTGGCAAGTATAAGTGGCATAACGTGTATTCACTATGTATTGGTCAACATTAAATTCGATTGAAATTAATATGGATACATAAATGTGACATAAAGAGGTATGGACAATCAATTTGTTGAAAATACATTTTTATATCTCATAAATTATTTGTTTTTCTTAAATAAAATGTTACTCTCTCTCAATATCACTTTATAACATTTACCAAGCTGCTTTGAAAAAAAAACAGAATACATAAAATTCAATATAAGATAGCTATATTACACAGAAGATCACCGTTATACCTAAGTTATGATGATGTTGATGCTCTATTAATTGATTCCCGAATCTTTACCAGATCAATATCAGCTCCAACCCCAGGTGACTCATGTTCATTCACAGATAATCCTTGCAAAAATGTTGCTGAATAGCAATTCTTGGGGAGGTATTTGGGAACATTGAATATACCATTTTGTGCAACTGTCCTTTCTGATGACTGTGAATATGTTTTTAATGCTGATTTTCTTTGAGCTTGTGTATGGGCTAAGTCCTTTGTCATCTTATCCATTTTTTTAAACAAATCATTGAGTTCAGGATTTTGCCATCCAGGAATAGCTCGGATAGGTGCAGTTGGGGCTGGTGCTGGGACTTCCTCGATATCAGAGATGCACCTAGTATCATGCAAAAGCACAACAAAACCTGGCACATCACTGCAGAGATCTCTTGCTAACTTGTAGCGTGCACTAGCAATCTGAATTCCAACTAAATCAGCTTCATAATAACAAAAAGCAAAGTAAAATAAAAAACTTACCTTGGTCTGATAATGTTTTACTTGTGCCCTTGCCCTCTTTTCAATCTTTTCTCTTGCTATCCTTCCCTCTTCTTGCCCAAACAACCTTATCATCTCCTTCCCCTTATTAACCACCCATTTCTCCATAACAAATTGAGTGAACTGAAGCTTTGACTGATCGATTGTATTCAAGGTGGTGAGCCACCTGGTACAGTGGTTGCATACTATGCTTCCCATGACTTTATTCCAAGTTGATTCCGAAAAATCACGGCAAGTCCAATCAAAGGTGAATTTCCAAAAACCTTTTTCTTGCAATTCACGCTCTAAGTTTCTTTTGACAGAAAGTGGGATTGGTGCTCCTCCTTTTAGTCCTTGAGGCTCAGGTGCAGGAAAAAATTCGGGTAGTCGATTTTTGGATCGCAAGAAGGCAATAGAATTGGTTATCAGAAATTGTTGATCAGCTGCAGAATCGGCACGTTTAGAAGATTGGACTTGGGTTAGGACAGTTTGAATGGTTTTTAGTTTGAATTGGCTCCAAGATTTCCAATTTTCAATCTCCAAAGGTGTTGGGCTTGCAGGATATTTTGATATTTGTGTTGGTCCCCCAAGATAATACTTCATAAAGTGGTAAATATTTCTATTTAGACTGTCCGAGCTCCTGGGAACATCATTCCTTTTAACTAAGCCTCTTACAGCCCTTAACCCCTGTTCTCGTTCATGAGACTCTGCTGAATTGAGTCTGTGGTAATCACTGATACCCATAATGATTGAGGGATTCACTAACAATTAAAATAAGTTAATTAAATTGGTTATTTTTCAATAAAACAATAAACTACAAATTTGACTTACCAGCTCCACTTGTGCTTGCTCCTTGGTTAGGCTGAGCAGATGATGATTGGTCTCCGAAAAATTCCCTCAATACTTCACTAGCCCAATCTCTTCCTAGCTGATCAGCTTGCTGATCAGCACTTTCAGGAGCAGAAGGATGATTTGGATTAAAATTTCTCGGTTCTGAATGAGACTCTTGGCCTGGATTGGGATTAGGTGGTGGGTTAGGATTAGGCGGTACAGATTGAGATGCATCTGGAGGTGGATCAGCAGCGGGTGGTGGTGGAGTATTTCCAGTATTAGTATGTTGAGGTGGAAAAAAATCAGAATCAGTTGGGTCAACAGACATCCCTTCAAAATTATCATCCATAATGAACTGTAATAAAATAAAATAAAATAAAAATAATCAGTTGTTAAAATTTATACCTATCAAAGCTAAAGTAAAAAAAGATACTATGTATATAGTCTTGTTAACGTGTATGTTCTCTTGTCGAAAAATAAAGTGAATAATATATAGCTATCAGCTAAAGTTGGAAGGTCAAACTATTTATAGTAGATGAATGAGCAAGAAGATCATTCATTAAGTAAAAATTTTATCATATTTCTCATTATCAAGATTTTCTTTCTTTCATTCTTACATTTAAGATAAAAATGACTCATTGAAAGCATGGGTTCTCTCGCAATAAAAGCAACCAAAGTAATTGTTCACTGATTTATGATAAGGTAAGTTGGATGCATTGCATTTTTTAATCGAGCATTGAATTATTTCTTTCACCATTTACAAACATCACCAATCCTACAAATTTCCCGAATCCCAAATTAACACAAAGATTTTAGTCAACAGAAAATAAATTTGATTAATTTTTTCACTCACTACTGTCTGCAGTCCAATGGCAGTGACAACCTTGTCTTTGATTCCAAATATTCCTTTTTTGTGCTAGACAGTAGCTGCATGTCCAATTATTGCATCTTTCTTAATCACAATTTGAGTTGCTTTGGCTATTCTTACTAACCGACAATGCACATGTGGGAAAAGCTAATAGGGATCCTTTGATGTTTCTTCTCGATGGAGCTCTTTCAAAGGACTTACTATTAAATATATTTGATCATTCTCTTCCTTCGACCTGAAAAGATCATCAATTTGCCCAAACTGGCTATCTTTTCCATAGTAGAATTCAATTGTTGAATTAGCAATGTGTCGATGGTAACTAGTAAACCTCTTTTCATGTATCAATATGCTTGCTACATTTTCAACTACCCAATCCCCACTTTTCTCCGATGGTGTCAAAGCCCGTCTTGAAGTTTCTTTTCCCATTCGTGCCCTTACCCATTTAGTAAATAATGCCATACTTAGATGGATCCATTTGTTTTGTTTATCGAGATCAATGTGGATTTTTTTAGTCTCACATTGATCATTATCTTCAGCTTCACCAAGATCTAATACCCTAGACTTCCGATACCAATGTTTGAGCATTGTTAGCGGTATCTCTCCTGTGGTAAATATTAATAAATTAGCACAGATCAGTTTTTAAATCATTGCTTACAAACATTACATACGTGGATGGTGATTGTTTGGAATTTCAGATAATATATGATTCACCCGCTCTCCAGACCAAGTAGCTGTACCTGATGGTGGACCAAGACGCTTTATCATTTCAGGATAATGTTGAGTGATATGCAGATTTGGCTTTGCATTAATATTCTTCCAACCCTCTTCCAGGCACTCACGATACTCTAACAGAAATTGATCTAGATCTTTAAGCTCATTAGTCTGTATATTTTTTAATGTCAAAAAATTTGTGATCGAGCATAATGTTACAAGTGACTTGAGAAGATAATATTCTCTTGGTTTTTCAGCTGAGGAAGCTGAAGATTCAGATTCTTTAAATTTTTCAAACCAAAGGGGTATAAGTGACAAAGGGAAGTAGAGAGTATACAGCATGTGCCATTCTGCTGCCTTGAGGGATCCTGCCTTTTTAGATCCTACTAATTTTGGAACTTGTGTTAGCCAGGAAGGTCTTCTTACTTGATAAATCATCTTCCATACAACCTGTAGCTCTTCTGCCATGATTCGTGGATTACTACTACCTTCATTTTCTTTCTCCTTACCTTTCCTTTTATTTTCTTCATCTCTAGCTGTCTCATTTGATGAGTGAGATCCTTCAATCTGTGATATGCTAATGCTCCTTTGCCTTAAGTTATACAATGAATTCCTACTGTCACTGCTTTGAGACTGTATTGAGGCCAAATCGCTATATGGAGGAATAAATTTGGAGCTGGATGACCTACTCTGGCTTCTTGATCGATTTGTTCCCAATCCTTCATTATCTAGTCCATGATGACTTGATGACTGTCTTGAACTCGTACATCTTTGCCGCTTGTGCTGTCTTGTGTGCCCTGTATCATCATCATCATTATTCGTGGCGCTTAAGCTACTTCTACGTTTTTTTGAATGTTTGTGCAGTGAAGTATCAGAAAAGAAATCGTCATCTTCTTCTCTTACATGCCAATTTTTATCCTTTTCCAGCTTTCCTTCTAGATCTTTTGCTGCATTTTGGATTTGAAAATAGCTTAGACTGTGATCTTTTAGGTCGCCAAGCATATGTGAATGCATAACATCAATTGAGCAATATTCAGTTGGATGCCAATATTCAAGGTTATTCAGCTCACTCCATCGTACCCCATGATTCTGAACAATTGATACACGCTCCCAATGTGACTTAGAATTTTTCCACTTTGTTGCCCAGCACATATGATCCTCATGAT
The DNA here is from genome assembly GCA_030280995.1 of Hemileia vastatrix. NCBI lineage: Eukaryota > Fungi > Basidiomycota > Pucciniomycetes > Pucciniales > Zaghouaniaceae > Hemileia > Hemileia vastatrix. Next base: position 1,375,834 of record JASXTE010000018.1, read on the forward strand.
TCTGTAATGAAAAATTTCCCACATTCTTTTCACTAATTTCATCTTTAGAGATATTACAGAAAGAGCAGAACATTTTTGCAGAGTGACTCGAAAAGCCAGCCAATTTTCGTATTGCAGGAATGTCACCTATCAAAGAGAACAATGCAACTCTTACTTTCTGGCCTCGTGGATAAAGATGCGTCTTTTCAATCAATATACCATCCCATAGAGTTTGTAGATCATTAACAAGTGGTTTTAGAAGGTGATTAAGCTGTTCACTTGTGGGTTCTGTTGGTCCAGGTATAATAGCATACAAAAAAAGATTTTCCATTTTGTATCTATCTTCTTGAGGTAGGTTCATACACACCATCATAATATTTCCTACAGACTTCTGATAACCTCCAATCCTATTACCACCAGGCCTAAACCAGTCGACATATAAAGTAAACATTAAGTTGCCTGAAGTTATTGTATATTCATCATCATTGCTATCCAGAGCTGGAGTGGTAATGGGAAAGTTTTTCCAAATTGAACCATCCCAAACATCCTTCATCAAATCACACTCTACATGTTCTGCCACAGGGGTTTTCTTCTCAATCAGAAGCTCAAATTTGAACAGTTTGATCTTTTCCTTAAGCCAGTCGATAAAAGAATGGTGATGAAATGTTTTAAGAGATAAGTATTTTACATGTTCTTGATGTTCCTCCATCAAATACAGCCTTTCATCACATTTAACTGCAATTTGTCCTGCTCCAAAAGTTTTTAAATAGCGCTTTGATGATGAAAGAAATGGTTGATTGCAAAATAGTATAGATGGTTGAGATTCAGAGTTATACTCATAAAGAGAAAAGAATTTAGGACAGCATGTTTTAGTGAAAAATGATTGATTGAGCTTTAATTGACTAAAAACTGTATCTATCGAGTGTGGGATCAGGTGGACAATGCTATCAGAATCCAGTATTCCACTATCACCTAGAAGTTTGAGCTTCTTAATTTCTTCATCCAAAAATTGAGTACAACCTTCTTTGCTCAAATGATGAATCAGAGAAAGCTTTGCTGCCTGCCACATAATTATTTGGCTATACCGTTCCCCAAGATTTGAGTTTCTAGAGACTGTTGAAGATACTTCTGCCCCCAATAGCAACTGCCCCTATGTAATAAATCATTGAAACATCATAAAGACTTTAATTCTCACATTGAACTATAGATATACAGCTTACTGTTTCTGTGGAGCGGGAACTTCCAATGTTAAGTGGATTGTTGGAAGAAATTACCATCTGGGCCTTCCTATTTCTTTCCTCTTGATGTTTTGCGTAAGAATTAGAGCTTTTGAAAGCCATACCAACTTCAAAGGACCCAGAAGAAGTTTGATACTTTCTATTTACACATCCAAGATCTTGACATTGACATACATGAAAAAATGGAGGCATTGTAATTGTGATAATTGTAGGAATAAGTTAGCTATTGGAAGTTACCGATTGAAGGTACTCCTTTTTTTGAAAGGCACTAGCTAATATAAGCTACATTTTTTTATCAAAAGAATATGATGGAATATGTGTTGAAATTATTTAAGTTTAAATGTTTAATTTTTAATCAGATAATTTATATATTAATTAAAAGTTATGCAGTCTACTTTATTTGTATTTTGTATACTCTCTGCATTTGTGCAACAATGCATGCATGTTTATCAGAATATTTTCTATCATAGAAAAAATTCTATTGTAGGCACAAGCATCTTTATTATTTTTCTATCAAATGCCTTCTGAGTTATATCTAACTACCCTATAATTATTTGATTTTGATAAAAATTCTTAGTTATGGACTATAAGAAAAGTAATCCATATTTTTAACATAATTATTTAAAAAATTACCCCAAAAATCAAAGTTAAACCCAAAAATAAGGTTAATATTTTGTAAAAAACAATCACAAACATATTTCTTTCACTTTGAAAATTGGTCTGTACTAGGTAGAATTTTCCATAAAGAAAAAAATCAAAAATACTCAAATAATAGATGCTACAAAAGTGTAAACCTTAAAGCATTACAAAAAAGCTGAAACCTTGTATAAATTTTCATACATAAATGTGATGAAGTGACACTCTAGTCTATTTATTCAGGTTGAACAAAAATTACTCAATCGAATATGTATTACTATCATATTGGACCAAAAATAATTTTTTGGTAATCAAAAAATGAACATAGCCTCACATTTATCAAATTATTTTTGTGGAAGAATTGTTTGAAAAGAAAAAAAAATCCGTTTCTCAAATGAGTCTGCTTTTATCACATAATAATTATCTTCATTTTATACCATTCCTTTTGAGTTCAAATTGCATATAAAAATATAATTTATGCATATTATAATGCCATAAAGTTGAAATATTTCTTATTCTTAATTTTTGTGATATTTCTCCTTAAATCAACTTTGATCATAAAGTTTTGGAGCTCAACAATTTATCCTTCCTCTTTGTTTAATTTAATTGAACACTTTCTTAATCTAATTCTTTATGAACCCTAGTAGCTCTTACTTTCCTCATGGAAACCTGCCCACAAACACATGAACACTTAATAGAATTTTTAATGAGACTTTTCCTCCATTCAATTCTCACTTTTGTAGATCTATACACAATTTTTGTCGTTCACTTTTGGATATGTCACCAGAATCAAATGGATGGAAACAAAACCCTACTTAAGAGCAATTAGACAGATTTTCATCATTTGACATGAATTCTTGCAACATTGCCTTTGAACTACCTCATCCAGAATCAAATTCAGCGGTTTTGGAAAATTTTCCACCAATTTTCCGTGAATCTTTTATTAAGCACCTTTGCATGTGTGGTTTCCCAGGATCAACTTTCGCTTGGAACCTAGATTGGTTTGACAAATGGAACCAGGTCTTGGCAAATATTCTCATTAAACACTGGGACAATGCCTTAAAAACCAATAATTTGATTGCATATCCAATCGACTCAACTCAAATAAGCTTCTCAAATCAAATGGGAGTTCTTCACCGTTGGTTTTTAGGTCAAGCTGATAAATTAAGACTTGGAAAGGATTCTCATAGCTCTCAAGAAATAATCAAAGTGAGAAAGCATAAATATAGAATAAAAAAAAAGTATGAAAATCCCCTTTTTTTCAACCGTTTTTATTTATGACCTTTATTTCAAATAACAAAGATTCTTAGAATTCAGTTAACCAAACTAAACTTCTTAAACAACTTCCACATTGCGAAACTTATCACAACCTTTTCACAAACATCAAGTGTTGTTCAGACACCGAAATTGATAATGATGGATTGTTAAGACGTATCTTAATGCAATGGAGGTCTGAAGATTTTTCTAAAGTTGCACAATATCTTGACCAACAACACTTTGATATTCGAGATACTTCAACCTACTCTGGAAGTGTGCTAAAGGACTTAGCCTTGTACAAAAGAATCAGTTTGGTTTCAACATTATCCCCTAACCTTAATCCTTCTCATGTCCCCTGGGGTTTGCCGAATGACTTTTATTCTCCCTTATATCTTGCATCTCTAAATCCTCAACAACTCAGACTTTTAAATCCTCAAAATCTCATAAATTTACCTGCTCTCCTTGAAATTCTTTCTTCCTCTAATGTGAGTGATTGACAAAATCCCTTAATAATAGGTTTGCACACTCATACTCCTCATTTCCACTGTTTGGGACACTTAGCCTTGAAAACAAAAACATAATTTTAATGATTACTATTATCATTAAAATTTATAGAATTTAAATTCGGCTTACATTGTTAGCTCCATTTTTTTCCTTTGAATCTTATACATGCTGAATTCTATACTTCCTTGTACAGAATAATTCAAAACATTCACTTCATTTTTCTGCCCCATTCTATACAGCCGATCAACAGCCTGCTGCTCAACTTCTGGATTCCAATTTGGCTCCTATTTCAACATTGAACATATAAAAAATTTAATATTTTTGTTCTTAATATGAAATAAAAGACATTGAGCTCACCATTATATATACATTTTGAGCACACCTGAGATCTATACCCCCTCCTGCAGCCTGAATCGTTCCAACCAAAACTTGGAAATTTTTATTAAAATGGAATTCATGCATATTTTTGTCTTGCTTTGTCCTGCTGACTTCACCCATAAGCTGGGTATACCTAATATTGTGGTAATCTAAAGCCATTTTTATTCTATTTTGAAATATTAGAAAATTGTTTTTAATAAGCCAACACAATTTTGTAAAACAATTCAATATAGAATCACTTACATCTGCAAAAAGTCTGCAAAGTTGGAGAATATAACAGCTTTTGGAAATTTTGTACCCCTTTCACCAGACAAAAAGTTTTTTAAGTGGCCTATAAGATGACAAATCTTTGCGGAATGCTGCCAGGTGAAATCAAAAGTTGGAGTTTCATCCAGATTTTTGTAGATTGGATGGTTGCAGAATTTTCTTAAAATCATCAGCTCTCTTAGAAACTCAGATGAGTCCCAACGGATGTCAGTGCTTCTGGAGGGCCCATATTGCTCAGTGAATCCTTCTTGAAGCACATCAAGTTTAGACCTCCATGGATCTGCTAATTGAACCGATATCCCCCTTTGAATCTTTTTTGGAAGAGACAAAATTGCATCCTTTGTTCTACGTAGGCTTATGACTTTCATTAAGTGATTGATTGATTTAATAGAATTAGCCTTTCCTTTTTGCAAACCTGGAAAAAGGAAATTCTTCCATAACCAGTCTTCTTGCCACTTTTCGATTCTAAGAAAAAATATGAGACTTTGAAGGTCAGTGGGCCTGTTCTGAAGTGGAGTTCCAGTCAAGCATATTCGGTGTTGGGATTCCAAGTCAAATGTTTTTTGAGCCCTCTGCGAGTAAGGATTTTTAATTTAACTAAAAGAATATTTATAAAAATTGATTATAAAAATTAAGTTTTAAGTTTTAGATATAGAAATGGGCACTAACTGAGCTTCATCTAAAACAAATCTATACCAAAAGAGCTTTTGAGTCACTGGTATCTTTTTTTGGCTTTGATTTTTTGACATTGTTGGGCTAGCTGTTTCATAGGTCATTAAAATAATAGCAGTGTCTTGTAGCTCATTGACATTAGTATTTTGACAATCCTTCCCATAAAGAACCTTGAAAGGAAGTGCATCATCTTCAAAGTGCACACTTATTTCATTGATCCAATTTGATAGTGTTGCCAGGGGGCATATAATCAGTGTGGCTGAACTCCGATTAATACCTTCTTGATTTTCCGATACCTGGAATTGTCTTGCTTCACTTTTAGTTGCACTTATAAGAGAAAGAGTTGAAAGCGTCTTTCCCAAACCCATATCATCAGCAAGTATTGACCCATTTCCTTCAGGGGTTAATTGATTGTTAGGAAACTGATCTTTATAGTCATTGAATCCAGTTCTAAGCCAATGGTTGTCCTGGTGCCTCCACATGATATCCAACTTTTCCTTTAACATTTGTTCATTGTCAATCATAAAATTTATTGCTTGAAGTTGATGTGTTTTGAGAACTGTTTTGATTCCTCGGATAAGTTGATCAGCTTTCCAATCTTGAGTACTCTGAGATATTTGGAAAGAGCCTTCAAAAATTACATGCGGGATATTAAAAAAGATAGTGGAGTCGTAGTTCAGGATCGGACATAAATCAATTTGAGCAGAAGAAAATGCTTCTTTAGCAAGACAGATTAGTGTACTTAAAGAAAAGAGGCATCCCCAAAGTTGATACTGATTACCAAAAACTGGAACCAAGTAAGCATGAAAATAGAAAGGCTTCATAGGATTCAAGGCACTTCTTTGGTTTAAATGGTGAGATCCAGACCCAATGTCACCCAATAGTGGTCCAATGTGCTGACTCTGCACTTGAGAAAGATTACCGACAAGGGTTGGTTTTCTTTCTTCAAATAGTCCAAAAATATGAACATTCAAATGGCCTTGCTGTAAAATCGTGGGGGTTGGTGAGTTTTGAAATCTTGAAATTACATTCATATAAATTTGATTGATTGTTATTGAGAACTTTCCAACACATCTGAGACTTGACATATTAAGTAAGAATAGTATCTGAAGATAGTGGTTGTTAAAAGATGAATTGAAGCAAAAAATGAATAATCAGTTTTTAATAAAACGACAAAATAACTTTTTAGCATATGCTATGCTAAGCTCATAATTTTTTCACATGTATTATTATTATCTTTTTAATAAATATTGGAAGTAAATCATTGATAACTGAAATGAATAATATGGCTTAAAAATAAATCTTGAGCCTATAGAGTAAATTTTGGTTTGTAGAGGAAGAAAAATTTTCTCAATAAAAATGTGCTTTATTGTTACATTATAATCACAAAATAGAATAATTTCACTCTTATTACACTTATTTATGTTTCTGTCTAATAGTAAAATGCTGTAGATGTCAGTTCAAAATCCAAATTGAAACTACTACCTAGAACAATGTCTTGATACTAACATACTTTTTGTAAGTCTTTGGACAGACACTTATGGTGATCTCAATAATATTAAAATTGATTTGAATTGTATGTTTTATCAAATATCTATGTAGTCTAGTGTAATAATTGAGATACTACAGTTTAACCTTCTGTTACCAACTTGGCAAGAAAATATATGTAGATATTCTTAGAACAAATATCAAATTTTGCTTTCCACAAGATGGGAAAGTGAATATTATGATATGTTAAGTGATGTGTTCAAGCTTTGCTCAATCTGTGCTCAGCTCAAAATCAAAGTAATCACCAAGCTCCAAGAAACCTGTGATTGATTTCTGTTGAACCTAGGTCTAACTTATTACCAAATCTTTGTCCAATTAATTTAAATCTGGTTTCACAATGAACTCCCAACAGCCTTCCAACAGCTTTCCAACCACTTCCCAACATTTTTAAATGAGGGGTATTGCTAGCAATACCCCCCCATTTTTTCTGTGGTGAATGATTATCTTTCTTAAGTAAGTGAATTACTCAATATTCCTCAGGTTAGGGAAGCAAAAACTAGCCAAAAGAACTGGCCTAAGTTAGATCAGTACCCTTCTTTTGACGGGGATTCAAAATCTGATTGGAAAAAATTCATTCAAAGAATTGGTAACTTAAAGTTTTCATAAAAATTACCTGATGAAGAAATCACATCAAAATTAATATATTTATTTACAAATGTGGCCTTATTATGGTTTGAATCTGTATTGAGTGAGGGAATTAACCACTCTTGGAACAAATGAAAGGCACTAATTGAAAGGCAATTTGGTGACCCAAAATTCAGAATCACTCAACAAAGATTGTATGAAAGAGCCAGATATAATCCAAATGCTGGAGATAAACCCATGGTCTTTTTAATGAATTTAATAAAAATCATGAAAGCTATGGATCCAAAAATGGATTATGATGAGTGGAAAGATAAAATAATATACAAGTTGCCTATATCAGTTAGAGACATTATTGTAGCTGGAACTGAAACAATCAGAGATACCATTGGGCTCATTAATGTATGCAATGAAATATTATTAAACCACAAATATGAAACCAAGTATAATAATTACAAGCAAAGTGTTGACGTAGTAAAACCTACTACAAGTAAGTTTCCAGTGGAGAAGAAAAAACCTTAAGCTCCCCTTGTCCCTAAAAGACAAGAAAAAAACACTTGTTATAAATGTAATGAACCTTGGTTTAAGGGTCACACGTGTAAGAAAAAAATTAATGTTATTGAAACCTCACAAAATTCTTAACCAAGTAATCATGAAGATGAGAACGTGGAATCCAGTGAGTATTGTAAAAGTAACATTTCTTACAGTGATGATGAACATGAGATATTTGTATTAGAACAGGATATTATGTTTCTGAATGATACTATAACTCATACAGATACATCTTTAACCTCCATTGAAGAAGCTGAAATAATTAAAGATGTATCTCATGATACTTACAAGATGACACCTATCAGAGCACCTGTTATTATACGTGGAAGAGAAATGAATTCCATTCTTGACACTGGGGCTGCAGGTAGTGTAGTTTCTATTAATACATTAATGAAACTTGACAGTAAGTATAAAGAAAAACTAGAACCTGTACAGACAAAGAACTGGAGGGGTTTTGGTTCAGTTTTAAATTCAATTGGCAAATACAAAGCTGCTGTATTCTTTAAGTATAGTGATAGATATGTGAGAGAAGTGTGTGAATATATTGTAATGGATAATAATAATTGCAGTGATTGGTTTATTATTGGCAATGACTTATTGACAAAATTTGGAATTAAACTAGATCCTGAAAACAGTTGCTTCACTATAGGTGTGAATGGTAAGAGAAAATTCAAGATATTTTCTGAAAATTCAGTGTATTCCATTTCTCCTAGAGAGTAACAACTGCAAGGTGGAAGAACCACCACTGAAGTGGTAGAATTGGACAATGAAATTCAAAAGGCCTCTTTCAGTCCTCAACTCTCAAAAATTGAAGAAGACAATATTTTGAGATTGATCAAATCTTATCCTATGGCATTTTCCCATGGTTCAAATGAGCTAGGATTGGTAAAAGACCATGAAATGAAAATATTTTAAAGTTGTGACTTGGATAATATTACTGGCAGCTTGAAAAAGAAACCTTACCCAGCATCTTCTGAAAAAAAGGAAAGATATTGAAGACAATATAAAAATGTTGTTGGAAATGGGTATTGTTGAAAAAGTAGACACAACACCCAAGTATTGTGTTATTTCACCAGTATTAATCTCTAATGAAAAAGATAAGGAAAGATTATGCAGTGATTATAGAGCTCTGAATACATACACTGTAGATGATATTTACCCTCTACCAAGGATAGCTTCTATCCATGCTACCTTACAAGGAGAAAAATATATTTCCTGTCTGGATGGAAAAAAAGGTTACCACCAGATTCCTGTGGAAAAGAATTCTCAAAATTACTTATTAATAACCACACATATGGGAATATATAAGTATGTGAGAATGCCATTTGGCCCAAAGAATGCACCTTCAGTCTTCCAAAAATTGATGGATAGTGTCTTTCATCAAGAAATTGTTGAAGGATGGCTTTTGGTTTATATTTATGACATCATAGTGTTTTCAAAAACATATGATGAACATTTAAATCACCTGAAGAGAGTCTTTCACAAGATGGATGAAATTAATATGACAATTGCATTAAAGAAATGTAAGTTTAAATTTTAATCCTTGAAAGTACTTGGACATGTTGTATCTGGATTACAAATTTGTGTTGACCAGAATAAGGTGAAAGCAATTAAAAACATTGGTATACCCAAGAATGTAAAAGATGTTTAAAGTTTTTTGGGTATGTGTGGATATTATAGACAGTATATTAAAAACTACCAATCCATTGCAGCTCCTTTAACAACATTAATCAGGAAGAATGAGGCTTTCATTTGGAATAATGAAAGACAACACGCCTTTAATAAATTAAAGGAATATTTAATTTCAGCTCCAATATTGGGACTGCCATATTTCACCCTACCTTTTATCTTGTACACTGATGCAAGCTTCACAGGGTTAGGTGCTGCTTTACAGCAGAAACAGGTAATAAATGGAAAATTATCTGAAGTAGTTATCTGTTATATATCCAGGACCTTAAGAAAGACAGAATTAAGGTGTGGTGTCACGCAACTGGAATGTTTAGCCATGGTGTGGGCCTTAGAGAAACTTCATTACCATCTGGAAAACCAGAAGTTTGAACTAATAACAGATTGCAGTGCAGTAAAATCATTAATAAACATAAAAACCCCTAAAAGGCACATGTTTAGATTGCAACTAGCTGTACAAGAGTACAGAGGAAGAATGGAAATCACTCATAGAGCAGGAACATTGCACTCTAATGTGGAGTTATTATCCAGAAGTCCATTTCTAAATGTTGCTGACATACCAGCTTACGTACCTGAAAATGAGGTTATACATATATTTGGGATTTATATAGTGGATTTAGAGGAGGAGTCTATGCAAACTATATTGGAAAATTATTCATCTGATAAAGATTTGACTAAACTATCTACCATTCTAAATGATCCAACTAATGCCTCCATGAATGCATTAATGAAAACCTTGCCTCCAAAGTATAGAAATGTGTTGGAAAAAGGTAAACTGTCAATTGAAGATGGATATATATATTACAGGAAGAAGCTAAGTAATGTAATAGTAATACCACCTTCTATGAAGGAGTTAATGTTGAGTACTTGTCATGATGACATCTTAGATGGTCATTTTGATATTAACAAAACATTAAACAGAGTTAAAAATACAGCCTGGTGGATAAACATGAAAGAAGATGTACAAAAATACATTCAAACATGTGACTCTTGTCAGAAATATAAAAGATTAATTGGGAAGAGAGCTGGGTTGTTGCAACAAATAGAGCAAACAAAAGCTCCATGGGAAATTATAAACATGGATTTTGTAACTGGCTTGCGACTAGCAGGAAAAGAAAGTTTCAATTCTTTCTGGGTAATAGTAGATAGATTAATAAAAATGTGTAAATTTATCTCTACCCATAAAAAGGTATCTGCAAAAGACTTGGCATTACTATGGTGGACTCAGATGATGAATACTGCTGGGTTCCCCAAAGCCATAATCTATGACAGAGACCCTAAATTCACTACAGAGTATTGGACATCCTTGATTAAAGTATCAGGTTCCCAATTGAAATTGTCTACAGCACACCATCCACAAACTGATGGCCTGGCTGAGAGAATGATACAAACTCTAGAAAACATGATCAGAAGATATTGTGCCTTTGGATTAGAATACAAAGACAATGAGAAATTCACACATGACTGGGTAACACTAATTCCTGGACTTGATTTTTCTTATAACAGCACAACTCATTCTGTGACAGAGAAGAAACCATTTGAACTCTGGCTGGGATACGTACCAAATACCCCAGTAAATCATTTAAATAAATTACCAAGGTTGGATATACACCCTGACACTAAATCCTTTATTCATATGCAACAAATGTGTAGAAAGCATGCAGAAGAATGCATCCAAAAAGCATTTGAATATGAAAAGAAAAGGTGGGACAAATCTAATAAAGAATTTGAATTCAAATAGGGAGATGAAGTCCTCATATCAACACTACATTTTAACTTACAAGGTAATGTTAAATTAAAGGATCCCTTTGTAAGACCTTTTGTAGTAAGCAAAATGGTTGGTAATAATGCAGTGGAAGTCATATTATATGCTCCATATGATAGGAAACATCCAGTTTTCCCTATCTCATTATTAAAAACTTACCATGCAAATGATCCTGACTTATTTCCAAAAAGAAGAGGAAGGCCTAAAAAGCAACCTGAAGAAGTTGTGGAAAAAGCAGAGATTAAAAAAATACTCAAGAAAAGAATCCTTACTAAGGAAAAAGGAACCGAGTATTTATTAAGATTTAAGGGGAAATTAAATGAATTTGATAAATGGATGCCTGAAAAAGATATTTCAAATTTATCCTCTCTTCTTAAAAATTTAAACAGAAATAAATTTCTGTTTAACCAGCTGAGGGGTTAAAAAGCCAGTACTCATAATATTTTATTATTTTTTATTTCTTTAAAGAATAATCTTTAATGCTACAGAATTAATCTGAATACCTGAAAAATTACAAATAAATAAAGAAAATGTATAACTTATCATTTTTTTATTGTTTTTTTTGGGTAGGCAAATGTCAGCCTGTATATACCCAGGAATGAGTAAAAAATACTTATAAGTTATGTTAAACACATGAACTATACATGGGAACAATAAATAAGAGTACACAAACAGTATACATAAGTAAAATTATGATAATACACAAAAAATGCCATTATAACACCTTAAATACACGCATATATCCATCTTTTATAAGTCTTATGTACTTAATATTAAGTTGGAATATGTTAGGGTAACCTGAAGAACCTTAGTTATAAGGCTACAAAATTTTTAAGTATACTTAAAGCTGTTATTTTCATTGTTTTATGCAAAAAACAAGAAATGCGCTTTATTTCATATAAAAGTTGATTATATGCGCTATAAATTTAATAATATTAAAAATTGGCTTTGACAGTCCAATTTTTCTCATTTCGAACTATTGATTTGGCTACTTAAATGCATAAAAATAATACTTTTCAAATTTGGTGTTTTTTATGCCAGAAATGGCTTCTGTGTACTGGCCACATACTGCCTGCATTTTCCCCATGTGAATAGCTTCATTTTTAGCAAAGTTAGCTTTTCCACACTATAATTACCCCACATTCTCTGCCCACTGTGGGGAAACACACTAAAATAGGCGACAGGCGCTTATTTAGTGTCCTAGCTTAATTAATAATGCATTGACCCTCTTTATATGCACTAATTTCATTAATAACCTCACTCTTAGCGCCTTATTTTACTACCACGCTTAAATTGGCATAAAATTAGTCAAGGATTTACCCGTGCAAGCGCCTTCCAAGGACTTCATGTAGTTACCCCATATCTCATGCCCTTTTTTGGGTTTCTAGGTGGTTTCTCAGTCAATTTTGGTCAATTTTGAATGGGAATTTCACGTAGTATAATGTCAGGATTAGCCTCATTATTTCTACAGTTAATCCCCCTTATTATTAAGCTCTTATAAACTTTAATTTCCCTCTTTAGTTATTTATATTGATGTATAATACGCATATACTCTCTTTTTTACTTATTCTTTAATTTTGATCAATTTTCCCTATTATTCCAGGATTTTGGCGGTAGTTACTCTTCTAATTATGTTATGGGGAACTAGAGATGTTGATGGAAATGTCTATTAGTTGGATTGAGGCGTCATTAACTGTGTATTGGACTGGTAAATCAAGGGATTCATTGGGGAACTTACTGTGTATAAAAGGAGGAGGTTTTGGGTCCTGTTTTCTACATTCTTTATCATTACAATTTTAAACCTTATAACCAAACCAATTACAATACATAATAACCAAACCAATTACAATACATATCAATTAGTACTTATAGAGTCTTTTGAATAGTATTTGAATAGTTAAAAATCTATTTTTCTACCAACTAAGAAGATTGTAATCCATATATAAAATTAGTGAGAATTATACTACTGAGACCTTTATTTTGAATTATATTTTAATACTTATTGAATTTGTACTACAGTATTCATATAGGACCATTAAATTCTTCTAGACACTGACCATTAAAGCTAGTTCACATCTTTGTACTTGACCTCAGCCTGACAATCAGGACCCTTTGACACTTGAGGCCCTTTCCAAATTGTTGATGGTGCATCAATATCTTGAAGCCGGTGACCAAGGGACCATCAAAAACAAGGTACCAGTAGAATGAGTAGGCAACAAAAATGACAAACATAATTAACCACATAACTTTTTTTTTTCTGCGACCAAGAATTTAACTGTGCTCCAAAATTTAGGTTCATATATTGGTAATAGTCATATATATTTGTGGTAACTATATTGCTTACTATTTGTGGGTCATTTTGCACATTTCATTGTCCATGTATATCTTTTTTACTCAGCACTCTTTAAGTGGCATTAACTTGCTCATTTTACAGGGGGAGGTGCCTAGTAAATAAAATATTTTTTTTCCTAGTTGACCAAGATAGAACTATATTGTTCTTAGTCCTAGAAGTAATATTAAAATTTAAATTAATTATTTTATATTATTCTATTTTAGTTATTTCAGTTGACCTCTGTCCTGCTAATTAAAATTTTATTATTGTTTCAGTTGACAAATCGTCCTTACAGTAAACTATTAATATTTAAAATTAATTGAATTAATAATATTAAAAGTATTTCAGTTGACAATAAGTCCTTATAATTAAATTATTTCAGTTGACATTAAGTCCTGGTAATTAAATTATTTCAGTTGAAATTAAGTCCTGGTAATTAAATTATTTTTAGTTGACATTAAGTCCTGGTAATTAAATTCTTCAGTTGAATTCTAGTCCTGATAATTATCAACATATACATTACTAATTATTAAATTATTTTATTACTTCAGTTGATTTATTTTAAATCCTTGTTATAAAATTATCTTAAATTAATTAATTTTTTTTTTTGATTATTATTTCAGTTGAATTTTCGTTCTGGAAAACAATATATTTTAATTATTCCAGTTGATTACAAAATCCTGAAAATTACTTATATAATAGAAATTTTTTCCTTATTTTTCTTTAAATAAAGTAAAAATAATAACTAATTTTAATATTTTTTTCTTTCAGTTCAGGTTAATTACAACTATGACTGATCAAGGTACTTCTGCTGGCTGTGATGAGGAACTGGATCTAATTGATTATGATGAAGCTTCTTCTGCAAGTTCTCCTTTGACTACAAAACCGGCTCAAATTAATCAATTACTGGACCAATCAGGATGTGGAAATGCAGGACATGGATATATTAGTGGAGACAACTGCTCAAGATCAAAAGCCTTCTATCAACCCCCCAGAAGAACTTCCCGAAGGCTTCAAAATAAAAAAGATGCACTTGAATCAGCAAGTCAAAAATCTCTCCACTCACATCAATGAGTTGAAGTCAGAAAACCTCAAGCTGAGGTCAAAAACAGATTCTCTTGAAGACAAGGTAAGAAAAATAGAGCTCTTCCTTCAAGAGGAGAGGAAAACACCTCCTCCCCCAAGAGCTCTTCCACAATTGGCCCCCCAGCAAGAAGAAAAGGTGGAAGTCTCAAAGTGGAAGTGGGATTGGCTGAACACCCAGTGGGATTATCTGTCCCAACAACAACAGCAACAAGTACCACAGGCAGGGCCTTCAAGAACCAATCAGCTCAGCCCCACACCTCATCACCCCTATCAAGGAGGAAGAAAGAGAAAGAACAATCACTTCCAATTCTTGCCCAAGCCATGGTAAGCCCCTCTATTGAATCTCAAGTACAATTTCTTGTTACTGATTCAGTTCCTTCAGGTAAATCTGGAAGAGGAGATGAGACTGTGAGACCAGTAGAGGCTGAGAGTAGTTGACAAATTGCTCAATATTCTAATGTATCTAATCCTTTGGTTTTGATTTCTACTTTAATGATAAATCCTGATATAGCTATTATTGATGAGACACTTGATACTGAGTTTTATGAGAATCTAGAAAATTATTCTGTTTCCCTATTGAGAAATACTCCAGATGTAGCTAACATTAATGATAAATATTTGAGGGATATTATTGCTAAATAAAATCATATAATAAAAAACATGCAATTGAATCAGAAATATAATAGCTTGTTAACTGAACAGAGCTATCAAGCATTGAGGAGTGAGTTACAGAGAGTTTCTGATGATATGCTTCATTAAAAAGTAACTCATGAAAAGAAAGTTGTTTTATGGCAAAATATAAAGAATGATTTGTCTAAATTTAAAGATACTGTGTACATCTGTTTCCAGGAGCTAGAGGGACATAAGATGAACTTAGAAAGATTGAGTAACCATTATTCATCTTTACAAAATTAGAACCAGTTATCTTTTGCAGCCATCAAAGAGAATTTATCTAGTATTCCAAGAGTGAAAACTAGGTTAACAACCATTGAAGAGAAATTGAATTTATTTTTACATAATCAAAAGTTTTCTGACATTTCTACAAAAGAACCTGTTGATCAGGATACCCCAATTGTACCTGTTCCTAGTTCATTCAAAGTAAAATTAGTGCCAGAAATGCCTGTTGATACCACTGAGTTTCCATCAAAGCTTGATGAGGTACCTGGATCATCCACAGAGGGATTAAACAATGTGATTACTGCCCAATTGGAGAGATTACAGCTCTTTCTCACTCAGAAACAAGCTTGTAATAAGGAGACTACTTGAAATCAAAAGAATTGGCCAAAACTTGACCAGTATCCAACATTTGATGGTGACTCCTCCTCTGATTGGCAGCAGTTCATTTGCAGTATTCATAATCTAAAAAATCCTTACAAACTTCCAGATGAGGAAATTGTGTCAAAATTAATTTTTTTATTTACCAATGTATCCCTAATGTGGTATGAATCTGTTCTCTTGGATAAGAATGACTACTAATGGGAAGATTGGAAGAACTTGATTAAAGCACAATTTGGTGGCTCCAAGTTTAGGATGGCTCAACAAAGGCAGTATGATGAAACTAGATATAGCTCTTCTACTGATAAAACTATTGAGTTCTTAATGAAACTTGTAAAAATCTTGAGGGCAATGGTCCCAAATATGGAGTTTGAGTTATGGAAGGACAGGATCCTTTATATATTACCAATGTCTTTGAGAGACTTGATAGTGGCTAGGACTGAGTTCTCCAGAGAACCTTCTTCCTTCATTAATACTTGTAATCAGATCCTTCTAAAAAACCAGTATGATGCCAGAAGATTCATTCCTAGAAACTCTTTGGAGAAACCCTCCACTTACCAACAGAAACCTCTGGAAAAGGTTGGTAAACCTTCAGCCCCTGTTGCACCTAAAAAGTATGCAACAAACACTTGCTTCAAGTGCAACAAGCCTTGGCAGAAAGGCCATGTTTGTGACAAGAAGATAAATCTTGTTGAAAAAAATTAAAAGCATGCTGATGACGCAATAGCACTGGATTATACTTCAAGTGATTGTGCCAGCATTATTTCATATGAATCTCAACAAGAAATATTTATGCTGGAAGAAGATATTCATTATTTAAATACTATTGATATTGATAATAATAATTTATCTACATTTGAGGATGCTGAGATCATAAAGAAAATTGAGGATAGCTCAATTTTTATTGCCCCTCTAAAGGAACCAATCTTGATAAATGGAACCAGTATTGAAGTTGTTCTGGATTCTGGAGCTGAAGGAAGTGTAGTATCTGAAAAAGCACTTGCTTCAGTGGATCAAGACTATAAATCAAAACTGATGCCTATCATTTCTGAAAATTGGAGAGTTTATGGCTCTGTTTTGTCCCCCATTGGTAAATACAAAGCCACAGTTTTTTTTAAATATTAATGTGGTTTTGTAAGAGCTGTATGTGAATTTGTTGTCATGAAAAATGATAACTCAAGCAGTTGGTTTATTATAGGAAATGATATTTTAACCAATTATGGCATAAAATTGGATCCTTCAAACCAATTTTTCACAATGGGGATGAATGGGGAGAGAAAATTTAAGATTTCCTCCCCAAAAAAGTTATTAAAACCAGGATTGAACACATGTCATTCCGTGGTTCAATATAAAGGAAGATCTACAAAAGAAATGCTTGCCCTTATGTCTGAAATTGACAATGCTTCTTTTGGAGAACAACTTTCTGGTGAGGATAAAGATTCCATCATTAAATTGATAAAATCTTTTCCTATGGCCTTTGCTCATGGGTCACATGAGCTAGGATTAGTTAAAGAAGAAATGAAACTTTCATTATCTTGTCCATTAACTGACATACCACCTAAGTAAAGAAGAAGCCTTATCCTGCTTCTCCCACAAAGAGAAAAGATATTGAAGACAATATCTCTACCCTTTTAAAAATGAATATTATTGAAAAGGCAGTTGAAACACCTAAATATTGTGTTATCTCACCTGTCCTAATTTCTTATGAGAAAGATAAAGCCAGGTTATGTGGTGATTATAGAGCATTAAATACTATTACTGTTGATGATATCTATCATTTACCTAGAATTAGCTCTATACATGCTACCTTTGAAGGTTCTAAATATATCAGCTGTCTGGATGGTAACAAAGGATATCACCAGGTACCTGTTGAGAAGAATTCCCAGAATTTTCTGATGATTGCTACTCATATGGGTATTTATAAGTATGTTACGATGCCATTTGACCCTAAAAATTCCCCTTCAGTTTTTCAAAAAGTTATGGATAACATATTCCATCAAGAGATAATTGAAGGATGGCTGATGCTTTATATTGATGATATCAATATACTCTTAAATCATTTGAGGACCATCTTAACCACCTGTGTAAAGTGTTCCACAAAATGGATAAAATAAATCTGACACTTTCCTTGAAGAAATGTAAATTTGGTTTTCGTTCCTTAAAAGTGCTTGGTCATGTTGTTTTAGGGTTACAGATATGTGTTGACCAAATCAAAGTGGCAGCCATACAACAGGTGAAGGCTCCTACCACAGTCAGAGAGCTCCAGAGTTTTTGGGAATGTGTGGATGCTATATATTAAAAATTACCAAGTCATAGCTTTACCCCTTACACAATTGACTAGAAAAGATGTTGCTTTTGTCTGGAATAGTAAAAGACAGAGAGCTTTTGACACTATGAAACAATGTTTGATGTCAGCACCAATTCTTGCTTTACCCGACTTTAATCAACCATTTGTTTTTAACACTGATTCCAGTTTTATTGGTCTTGGTGCTGCCCTACATCAAAAAAAAGTGATGAATGATAAATTATCAGAAGTAGTAATTTGTTATATTTCATGAACCTTGAGAAATAGTGAATTGAAATATGGTGCCACTCAGCTTGAATTTTTAGCTGTAGTGTGGGCTTTAGAAAAGCTACATAATTACCTATATGACCAGAAATTTGAACTTGTCACTGACTTCAGTGCAGTTAAATCCCTTTTAAACTTGAAAACACCTAACAGACATATGTTCAGATGGCAGTTAGCTGTTCAGGAATACAGAGGGAGAATGACAATTATTCATAGGGCTGGTATTGTTCACTCAAATTTGGATATTTTATCAAGGTTACTTTTGCCAAAAGATGACTCAAATCCTGAATATGATCCTGAAGATACAATTATTCATATTCATGGAATATATGTGGTGGATATGGAGGAAGAGCTATTACAGCTTATTCTGGATTCATATGATAAGGACACTGACTTAAAAAAGTTATGCACCATATTAAATGATCCAAAGAATGCTTCAATACAAGCATTAATTAAATACCTTCCAACAAAGTACCAGAAGGCTTTGGAGAAAGGTAAAGTTTCAATTGATGAAGGATATCTATATTATAGAAGAAAGTTGAGTAATGTCATAGTTATTTCTCCTTCTATGGAAGAAATCATCTTGAAAATTTGTCATGATGACATATTAGCTGGACATTTTGATCTTGAAAAAACAATGATCAGAATTAAAAACACTTCTTGGTGGGTTAATATGTCTGAAGACACCAAACTATATGTCAAATCCTGTGGCGCTTTCCAAAAATCAAAAAGATTGACTGGTAAGAGAGCTGGATTAATGCAATATATTTAGCCTCCTGATGCACCATGGTAGTTAATAAAAATGGAATTTGTAACAGGATTACTCATTGCTGGGAAAGACAGTTATAACTATTGTTGGGTTATTGTGGACAGATTCACAAAAATGTGTAAATTTATTCTTACCCACAGGGATATTTCCACTAAAGAATTAGCTTTCTTGTGGTGGTGTCATATATTTAATAATGCTGTTTTTCCTAAGGCCATAATCTCTGAAAGGGACCCCAAATTTACTTCTGAATTTCGGATGTCTCTGATCAATGTTTGTGGTTGTGATCTGAAACGTTATGCTACCCATCACCCCCAAAATGATGGATTAGCTGAAAGGATGATTCAGACCTTGGAAGAAATGATAAGAAGGTATTGTGCCTTTGGCCTTGAGTACAAAGACAAAGACAGGCTTACTCATTATTGGGTTACCTTACTTCCTGGTTTAGAACTTGCTTATAATAGCACTGTTCATTCTGTTACTCAGAAAAAGCCTTTTGAGCTCTGGCTTGGATATGTTCCAAATACTGCTGCCCAAATTCTCAATAATAAAATACCTAAATTGGATATACATCCTGGTGTAAAATCTTTTCTTCAAATTCAACAAATTTGCAGAAGTCATGCTCAAAAATGTATTGAAAAATCATTTGAATATGAGAAGAAGAGATGGGACAAATCCCATAGAGAATACACTTTTAAAAAGGATGATGAATTACTGATTTCTACAGTCAACTTCAATTTACAAGGTAATAACAAATTAAAAGACCCATTTTTAGGTCCAATTGTTTTCAGAAGAATGGTTAATGATAATGCAGTTGAAGTTATTTGGTATTCTCCATATGACAGAAAACATCCTGTTTTTCCAATATCTCTTTTGAAACCTTACACATCCAATAGTGATTTATTTCTCACAAGGAGGGGAGGACCAAAAAAGACCCCTAATGAAATCACTGAGACAGCAGGAATTGATAAGATTCTAAATTACAGAATAGTTACTGCTGAAAAAGGTACTGAATACTTATTGAGATTCAAGAATAAATCTTCTGAATATGATTCTTGGATACCTGGGAAGGAGATATCTAATCTTCCTACTCTGCTAAAGAAATATAAAAAGAAAAAATCATAGCATTTTTTTTATTGTTTTTTAGAGTGAGGGAGTGTCAGCCAGGCTGCTAGACTTACCCAGTAAAATAATTAATTATTTACTGGGATTGAGCCACGCCTTTTTATTTCTCATATATTATTATTAATTATCATGTATTTAATCTAAATTTACTTGTAATAACTTAGCTAGTTACAAAACAGTAGAATTATTAAATAATTAAAATTAAAATTAAATGTTGCTTATATTTTTATTTCCTAACTCTGTGCTCAATGACAGGTTAAGAGAGATAAATAATAATATTAAAAATAAAATTTAATATTGAAATAAAAGTTAATATAAAAATAAAATTAAGTATATACAAGAAATTCAAATTACTTATTTAAAAATGACACTTACAGTAATTTTTAAATAAAACAATTTATTTCTGACATATACAGGAAATACACATTTTTAACATATTCTTTATAGAACAACCTTATTATTTGAAAATAACTTCTGGAATATTCTTTTTCTTTGTTTATACACCTGTATATAAGTTTTTAATTCTGTGGTTTTTCTCTCTTTTGCCTATATAAGGCCTCCCCTTTTCTGGTTGTTTGCATCATCAAATTACTTATTTATTTTATTTTATTAAAACCACTTATTAAATCAAGTATTTATTAATATTATTTATTATTTTAGTATTTACAACAACATTTTTCTAAATTTTAAATTATAGTAATATTTATAACATCTTTACCTCTTTTATTTGAGTAATTAAATTAAAAGATAAATTAATGTGTACCTTGACCTTGAGATCTCCATATCCACCTATCATTGCCATTGGACATCCATTAAAAATCTTCTAGACCATCAAGACCCTTTGACAGATTGTGTATTAATTAGAATAGTATGTAGATGGTTTAACTATTGTGATCTTTATTTCATGGATGAGATTTTGTTTGCAAGCTGAGGACCCTGTTGTAGTTTAAGTGAAAAGCGGAAAAAAAGGTAAATATTGGATAAGAGATTAATGAGGCAGTTTGGCAGGAAAAGAGAAAGAAAGGACAAATTACCAAAATGTGAAAGGTAAATCATAAAATTAGTATGATCTTGAGGCATGAGTAGTGATAGTGGTGGTGTTAGTAAGAAAAAAATAGCCAATAATCTGGATTGTGCATGCACTAGGTAAAAAATTTGGTCAGGCCACTGTACTTAGCGATTTAAGTATTATGTGCATAGTCTAGTATATAAATCTATGATGCGAGGTCATGCTTTCCCTGCTTCACTCCTGAGATAGCACTGACATTGCTACCATAGGTTATGGGCTGTCCCTGAATGACTGAAGTTCTTGTATTATTCTCTTGGAATAATTGTGAATCCTGTGTTTGTCTCATGTTAAAAGTGCCTTTTACAGTGTCTATTAATTCTGGACACTGTTCAATTCTTCTTTTTGCATTATCATCAACACAAACCAAGCATATATTTCCAGCATTTAATTCATTCCAGGAATTGACCTTAACAACCCTAATCCTTTTAAGTCAAAACCAAAATTGCAGCAAGAAATCCAAAATTGGGACATTCCCCCACATATCTCTACCACTGCGCATACAAAAATTACCACCTGTGATTGTTGTCAATCTAAGTCCTTCTCATGTATGGCATCACCAGTCTCTTACTCTAGTGGAAATATTACAAAACCTTTTTTCCCAGCCACAGACTCACCAAGTCTCCTCTATTATCACATTCTCATCATCCTCCTTATCCTTCCTTGTCTTCTACCTGTACAGATCAGTCCAATACATTTTTAATCCCTGATCCTCCAAATATGCTGCCTCTGCCTGAACCTGAGCCTCAGAAGCCCCTTACCAAATATAAAGGGAAAGATTACACCAAAATCATTGAGTACATCTTCTCAAAGACTAAAAACAGTCCAAAATTGAAAGTCAATGGTTCAAATTGGCAGATATGGCTAAAATATGTTCACCTTTTTTTTAATCGTTGAGTCTGCACTATTAAATATGTGTCTCAATTAGTCAATCTTGATTCCCCAATAGATAAATTCAAGGATGAAATGAGTTGGAATGCTCTCTATTACATGCTTGAGGAAGAACTACAATAATTTATCAATTTTGGCACTTCCTGCCACAAAGTCTTCTCCATACTTAGCAATAAATTCAATAAATCCTCCCACACTGCAAGGATGGAACTGTTTGATTCTCTACTAAAAATAAAAAATTTGCCTTTTGAAATTGTGATGAATCATGGAAAAAATGTGAAATCAATACTTGAGGCAATCAAATGTTCTGCTTTCAATTTTTGCCACACAATATTTAGGGGGGACTTGCTAGCAAGTCCCCAACTTGAGCTTAGATGGAAAACAGATGGAACTCAGAATGAACCTATAATGAACTGATACTTAACTTTACTTTAAACTCATATTGAGCTCTTAACCAATGATGAATGATACTGTGCTGAAGTAATATTGAGAGTTTAATGAAAAAATTAATAGAAATACAAAGTTGGGGAGCTTAAGAGTCTGATAAATCCACAGTATTTTTTAATGAAACACAATTTAATGCTAATTTTGAATCTCACTTTATCAGTAAAAAGACTGAAAATCATAGTACTTATTTCAAAATTGTTACTTCTAAGATCTTTAATGAGTTAATTAATTTTTTGAGAAAAAATATAAAATTATATATGTGGCTCTTTCTGTTGAAAACTCCTTTAACCCAGAATTTGAAGCTTTGATTTTTAATTTTAACCCATATGACCTGATTCTTTATCTCATGTATTTTTATATTTTTTGTTTATTCGATATAATTATTTAAATTAAGTTGAGTTATCAAATAAAGAATATTGAACCATAAAATCTCTTATATTTTTACTTCTAGAATACCATTAAACCACATATAACTAAACAAAAAAAATTTTCAATGTGTTTTCTCAATCCCTGACTAAATGAAGTACTTTAATAAATTACTTATAGTAAAAACTAATATTTGAGAAACTATTTGTTTATATGTCTGTAGAAAAGTACATCTCTTATAATAGTATATTTTAATCTTGCTTTTAAAATTTTTAAATGCAATTCAATGATTTAAATCAAAAACAAATTTACTTTTGAACTTTTATTTGTTTTTTTTATTCCTCAAATACTAATTAGTTAAGTAATCAGCATTTAGTTAACATAATTGATATATGAGATTCCAGAACTATTCATGATTTAGTTCATTAAAATTCTATGAAAATATTGTCATTTGGTGATTGATCTCATGAGTTAAAATAATTATTCACTACTCAATGAATTTTCCATATGAAAAACTGAAATTCAAACTAGAAGTAAAATTATAAAGATAAAATACAACAAAAAAGCATAAAATTCTTTAAATTTAATATTAATTCTTAAGTGTGCCTCCATGCTATATGGTGGGATAATTTCTATGTCCATCTGGGAATAAGCACCATAGATTTTCAAAAGTGTTCTCATGTCAAAAAATGTGGTTCAAGCCAAGTTTCAGAGTAAAATATTGTACAAGAACTGAAATTAATAGGTAGAAGTGGTAATTATTCATCATTATATTAGTTGCTCATTGAATAACTACCATATGATAATTATTTTGTAAAAAAGACACAATAGGGGGTATCAAAGTTAGAAATGTGTAATTATTTAAAAGGTATTTCACAACACAAAAAGAAAGCCACAAACATGACATTAATTCTTGGTAAAAAGGTGTTTTTGGGGCACAATATGACAAATCTTAAAAAATAATCATGGTTGAATTGGTGAAAAAATATTTTGAAACAGAAGATTTCTAACTTTGATATCCCCTAATAGGTATTTTTAGTTATACTCATATCAAAAAACTAGTTTTAAAGGGATTATATTTTAATTAAAATAAATAATGATGCATATTTTAAATGAATAGACAGAATATTTCAATTATATGTTGATGAAAAAATTAAGTAAAAAGTTTCAGGTTTGCTTTTGTAGTCTTTGGAAAAAGTTTTTGATAAGATTAATTCAAAACTGAAAATTTACACATACTTTTTAAATAGAATATATGAGTTAAAAATCTATCAATCATTTATTAGAAAAATGATATTCACACTTATAGGTAAAAGTTATGTTATTCTGCTATCAAATTTCGAATTCTTTAAAGTAAAATGCCTTTGATATTATATGTAAACAGAAGATTTTATAAATCGTCTCTTAATTTTCCTTATAATAAAGAAATACTAGAATGAATATATTAGAGGGTATCAAAGTTAGAAATCTTCCATTTCAAAATACCTCTTTTTTCCACCGAATCAACCATTACTATTTTTTAAAAAATGACATATTGTGCCCCCAAAACACCTTTTTATTGAGAGTTAATGTCAAGTTTGTGGCTTTCTTATTATGTTGTGAAATACCTTTCAAATAAGTAAAAATTTCGAACTTTGATACCCCCTATTAAAAAAATGAATTTGGATAGAGAATGTTTCAACTCATCAGTACACATTTAAAACAGAAACTTAATGTTAAACTTTGAGTTTTTACAAAAATATATATTTATTTGAAATATATTTATTTAATTTTTTAAAAAGATACCATTTTTATCCTTTGAGATTTCCCCTTAATTTACACATGAAAATCAAGTAAAAAAACATGAGGCTTTGAAAGATCTATATAATTTGTACTAAAAATGAAAAAATTGTTTTTTTGAGTTAGTATGAATCTAAAAAGAAGATCTGTTACCTTTTTTATATGTTATAGTTGTATTAAAATAATTTTAAGTTATCTTCTTAATCTTAAATGGGGAAAAAAGAATAATTTCATAACATTAGAAAATCAACATCCAAATATTTTTAATAAAAAATTTCTCCAAAATGATTCATAATTTGTATTTGTTTCCAGAAATTTAAAGTATTTAGTATAAATTATTTTGATATACAAATATACTTATATGTACATTCAAAAATATTTGATAAATTTTTTTAAAAAATTATAAATTTTCTCACAGTTTATCTTAGCTTGAACCACAGTTAAAAATAGGGTCTCATTGTGAGTTCAATCTAAGTTCCACCAAAATTAAGGTATATTATTTTTGAAAAATGTATATAGTAATTGAAATAAAAAACTTTAGCAAAAAAATGACTAAAAAGTTTTTTCCTTTATTTAATAGATTATAGAAAAGATATTGAGGAAGCTAACATACCTATTTTATTAAATTTTTGGTTATCATGACTAATTATTATTTCATGTACAGTAATCATAGAACATAAAATAAAGCAAAATATCTATTATATATATCAGTGTGTTTCATTTTAAATATTTATTTAATTTTTTTTTTAATTTAAAAATATTATAAATCTCACTAAAATTGTTCTGAACTAAATCAAAAGCTCTATACATTCATCTAATAAAAGAAAAAAAATGTATTAGCTCAAAATTTTGATATAGGCTTTTTTACTTTTCCCAACTTGTTTCAAAATTTATCCATTTTAATGGTTTTCTATCTTATTTATATTCTCAATAAAAATTCTGTAAAAGACTTTGTAAAAAATCAAAATAGTATTTAATAGCTAGTTTTTACACTCCTGCAGATCTCTAGTCTCAATGTTTGGTACTTATTACAATCATTGAATAAACCAAAAGCTTGTGGAAAATGAGTGCTGAAATCAGAAAGGGTGAAATCTGTTCTTTGGGGGAAAGATAGAGTCTACCTTCAGTTATTTTCCACCTTGTTTCACATCCTTTTGAGCTCTATACATGCCTTTCTCTGACTTTGTATTCCTTCTAAATTCATTCCCATATCTCTTCTTTTGATAAACATCCCAAGGCAGTGACTTTAGTATCAAAAATTCATGAGTAAGTTTCCATACTCTTCACCCCTCCCCTCCCCGCTCCACTACTCTTTCTTCCCTCTTCATTTATACTCACACCTTTCTCACTCCTCCCTACCCCACCCCACCTCTTTCACCTCCCACATTGACCTTTCCTTTCTACTCTTTAACCCACTAAGCCCTTTTTAAGATATCCTAAACCTCTCTATTCCAAATTCAACCCTCTTGTTCCCCATCCCAACCATTTAACCTTGAAATCATCTTGATCCTTTTTCTGCTCACCCAACCTCTTTGGCTTGTCAATTCACCCCCTTTTTCCATATAGAAGAAGAGGGGTGAGAAGGAAATCAGTTAAAGTTATTCATAGTGATATGAGATATATAAAGGTGGAAAAGGGATCAAAATGGGTTATATGTGTAGCAAATTTATTTAGGTGAGATGAGGTGGTAGGGAGAGGGGTGGAGAAGGGGGATACAACAGGTGGTGAGGGGAGAGGACTGGGGAGAGTAGCCCTAAATTTAAGTGAGTGAGATAATGTGTGAGGGGAATCATGTGAAGCACAAAAGAGGGGAGGGAAGTATTAGGAAGGATAATTTTTAAAGAGAATAAATAATATACATATATAATAAATTATAGAGAATTGAAAATGGAATGGCACAAAATAAAAAAAACTTATAACTATTGTGAAAAACGTTATAGCCATATATTTTATTCTTGTTGAAATTTGAAACTTATTTTTTTCTATAATGAAGGTAATGGTAAATTATTTTTTTGAAGAAATAGTGACAATAAAATATTTTTAAATCTAAAATTATGGTATAAATATTATTTTTTTGGATTGTACAATTAACTAAATTATTTTTACCATCAATTTTCAACCTTATGCAGATTCTAATAGTACTTTAAAGCTTGAGAAGTACTTAAGAATATATACTTGTACAATGAGAGAAAATATATACTTCAGGAAATTTTTACTAATAAAATTTTGATGAAAAGTATCATTTTAATAATTTTTTTTCTTGAATAACTTTTTATAGTATTGGGAGATTCCTTTATAATTTGATTAGTGAAAAATCATGTAAAAGCATGCAAAATGGATTTAGTTCAATTTATACAACAATTTTTATATTTTTAAAGAAAAAACAAAAAACATGAATTTTCACAATCTTATGGATGTGCCCACTGTTTTTTGTTAGTGGGGTTCACTTACTTCAATATTCCTACAAAAATTCTAGTAATTTAAGAATCAAGATTTGTTTTTCTAATGATCAACTGTGCTTCAATAAATGTTTGAGTTAATTTCAAGTTTTTTTCAAATTAAAATCAATATTTCCTCATGATTTTTTCAAAACCACCTCAATTCCTGCTCAATTAGATATGAATTTGGGTTCAAGGTTGTAGACTTGCTAGAAAGTCTGCCTCCCATATTGCATGGTGTTTGGCTTTGATGAAATGGCAGCAGTCTTTACGCAACTACTTCTCCCTCCATCAGTCATTGACCTTTACACCAAAAACAACCAACATTTTGAACTCCAGAAGGATATTTCTCAACCTTCTTTTGAAAAAATGCTTGATGTCTTGCAAAATTTATTTTCCAACTTGTCCCATACCAATAAACAAGGACCAACAATCTCGACTGGACTTGAAACTACTGTTGATCACACAGACAAAGATGTTACAAGTTTTACTTTCAAGAGAGGAAGAATGGATATTTACCGACCCCTGGATAGAAAAGGTTATAAATACTGTCTCCTAGTCATTCAAGTGAGCATTTTTGGAAAAACTGTCGGTATCAACGCAAAATATGGGGGGGTGGACTTGCTAGCGAGTCCGCAACCTTGGGCCCAAACTCACCACAGATTGAAAACACATTGAGCTATTGATAAAGGAACAATACAATCAGGAATGAACACCACTTAGCAGAACAGTTTTAGGTGGGTGCTCAAGTAGAGTTCAGTATGGGTTCAGTATGAGTTCAGTCTGAGTTACATATGAGTTTCATCTGAGTTCAGGTTGAGGACTTGCTAGCAAGTCCACACCCTATATTGCATAGTGTATAATGGGAATGTATCAGCTTTTAATGTCAAGGTATGGGTTCAAAGAGAAGCAAGGATACAACTAGCTCAGAATGAAATTAGTCAAGTTCATTGATCTCTAAATGACAGACACCAAAAAGCAAAACAGTCATTGAATTCTTCATGAGTACAACAGAAAGAAATTGACTCCACTGCCTTAAATGTTTTATCATCTGCTTTAAATTAACTTGATTTAGGTGGTGAAGATTGGCTTTCTGAACTTGAATGTGAAGGTGAGAAAGGTATATTTTACTTGGGTGTGACTCATCATGTAACAGGTGATGTGCGTCTCCTTTCAGATTTTAAATCACTTCAAACACCAATATCAGTTACAACTGAAAATAACTCAAAGGCTGATTTTATCACAGGTCGTGGAAAAATTCTTGTTAAAGAAATTGGACAAGAAATGATAAAAATAAAAGTGTTTTTTACTGTGATAAGGCAAAATCAGCATTTCTTTCACCTTTTGGTTTGTTACAGAAGGGAGTGTCTTTGCGTTTAAATAATAGCCATACTTATATTGCTTCAAAATACAGCAAGATACTTTTTAAAGTGCTTCTTGCACCTCATTAACATAGATG
Organism: Hemileia vastatrix; assembly: GCA_030280995.1. Classification (NCBI taxonomy): domain Eukaryota; kingdom Fungi; phylum Basidiomycota; class Pucciniomycetes; order Pucciniales; family Zaghouaniaceae; genus Hemileia; species Hemileia vastatrix. Next base: position 1,404,497 of record JASXTE010000018.1, read on the forward strand.
GACTTTTGATTTGATATATCCATGTAGTCTATAAAATAGTCTGTTTGAAATAAATTATTTCAATTCTTTGTCCTCCTCTACATTGCCTGCTCCTTTTGTTCCACCTATTGCTTCTACTATTCCTTATCCAAAAGCAAATCTCAACTTGATAATGGACTGGCATTAAAGACTCGGACACACTAGCCCAAGAGTCCTTCAAAAAATAGCAAAAATGGGTCTATGCACTGGGGTCCCCAAATATTTCCCATCTTGTAAGCTGCATTGTAATATTTGTGCAGTATCCAAGAGAAAGCATACAAATACATATATTGCAGTTAAAAATGAACAAAACCTCATAGATCTTGTGGTATCTGATCTTGTATGACCAATGATTGACATCACTGATAATGGTAAAATATATGTTGCTTCTTTTAGGGAATCATTTTCTTCATACAGTGAAGTATTTGTCGTACTGAAAAAGTCAGATGTTTTTGACGTGCTCTTATGTTTCAAAAATTATCTGGAAAATATAACCAGAAATCATTTAAAGACAATAAAGACAGATAATGGCAAAGAATACATGAACAAATTTTTTTTGATTTCCTTACAAATAATGGTATTCTCCATGAGCACTCAATGCCATATCACCACGAGCAAAATGGAATGGCAAAACACTTTAATGAAACCATTGTTGAAATAGCTAGAACAATCCTTCTTGCAGCAAATTTACCCCCTACTTTCTGGCCTCTAGCTTACATTTTGGAATCATATGTACACAATAGAATCCCAAATGTATGTATTACTGATAGCACACCATATCAGACAATTTTCAAGCATCAAGCAGATTTGAACCCCATAAACATTTTTGGACAATGGGCATACATGCACATCCCCACTGAGAAGATAACACACATGGAACCACACACCATGAGATGTAGAGCTGTAGGATTCTTAGATGGCGGCAAAGGTTGGATGTTTTGGCACCCAGATCCAACTTGTTTTTTCAATCTGCTATGGCAAAATTTATACCTGAGGGGGAAGAATCCATCAACCATATTCTCACCAAGTAATTTCCATCTCCTCCCACTGAAAAAACCACCAGAATCTAAAGGAACATTGTCATTCATATTAAACAATCTATGTTTTGGAGATTCTACAGCTGAAGAAACAATTGCTGCCCAAGATGCCATGAGAGAGTTTATTAATAAAAATACATGTAAAATATCTGATTGTTTGCCCTAAAAGTTCAGAAAAGCTGTTAAAAGTCCAGATTCAAAACAATGTAAAAAATCTTGTCAGGAAGAGATAGATAGTTTGTCCAAAATGAAGGTAAGGGATGTCGTACATCTACCTCCAGGAAAGTCTGTCACTGGTGCAAGATGGGGTTTTTCTCTAAAGCAGGATCAATTTGAAAAGGTGGAGAAACATAAAGCCAGGTATTTTGCTCAAGAATTTAAACAGATTGTATGAGTGGATTTCAAAAAAACTTTTTCTCCCACTTCAACATCTTCTTCTCTTTGTTTAATCCTTACCCTTGCCGCAACATGTAACTTGCCAATAAAGACTTTTGATGTTACCACAGCTTAACTTCACAGCAATCTTGAAGAGGAAATAAATGTCAAACAAACTGAGGGATTTGAATATGGAGATCCATCTTTTGTTTTTCACCTCAAAAAAGCACTTTATGGCACAAAGCAAGCTGCCAGGTGCTGGTAGAAACACCTAAGCTCACTTTTTTCAAGTTTTGGTTACAAATCTAGTAACCAAGATGTGAGTGTGTAAATGCTTACAAAAGAGGGTAGCAAGGCTATTTTATGGATTCATGTGGATGATGTTGTAGTCATGGGAAGTAGTTTGGAAGTTCTAAGGGATTAGAAAATGATTTGAATCAATACCTGAAAGTGAAATGGTTGAATAATCTGTCTTCCATTGTGGGACTAGCTGTTAAAAGATGAAAAAACGGTTTCACCATCCATCAGACAGCACTTGTGAAAAGAATTCTAAATGAACACAATGGCACTCATCTATACTCAAATTCTCCATTACCTGGAAATCTGTCTCTTGTCTACTTTCTGGAAAAGTCTCACCAACCAATTAACCCCACAAAGTTTTTATCTATTATAGGTTCCCTCATTTATCTTGTATAAGTTTCAAGGCCAGCTTTAGTGTACCCAGTCAACTTCCTGGCACTTTATGTATCAAGACCAGGTAAAGAGGAATGGAATGTGCTAAATCACCTGCTTCAATACTTAGAATTTACAAAAGACATGAAATTTCATTTATTCACAAGCATAATGAATAAACCATTAACAGATGTTGAATGTGATTCTAAATGAGGAGGCAAGCTTTCTAGAGCCACTGGAGGTCACATTTAGGGCCTGAATAGTTGTCTTATTCTATGGCAATCAAAATGCCAATCTAAGGTAGCAATAGCCTCTCTCCATTCCAAACTAATGGCTATGTCAAATGCCACTCCTCAAGCTCTGTGGATGAGAAAATTACTGTGGTAAATGGATATGTGCCATGGACCAACTACCTTATAATGTGAAAAAAAGGGACCATTGTTGCAGCAATAGATAATACCTCAGATAAACATTCTAGACATGTTAAGCAAGATTTTTATTTTGTAAATGAACAAGTTCATTGACGTGAAATTAATATTGACTGGGTGTCTTCCAAGGATCAAATAGCTGACGTTTCAACAAAAAAATCTAGGTGCAAATATCTGGAGGGATAAAAGATCTTTACTTGTCATCTTTTAATTAATCACTCTACAGTATTTTATTTCCTTTCGAATTTCTTCTTTCTTTCATATCATTACTAGTGTTGGGTGTGGAGAAATCTCTAAGAGGGGGTTGTTATGGACATAAGCATATGTACGTAGAAATTTAAGTATTATGTACTTATTTTAGTATATAAACCTAGGGTGTGAGGTCATTCTTTCCCTGGTTCACTCCAGAGATAGCACTGACATTGCTACCATAGGTAAGTCATTCAGAAATATAATGGTTTGCTCTGGAGATAGCACTGACATTGCTACCATAATTTAAAAAACACTACAATAACATGTCATGAGAAATGGCTGATTTGGTACCTGACATCTCAAACATGAGGTCAAATACTTCCTACTTTTGCACCATTTCCTCAACCACATGTCCCTCTGATTAAATGCACATCTTATCCCTTCCCTCCTAGCCTCACTTTTTAAATGTGCTCAAAATTTTTGAATTTTTATTAATCAAGATTTCCAACAAAAATTTTTATCTATCTCATCACAGCATGTTAATTCCTTTTCATTTCTTGAATCATCACCTTTTCAAAGCTGAAGTTTTCATCCTTCCTTGCATCTTGTGGTTTCTGAGATATTGACCTTCAAGGTTGAGTCTTTTTTTTTCACAATTCCACTTTGCTTTGTTTTAATCTCATTGATAAAGCAAATAGCTCCAACTTGTCAGCATATGGCCTTCAAGCTTCCACTAGCATTCACCATCTTGCTTTGTCATGATGGGGTATCCTGCTGAAACTGGTAAACTCTCCATTTCCTCCCTCATCCACTCTTGCACCAACCAAGCCACCATAGTGTGGCACCTCCCCCATAAAAATACCCATATAATATACATGTTAAAAGTATCTGACAACAAAGCACTATAAGAGTGCTAGACTACTTCAGAACTACTCCAGCATGCATCTCCCTTCATGATTCAGCTTCACTAACATGTTTTCAGAGACTATCTTGTTGCTCACAAAGCCTGACTCTGTCTTCTTCCCCTTCCTGCATCAAAACTCATGGCATGGCTTGCACAAAGATTAGTTAACTCTCCTCCCCCTAAAACACATAATTATCAATTTCACCATATTGCATCCTGTAACTACTTTCTGTACACTTTTCCACTTAAATACCTTGAAGTTGTGGAATATCACCATGGATAGTACCTTTCTCCATGATATTTGGTGTTGTTTTGGTAGTTGAGTCAATTTTGTGGGTGTCAGGAGTCTTCAAAGTTGGTGTTTTAAATTATTTTTTGGATTTTTCTGGATTCCTGCTCTGAATTTTGGGACTATTTGGATGTGAATAATACCATTTGATAGCCCTGGTTCTCTATATATTTCACATCTTTTTGATATTTTTGTGGTCCTGAGCTTTATGAACTCATTTGGTCATTTTTCATTCTTCCTATAACTTTTGATTTTTGATTTTTCATGTTTTACAGGCTAGGTTTTGCACTTAGGCTTAAGTGCTTAGTAAATTAAAATATAGCTAATGTTTCTCTATTTTTTATGTCTTGGTGACTATTTAGTTTCTTTTGGTGTTTTTGTGTTTTTTATGGGTTTTTAGGGTGTATTTTGGCTCAGAATAGTCACCTGCCATAGACAAACCTGTAGTACTAGCTTTAGGCCTTGAAAAAGGGATTTAAAGAAAAATTGAGTGAAAAACCCCTGTCTATTTGAGAAATAACAGGTGATATTGATTTGATACAGCAAATTAGAGATGGTTACAATAACCATTCCAGCACACTTCTTGATTGCTTAACAAGTCAAGACAGTAGCCAATAGCAGACCACTGAGAGCCAAAGAGCCAAAACCTGTAATGCAGAGAAAATCCACACAAGAAACCAGAGACACAGTGCACTTGTTGCACAGAAAATAGCAATGATACTTGATGCAGGTTGCAAAGCAACTGTCTTATTCAATCATGGAAAAAAAAGTAGTTTGCCCACAGACATACTAGCTCTGACATACCAGTTACATTTTTTCCCTATGCATAGAATTGTTTTCAACTTTGAGTTTCATCATGATTTAACACTGTAAATTAGGTTATTTGGCTACTTAATAGATTGAAATAAGTGCATAATATGATACAAGTGATTTAATTAATCAAGGGGCTTGATACATGTAAATGAGTCAGCATTGGGAGGAGAGAGGCTGGGTGACTTAGTGAATAATTTTAAAAGGGATCTGTGGCAAGAGATGGATAAGGGAGGGTTATTTATTAGTTATTTCATACAATCTCACCCAACTGGGAGCATGAAGGAGGCAAATGTGGCTTTGATATCTAAATACATGGGGGGGAAGACACTGAAAGTAAGGAGGAACAGGGAAATGATAGGAGGAAGGGGTTTAAAATCAATATAAATCATGCATGTATCAAGTTCCTTGATTAATTAAATAACTGGTGTGAGAATATGGAGTTATTTCAATCTATTAAGTAGTTAAATCACCTGATTTACAGTGTTAAATCATGATGAGACTCAACATTGAATACAATTTTATGCATAGGGAAAAAATGTAACCAGTATGTATGTGGTAAAACTAATGTTTTCACCATGAATATCTACCCAGACCATCACAAATCTTCCCAATTCCAGCTCTTTTGACCTCAAAATGCATAAATCCCACTTTCAAACACTTGCACCCCTACAGATGCAAATTCCTATCTCTATTCCAAAACCCACACCAATTTGGGAACCAGTGTGGTCTTCCAACATTGGAAGAGGCATTTGTTGGTTGGTTTGGCACTGTTTTGGTATGTCTTAATTGACATTGGTTGATTAATTGGATGTTTTTCTGTGTTTATTCAGTGAATATTGGGACTATGGGTATGTGGGTACTACCATTTGATAGCCCCAGTTTTTTCTATATTTAATGTCTTGATGACATTTCTAATATTCTAAGTTTTACGGAGTCATTTGCTCATTTTTCATTTCTAAAAGATAGCTGTTTAATTTTGTTTTTTGTGATTTATGAAATAACCTTAAGTCTTAGAGTTAAGTGCTTAGTACCATTAAGTAGAGCTAATTTAGCTCTATATTTTATGTCACAATGTTGTCATAGCTTAATTTTGTGTTTTAAGGGTTTTAGTAGTTGTGGTGGATTTTTCTAAGTATTTTGGGCTTTATTAGAAGTTTTTGGTGGTTTTCTGGCTTCAGGGAGGTCTGGCCGCTTCTAGGCGGCCCATTCACCTTCATTATAGAAGGCTGGGGAGCGCTTCTAAAGGATTTTTATTCAATTTGGCTTCCAAGAGCACAAAATTTGTTTCTGTGCATGGTTTTTTTAGATGGTTGTCTGTGTGTACATGCTGAATAAGACAGTTTGGGGCAACTTTAATTATCATACAGCCTACTGGTAATTATATCATTGTTTCTCACCAAGTTTTCACTGTTTTTTGGCCACAATTGGCTGTGTTTGTTGAAAGGTTAGTTCTTCATTTAACTCAACTTTGGCAACTTATTTCTCTGGTGTAGCTTTGAAACCTGAATCAAGTATTATTGCTGTTTTCTGTGCAACAAGTGCACAGTGTTTTGTTTTTCTGGTGTGGATCTTTCTGCATTTCAGGTTTCTGGTTCTTTGGTTCTCAGTTTTCTGCTGTTGGATACTTTCTTGACTTTTAAAGCAGTCAAGAAGTGTGTTGCAAGGGGTATAGTAACAGTCTCTAATTTGCTGTAGCAAATAAATCTCACCTGGTATTTTCTCAAAGGGACAGGGGGTTTTCTCTTCAGTTTTACTCCAACTAGTTTGGTCAAGGCCTATAGTTAGTACTATAGGATTGTCTACGCTGGCATTTGAGCCAAAACACACCTATAATATCACTAAAAATACACAACACACTAAAAAAACCTTAAAAAACTAAATTAAGCTGAAAAATCAACAAGACATAAAACAAATAGTCAAATTAGGTCTATCAAATGGTACTAATAATTTAACCATAACACTTTAGACTAGCCCAAAAAACACAAAGAACAAAAAACAACTATAGTGAAAAGTGAAAAATCCCCAAAAGAGCATTTAAAATTTAGAATATGAAAAATATCATAAAGACATAAAATAATGAGAAACACTAGGGCTATCTAATTCTGGTAGCTACATTCATAGGATCAAAGTATCTAGCCCAGGAATCCAGAAAAACCTTCAAATAAGGGAGAATTCCAACTTTGAAGACATAAAATACCATCAAAATTACAGAAAAATTCCAGAGAGCCTTGAAAACATAAAAACTTAAAAGAGTAAAGGGATATCCAGTGGTAGTATTCCCTTCCCAAACAGAAAAAAGCACAAAACTCTTTAAAACAGGCTAAAACATGGTAAACAAAGCCTATCTACTTCTGGAACACCACAAAGGTAATTATCATTAAAGGATTCATTAACACCTTGAGAAAACAAGTGAATCATGAGCTGCTACTCCATGCCAATTCAGTGGAAAGGTATTCTCAAATCTGGCTCACAATGTCAGCTGTTTCTTACCCAAAGTAACCAAGGTAAATTTTTTTGTCAACTTCCACCTTAGAGCATCTCCAGATGTGCTGGCAAACTATTTTAATATGCATATTTTACCAACTTTCTCTTCATTCATTGCTCAATTAAACTAAAGTAACTAATTTTTTCTGTATTTATTCATTCAAATGAGCAAATTTGCTGGAGTCTATACAACCTGCTTCTGTAAGTCACAAATCCTTGCACCAATTTTTTCCAAACCATCCATTATCTTCTGGACCCAGACACACTCCATTAATTACTTTTCCATTTTTTAATTCTATCTTCATACCACATTAGACACTAAAATTCACCAATATACACTTTGTTTTTACATTTTGATCTTCACCCACACCCTCCAAACCATTACTTTCTAAAAATGACACCATAATTTAAACTGAAGCAAAATAAGAATTGATTATGTGAATGAATCTGTGTTTTATGTGATAATTAATTTATTTACATACTTCTAGTTCAAAAAAGCTTTCAGATTTCTTGCCTTGTATCCAGCACCAAAAGTGAGCTAAAGTCATTTTTTTTGGCAATGGATGGAGATTCAAAACCTGGAAAAATGTCTGAATTAGCTGTACAGTGGTAAGAAGGGTATAATTGTCACATTTCAACCAAATATAGCACTCACAAGAAGATTTAAAATGACATCAAAAGTTGTATTCTGTTCAAATAGACCACCCAGATTCCTTACCCATGAACAAAAAAGTTACAAAAAATTATTTTATATTATATTGATTGCTTTTGAATAATGAAATTTTTTCCACCTGAAAACCAATGAGGTGAGAGAAATCATACATTCACAATTAGATAGCCCTTTCTTGATAATCTCAAATGAAAAGTAAGAATGTTGAAAAAGAAATAAAATTTAGGTGAAAGAATTAAAAATTTTTTTGTTGTAAATGGAAGGAAATGCACCATATGCATTTTCCAAGTGCAATTTTGGCAGTGATTCAGCACTCTTCAAGGGATGAAGATTTGAAAAACTTGATTTTGCAATAGGATGTGGGAGTAGAGATTTCTTTGATACATGGGTTTTTAATTGAAGTACTCCTCTTTTTTAAATTCATGGTGTCCATTTGGGTGTGGGAAGCCAATTGGAAGATCTAGAAAAAGTTTAAGTTGATCCATGAGGGCAAAAATTGAACATTATTTTTATTAGCCTGAAAATAATTCAGTTTTACAATAAATGAAAAAAAGAGCTTACCAAATGAAGAATAAGAAGGTAAATAAAATAAGAAATACCATTATCAAGTGTATTGGTGAGATGATGGCTGAACAAAGGAAAGATGAAGATCTGTCAAAAATCAAAAATATGCATAAAAGTAACAATTATATCCTTCCTCCCAATTTACATGAAATGAAACTTTCCTGTACCCTAACCTAACACTTAATTAATGTGGAAATTTGAGTAATGAATATTTGATGTAACTTGTATTTAGTTAAAGTTTTTGTATATGGGTGATGAATATTACAATCAAGTAACAAATGATGCCTGTAAATCCTATGTAACTAATGAGTATTTATGTCACTGGAGGGCCTATGCACAAGATAGAGAGTGTTCATGAGTAAGTGAGATTGTAAGATATACTTTAGGACTCCTTCAAAGAGCAGAGGAATACTTTGAGGGAGTGGTTTGAAGATATGTAAAAGATCAATTAATACTACTTTGAAAAAAATTCAATGTGTATAATAATGTAATTTTAAGTGGCATTAGATATTTAGGTAATTCTCACAACGGGTTGGAACTTAAAAATAAAATAAAGATTTAGGAATTTAAGATTGAATGAAATTGATTAGTAAGAAAGATAGGAAAAAATAATAGCTTTATGAACTCAACTACTATCACAATGATATTATAATTTAATTCTAAGTAATATCGAGCCAAATCTACCCAATTATATAGATGACTCCACCTTGTATTTACCTCTTTAATAAACCACCCTTAATTTATCCCTGAACCTCCAATATTACCTGAAGATCCTTTAACCGTACTCCTATTCCTTCTCTCAGACCTTTAATAACCCTCAGATACACAATAACCCAAAATTAAAAATATACCATCAACCATAGCACTAATACATTGTGAATTGGCTTAAGATTAAAAAGTATAAAAATATAATTGACTAATTTATATTTAAGTTTTAGATAGTGCAGTTTCTAGTGTGGTCAAATTTAGACACACAAAGGAAGAGCCAGTTGCTATGTAGATGTTACTTCTGTGCTTCATTTATAGACTTGTGTACTGATTTATGGAATAAAAGATTGAATTTTACTTCAAGTGTCACATGGTGCTTGAAAGATGCCCAGGTATAAAATTCGAGCTCTGTTGAGTGTGAGAGCTCTTCATTAACCTTATCTACTTTATTTTCTTGAATTTTTAATAAATTTTTTAGATAAAAAAATAATACTTTAATATATATGTTTTAATGCCTTATCATCAAGATCCAGCTCCCACTCCCCCTCACCCTTGAATTTATGGAAGTATACCCATGCAACAGTTCCAGGTAGCTTTCACAGCTTGTGTAGATATGGGCTTCTTTTTCCTTAAGAGCATGGCTTCTCAAGGTCCTCACAAGAAGTGTGAATTTCGTTGGTAGTTTCAGGTAGCTTGTGATGCCTTGGAGAAGAATGCAATCACCAAAGGACATTTCAATTTGACAAAATTTGGCTGATTGTTAAGGATCAGGCGGCCATTGTCAGGGACATCTGAGAGGTTCCTGTCAAAAGTGAATCAGTGGTGGATGGCACAGAGGAAGCACTTAATCAGGAGGAAATAAAGGATATTACAGGTTGGGTGGCCACCCTTAAAATTGAGAAGTGGCCAATAACCCAAGAAGATGATCTAAAAAAACTCATTGAAGATGTGTTGGAGCAGGTAGTTGAGGTAACTCATACCCTGAAACAACATCAAGTGATTTTTAAAGATAGAGATGTTGAGGCAGTAGAAGTAGTTGAAGCCACAAAGCCTACTTTACTCATTGAAGTAGATCCTGAGCTTGAAATAAGTGTTTTGATTTTAAGCTGATTTTATTTAATATCTGAATGATTCTTTGTTTTTTAGAAGGAAGAAATCATTGAAGAATTTCCTGTCAAACCAGAAGTTACACCCATTGTCAAACCTTGACCAGAAGTTGAGAAACTGACTGAGTGTCAGCCTACGTATCCCTAGGACTGAGTAATTCTTATGTTTAAAAAAAGATAACCTTAATTACATTAAGATTATAACTCAAAAATAAGGTTAAAATACTTATATATATGGTTATAATACATATATATATAATTATTACACTATTATATGACTTATAATAGTTTAAATAGCTTATAAATAGGCTAATAATACTTATTAAGGTGTTAATGGAGTCATAATATACTTATCTTAAGTGATACTCAGTAATTATAGACATACATAAGCTTATATGTATACATAAACCTCATATTCAGTGAAATATGTAGTTATATTATGTATATTTAGGTCTATAAGTGGGTTTTAACCTCTTAATAGCCTATAACCTTTATTTTTCTGCTTATTTTAGGTCATATGGACATATTCAGTGGACTCATAAGGTCTACACAAGCATATACACTGTGGCATTCCACATCTGGTTATGCCACTTAGGTTTATTTTTGAAGATTAGTAGCAATTTTCTGGATTATAAGGCTGGATATTTGGAATTTTGGAAGAAGGACAGCATTTTCTTTGGTTTATCCAACTCCTTCAGATTCAGCTTACAGAAAGGCGACTGTAAGAGTCTACCTGCATATTTGGTGCCCAACATGGGGTTTGAAATCTCTAGCTTTTTCTAGGACTTATTTGGATCTAGGACTTTCTTAGCATGCAAGAGGCTTGCTTATTTTTAACAGTTTGAATGCTTTCTTACTTTATTGGGATGTCTTCTGCAACTGCTTCTGGACCTTCTCTTCCTCTCACTCCTTCAGTTAGGATTGTTTCTTGGGATGGCCCAAAGTTTAATAGGGAGGAGTTTAAATGGTTTATTAGCAGGTATGAAGCTGCTGCTTCTGTTGATGGTGCTTCTCATGTGAATATGGTGAAGCAGGTTAGATTCTTTATTGCTGATAGGGAGTTGGAAAAAGTACTCATTGCTATGCAGACTCTCAAGGATAAGGATTGGGTAAAGCTGTCTAAGGCTATGGTTGATAGATGGGGTGTTAGGTTTACTATTCTGGACCTTAATAAAATTGTTGGTGATTGGCAGGAAAAGGGTGGTGTTTCTTCCATGGCTGATTTCAAGAAGCTATGTGTTTAATTTAATGAAGTGGTCAAATATCTTATTTTGGTGGACAAATTAGTGCATGAAAATCAAGCTAAGGATCTGTTCTGGTCAGCTTGCAGCAGGGATATTTGAATGGATGTCTTGAAGGATCTCTCAAGAAAGAATTTAATGAAGGAACTACCCAATGGTGAACAAAAATTGCCAGCTTTAGATATTATTAAGGAGAATATCCAGGCCCATCTTAAATTAATGGTGTTGGATAAATATCAGGAGTCTTGCACTCAGTATGTCAACAAGGTTAGTGAAGTTTTTGCTGAAAGTAATGATATTATGGTCAAAGCTCAAGAAGCCAAGAAGGCTCAAATGGGACAACCAGTGGAAAAATTTGAGGGCAATGTGTACAAAAAGATGGTTGATCATTTGGCCGATTTAATGAAGAAATTAATGATTTTTGTTCAAGAGACTCAGAAGGCCAATAAGGCCCCAGTTGCTTCTTCGTCAATGTCTACTTCTTACCAATCAAAGGGATATGAACATCAAAATTTTAATTGAAATGGAAATAATAACCGCTTCTCTAGAAATAGCAGGATTGCGAATGGTAATGGTGGAAATAGATTTAGAGGTGGCTATGATGAGCCAAAGGTGTGCTCCTATTGTAATAGGAGGGGGCACAGAGCTGGAGTATGTTTTACTCTAGATAAAGATTTATATGCTGGGAGAGTTTTATTTGATGGCAAGATTTATGAATTTCTTGATGAATTTTTCATCAAGCCCAGTGATAGACAAGCTCCTACTAATTTGGTTAGAAGGAATATGTCGGCTGAAAGAAGAGCCCAGTTTGAAGAATTGAAGGATGATGATGATAATGCCAAGGGTGCCAAAAATGGTGATGGTAAAAGCGGTGGTAAAGCTGATAAAGGTAAAGAGAAAGAGGTCAGTAAGGCCACATTTTCAACTTCTTTTGGTGGTTTGGAGCTGGCAACATTTTCTAGAGTGGTGGGTAACTGTATGGCTGGTAAATATGATGTCGATGCTGCTAGAAGAGCAGCTGCTACTAAAGCTAAAAGTAGCATTCAGAGCCAAATAAAGGCTAAACCTGGCAAGGCAATTAACAAGTCAAGACTTTACTCTAAGGACAAAATTTATGGAATGCAGAAGGGGATGGCTGATATGGGGCCTCCTAGTTATGGCAAGTTTGATTTAAATGGTGAGCCTATGCCAGAAGATGATTTGGATTCTGAGGAGGACATACCTTTGGAGTCACTAGCCAGACCAAGTTTTAGCGGTCCCATCCCAATTGAGGGAGTAAGAAGGACTAGCAATGGATCAGGATTAGAGAAAGAAGCTGGTGATGGAGCTAGGGTTATCAGTAGTGAAGATGTTATTATTGGGGGTGAAGATGGAAATGTGGGTCCTCAACTGGTGCCCAGGGCCAAGGTAAATAAATCTAAAGTCCAGTACAAACGGCCAGTAGTATCAGGTTAAGAGAATGTGATGGAGAATGTTTTAAATAGGGTGAATCAACTTCAGATTCCCTTATCTTTAAGAGAGCTATTCACGATTATTCCTGTGTAGACAATCCTATAGTACTAGCTATAGGCCTTGACCAAGTGAGTTGGAGAAAAACCAGAGAGAAAATCCCCTGTCCCTTTAGAAAAATAGAGTGAGATTCACTTGCTAAAGTAAGTTGGTTCCTGTTTTGCTAAAGACCCCTTTTAAACACACTTGACTGCTTGATTAGCCAAGAAAGTAGTCACCAGATAGACTACCAGACCAAAGAACTGAAATGTAGAACAAAGTCCACACCAGAGACAGCAAAGATACTTGATTTAGGCTGCAAATCCACACCAGAGACAGCAATAATACTTGCTATAGCTTGCAAGACTATAACAGAGAAAACAGTTGCCAAAGTTAAGTTAAATGAAGAACTCACTTGCAACAAACACAGCCAATTGTGGCCAGAAAACAGTGAAAACTGAGTGAGGAACAATGAGATCACCTCCGGATGGTTGTATGATGATTAAGGTTGCCCCAAACTGTCTTATTCACTATGTACACACAGACCACTAACTAAGAGCCCATGCGCACCCACCAATCTGGCGCCTGTACCTGCCAAATTGCATAAAAAACCCTCCTGGAGCACTCCCCAACCTCCTAAAACAGAGGCGGGCAGGCTGCCCAACATCGGAGATGCCGCCTGAAGCGGCCCGGCCTCCCTGAAGCCAGAAAACCAATAAAAACCACTAATCTACTTAGAAAAATTAGCTACAACTACTAAAACCTTTAAAACATGGAATTTCACTATAACAACATTGAGACATGAAATATAGAGAAAAATTAGCTCTATCAAATGGTACTAAGCACTTAACCCTAAGACTTAAGGTTAGCCCGTAAAACACGAAAAACAAAATTAAACAGCAATCTTTTATAAATGAAAAATGAGGAAATGACCCCTTAAAACTCAGAATATGAAAAATGTCTTCAAGACATAAAATATAGAGAAAAGCCAGGGCTATCCAATGATAGTACCCGCATACCCGCAGACCCAATATCCACGGAATAAAACCAGAAAAATACTAAATTCCTTAACAGATGTCAATTAAGACATGCACAAACAACGCCAAATTACACAACTAAGGCCCCTGCCAATGTTGGAAGACCACATCCTCCCTCCAATTGAGAATGTCCACATTCTTTCTTCATCCAACCACCATGTTTAACCTCCTTTCCAAATCTGCCTCTGAAATGGGCCCCTGCCAATACTGCATCAACAATAATTTAATCTGCGCCATAACACCACCTGTTCATCAATACAGAACGTCCTGCGATGTCTGCCACTCCAGAAAGAAGACCTGCCACAGACCTGGTCCACTTTCTTCTACAACAGATTCACCTCCACCTCAACCTGGTCCTTCTTCTGCCAGCACCAAAAGATCTAGGCCATCCATCCTGATACCCAGATTAATCAAAAAGCTCCACCCTTCCCAGAAGAGTGCCACAACCCATAAAACAAATAGTTCCTCCATCCCTGGTCCATCTGATGGTAAAGAACATTCATTCCTTCCTTCAACTTTAAAACTGATGACTTCTCAGTTCCTTCATCTTCTGATAGTGATGATAACAATGTAGGATCCATTGCACCACCAACACCAACGCACTTGCCCACTATCAAGGCCAAGTTCCAACAACACACATCTCAACAGAAACAACTTCTGCTTCACTACTTCCAATCCACTCTTGCTAGAGATCCACAGGACATTGAGAACAGAAGACACCTCATTCACCAGTTCAAGGCTAATTCTGAACACTTCATTTCATCTCTTGATTCCCTCTTTAATTCCACTAGTACTTGAGTTTGATTCAGTAAAGAAAAATTGACCACACCCTCTATAAGATGTAACCACAAACAACCCTCAGTTTTAAGTCTTGGGGGACCATCCTCATTTTATAGTCATGGGGGACTCAAAAACCCTCAGTTTAAAGTCTTGGGGGACTCAAAAACCTAAATCATCAACCCAGAACCAGAGATCAACCACATTAAGACACAGAGAAAAAACTAACATTCTGGGGTAATTGTGAATAGAGCAGCCAGCCCATCAATTACCCCCAAACTTGCCTTTGCTAAATTCGGAGGCTCCCCCTGTGGATACCCTCCACCAATCTTTCAAACCAACTCCGATAACAAAACCCTTTTTCCTCAGTTTATAGTCTTGGGGGACTTACAACCCTCAGTTTAAAGTCTTGGGGGACTAAAACAGTTTTCAGTTTAAAGTCTTGACGGACTACTTCTTGATAAAATCTTGAAACCAGCCAGTTTAAAGTCTTGGAAGACTTATAAATTTTCCAGTTTAGAGTCATAGAGGACTGACAGAATCTTGCATGAATCTGACCCAGCCAATTTCATGCAATACACACACACAGCCAGACCCACGGAGCGTCCACCTTCACTTCATCTTCTATTCATCACTGACAAAATCTTCTCTTATCCTTTTCATCACCTTTCACACCACAAATCATGTCTGGATCCCCTGCTGTTGACTCCTCTACTCTTCCTTGCTTCACTGCTCCAAGGGACTATGCCTGAAAACAGTGCATACACATGTGCAGACCTTGCACATTCACTCTTCCAAATCCAGAAGCCAAATTCTACAACAGGGCTTGTGACTCCTTCTATTCCAAAAAAAAGAAATGTGACAGAGATGCCCACTATCCTATTCCTCCTCCTTCTCCTTCTCACAAGTACATCTCCAGATCCCCTACCAGGTCTCCAGAACTTGGTCCATCCTCTTCCTCTCTATCTTCAGCTCCTTCCAGAAGATCCAGAAGCTCAGCTTCCCGCACTCTTCCAAAAAGACAAGCCTTAGCTTCTCAAGAAACTGCTTTTATCACTGCTAAATTAGCTCCAAAAGCTTCAAAATCAACCCCTAGGCTTCTAGACCGCGTCCAGGCGGCCCGGCCAACGTCAGGCGGCCCGCCTGCCTCACCAAACAGCAAAAATCAGGGCCAAAACCTCCAAAAACGGCCAGAAAATAGCCAAATTCATCCAGATAACAACAACAACTTGACCCAACTACCTCCTACTGCTACCAGAGCAATGCAATCCACCCTTCCAAAATCCAAAAACACCAAAATTTCCTAGATTTCTAGGAGAACTGCCAGAGAGCCCCAAGAAGAAACCAGAACACCACACACTGCTCCACAACAACAACTTTGTCCCCAACTAAGACAAAGAAACTACACCTCTCCTCTGTCAGCCAACTACTCTTCTGACAGTTCCATCTCTTCAAATTCTCCATCCAGAAGAGAGCAGTCTGCTTCCAAATCCCCCTCTCCTGCTCCATCCTTTAACAACCCTGGTACTCCATTACCAGCACCTCCTCCAGCTGAATCCAACAGAAATAACAACCACAACAACAACAACAATCTCACTGCTCCCACTAGGCCCCAGGAACCTCATCATCCCAGTTCACCTTCTCAGGATCCTTCAGAGGAAGACCATGAGAATCCATATCTTTCCCTAGTTGATCCACCCACTATGACCATAACAAAATCATCAGAGATCCAAATCCCAGCTGCTTACAGATTTGATGAGCTTCCAATCTGTAAGTACCAAATTAATTATTCCATTTCTTCAACAAAAATAATTACTGATCCAATTCTTCTTGTCTAGTTGGCACCCCTCCTCCTGAATCTATTATTGGAGTTGGCCAAACTCTTGAAACTTCTTTGACCCTGGATTATGGAGACATGAAGAAACACCTAAGCACCATGTGTTCCAATATGCTAAAAGCCTTTGCCCTTCATGGACCCTTGAAGGACTTTGAAAAATCCCTGAGAAAGCGCCTACTGGACGACCACTGGAAAATGTCTAGGATCATTAAACACACCCTCCAGCACTCCATTCCTGCCTCTTCTTCTTCCTCCTCTGAACTTCCCTCTAATCCAATCCCTGATCATTACAATCCCTATAATCTCTCCAGCAGGATGCACTTCAAAGAACACAGTGCTTCCCACAATCCCAACAAAAAACAAAAACATCATCACATTCCGGACCAGCCTCCAGAAGCTTCCTCATCCAGACAATAAGCTCCTGCAAAAGATTAGAAACATAAAAATAATATAAAACAAATAATAAAAATAATTTCAGAATTTTTTTTTTTTTTTTTCACGGTCTACTGATATACTAAAATAAAAAATTAATAATTAAAATGAAATGAAATAAGATAAATGAAATAAAATAAAATATATAAAAAATAATACAAATGGTATCCCCCAGCCAATTGATGAGCTGATCCCCTGATACCTTACCCACATCCAAGTGCACCTTGATGTGGATACACAATTAAATCTTTTAAATGATTAATCAGAAAACAAAATTCAAAAAATTTAGAAATTCAGAAAATAATAAAAAATAATGAAACACAGAAACACATGAAATAAATAATAATTAAAAATAAGAAAATAGCATTGCCAGGCCAATTGATGAGCCTTTCCCCACCAATGCTTGCCCACATCCAGGTGACCCTGATGTGGTAACACCCTATATTTTTGACTTTATAATTTTAAACAACCCCCATAAAAAAACTAAAAGAAAAAAAGAGAAAAAAGAAAATAATCTAAAACTGCTATCTAGCAAAAACATAACTGCAAAAAAATCAAAGAAAAACCAGTTCCATAAATTTTCCAATAAGGGAAAGTCCGGTCCATAGAAATGATCACTGGGTGGGCTCCCTCCAATAAGTAAAAATGATGGGAGACCACCAGTGATCCACCACCAATATGAAAGAACCAAAGATAAAGAAGCCAGTCCCAAACCAGTTTAAAGTCATAGTGGACTCAAAACCTGAATAATAAACAACAGAACTAGAATTCAACTAGGAAAAACAAAAGACTTGAAACAGACATTCTGGGGTAACTGTTCTACAGAGCAGCCAGCTCATCAGTTACCCCCACACTTGCCAAAATAAAATCTAGAAGCTCCCCCTGGGTACCTTCTAACAAATCACAACATTCAACTCAAAAAAATCCAAACCAATAAGAGTGAAGAGTCCGGCACTTTAAAACCAAAGCAATTTCCAGTTTAAAGTCATAGAGGACTAAAACCTGTGAAAATAAACCAATACTTGGGTTCAACCAAATTAAGAGAAAGGGTTGGAAACAGACAATCTGGGGTAACTGTTGATAGAGCAGCCAGCCCATCAGTCACCCCTACACTTGCCAAGATCAAATCTAGAAGCCCCACCCATGGGTACCCTCTAACAAAAAAGTTTCCAACAAACAGATGCATAGCATCACCACAAAAAAAACCAAAATTAAAGAATGGTCCGTAGTTTATCCTCATTGCGGAGTCAATCTTCTTCATGCCTAGTGCCTCTGGGATAAAACCTCTTCACTTGGTCTGCAGCCACCCTCTTTTTTAAGACTGCACCATCCAACTCTTCCAAAACATAAGAACCTCCAGACACCTGAGATCTGACTCTGTAAGGTCCATTCCATCTGTCAGCAAACATTTTTCCCCACTGACTCTCAAAACTTCTATTATACACCAAAACCAAACAACCAGGTTTTAAGGGATTCCTGAGTCTATGAGCTAACTTCTTGTCCCAGTATCTGACTGATTGATTCCTAATCTTCATCATTCTAGAGTATTCTTCTCTTGACATTCCTCTCTACATTCCAACTGTTGCATCCTGGCACAGAGCAAATCTTCTGTTGTTTGCACGTCATCCCAATCAATTCCAAGATAAGAGACAGCTTCCAAGTCCACTGGTAGAACGGCTTTCTGACCAAACATTAACTCATAAGGAGAATAGCCAGTTGTCCTCTTCACAGTGACCCTATCAGCAAATAAAACCAAGGGTAAATAATGCCTCCATTTTTCGGCACTATCTCCACACATCTTCACCAAAGCATTCTTGATAACTTGATGGCCTCTTTCAACCATTCCTTCAGCTTCAGGATAATACAGTGTAGCCACTCTTACCCTAGAACCCACACTAGCCACAGCTTCTTTAAATTCAGCACCAAACTCTGGCCCACCATCAACAGTCACCAATTTCATCAACCCATACCTATAAATCCACTCCTTCTTCAAAAACTCTGCCACATTCTTGGCAGTCAAATTAACCAGAGGCACTGCCTCAACCCAACCAGACAAATCATCCCTAGCAACAATCAAGTATTTATACCTGCCCTCTTTAATATGGACAGCATACAGACTGACCCTTTCAAAAACAGTTGATTCACCAGTAGCACGGCCCATCTCTTTAGGTTTCAAGTGACTTCTTCTTTGACATTCTTCACAAGATTGAACCCAACCCTGCACAGCCAACTTCATACCCGGCCACCAAAATCTGTCTGCTACTCTTCTATAAGTCTCCCCAAAGCCTCTATGACCAAGATCTTCATGCAAAGACTTCAGAACCAATTCTTGACCCTTCATCTGAGTCAACACCACTTGAGGATTAGGATGTCTCCTTCTCATCAACCGCCTTCCTGACACATAAAATCCAGGACTCTTCTTCTTGATTGCCAACCAATTATCATCATCACAACTATCTGGCCTCTCCAAGGTCAACAGATATTCCACCAAAATAAAATAAAACCCAGATTGACCCCAGGTCTCATCTTCAAAATCCAACAAAACAACATCCAAGGGTACAACTCTGTCATCAAAATCACCAGTGTGAACATGAGCCAATTGAGCAGCCCAACCAGGACACCAATCCTTAAATTTTGGCACGTCCTTCTCTTTCTACTGAACCTTGTGAGAATCCAGTTCACTAACAAAAACACCCTTTTCCAATTTTGAGCTGTCCCAAACAACAACTCCATATTCATCAACAAAAACATCCTGATCACCAGAATCAAGATCAGATCCAGCCAGTTTAACCTCTTGGGGGAGGTCAAAACAATCATCCAATTTAGCCTCATGGGGGAGGAAAGAAAAATCCTCAGCACCCTTTGTGCTGGCCCTAATCACTGGAACATCTTCGTCAAACTCTTCAGAATCAGAATCCTCATCTGTAGGTGGCCTCCTTGATAACCCATCACACCACACAATATGGGGGGCGGACTTGCTAGCAAGTCCGCAACCTTGGACCCAAACTCACCATAGATTGAACACACATTGAGCTATTGATAAAGGAACCATACAATCAGGGATGAACACCACTCAGCAGAAAAGTTTTAGGTGGGTGTTCAAGTAGAGTTCAGTATGGGTTCAGTCTGAGTTCAGTCTGAGTTCCATCTGAGTTCCATCTGAGTTCAGGTTGAGGACTTGCTAGCAAGTCCACCCCCTATATTGCGTAGTGTCAGGCATAGTAAAAGTTTTACCTGGTTTGTGTACCAGGTCAAAAGAAAAATGTTGAATAAATGCCACCCACCTAGTCATTGGAGCATTTGGAAGACTAGGTGTATTGATCATCTGAACCAAAGATTTTGCATCCACCTGCAGCTCAAAATGCTGCCCCCACAAAACCGTCTGTAGCTTCTTTAAAATTTTAGCTACGCCACACAATTCCAACTTAGGTTGAGAATACCTAGATTCCACCTCATTAAACACCACAGACTCATACCTTACTGGCCTGACCCTCCCAGTCTTATCCTCCTGAGACAACACAGCACCAGCAGCAATATAACTTGAGTCCACTGCCAGATAAATCTTTCCAGCACCAACAGCATAATCCAACTTGTGAAGAATTATATCTTCACCAACAACCTTTTTCAGCTTCTGAAAAGCCTCTTCACACTCTTCTGTCCATTCCCAATCTGCATCTTTTCTGGTCAACCTCCTTAAAGGTGAAGCCAACAAAGAAAAATCCTTAATGAAAATCCTGACATATACACATACACCCAAAAGTCCTCTGACTTCAGTAGTATTTTTAGGCCTTGGCCATGCCTGAATTTTATTAATCTTCTTCTTCGCCATAATCCTTCCCTCTTTACACACCACATGACCCAGAATTTCCAAAGCAGGAACACAACAACAGAATTTTGACCCTGAAATGGTCAAACCAGCCTCTTCAATCCGGAACAACACTCTCTCTAGAGTTATTGCATATTCCCACACAAACCTCCTTATGCCAGGGTTCTCCGCTAACACCTCATTACCATAATCAGTGGATGGTCCTTTAATTCCACCATCATCAATAAAAATACCAGCATGAGTAGGAGCCTCATCCTGCAAAATCCAAGACATCTGTGCTTGATAAACTGCCACTGAATTAGTTGCTCCTTGAGGCAACCTAGTGAGCTGAAATCTTCCCAAAGGAGTCTCAAAAGTTGTGAGAGGCCTTGAATCCGTATGTAGTTCCCTCTCATCATAACCACTTATAATATCACCCAAACCATAACACACCCTTCAAGCAAAAGCTTCAACAAAATCCTCTGCACTTGGCGGCATACCAGCGTCCTTGATAGTGACTCTATTCAAGGCTCTAAGATCATGAACCACCCTCAACTTTCCATTCTGCTTCTTTACACAGAACACCGGACTTGAGTAACTGGATGTTGATTGTTCATATAACCCAGTCCTGACTCTTTCCCTAATAATCTCCACAAAATCCTCTCTATAGCTGCTGGAATCGGAATAGGTTTGATTTGCCAAGGTTCATGACAAACAACAGGAATCAAGTAAGGTTCCCCATAAGAGTGCTTCAGAACACCCCTTTCCTCCTCAACAAATGCCACCACTTTTTCCCTTAGCACAATAACGTGCAACAACAAATTCTTTTCTTCCTCAGACAACCACCCATCAGGACCAAAATTAACAACTTTCAATCTTTCCACAGTCACCCTAGCCGTCTCTACAAATTCTGGAGGATTCTTCACCAAAGGAGTACAGTACGGATCTCTTGACAAAGGAGGTCTCTTCAAAGGCGGATTCAAACCCACAGGCATAGGCTCATTGACAGGCCTAATCTTCTGCGCTACCTTCTTATACTTTGCCACTCCACCTTCAACTTGAGGGATCTTCAGGAATTCTTCACCACCAGACCTGGAACAAAAACCAAGGGTTTCCCCATTGCTCACATGTGTGGCCAAGGTAATGTTTTTGACAGGTGTAGAAGAAACCCTAGTGGTGCACAATTGGGAGGACTTACTTTTAGACCCCAATCTCACCACTCCAAAACTTTTCCGCAATTCCACATCTTCATCCTCACTTCCAACTTCCAAATCTTCAAATCTTGATTCGTCTTCTGAATCACATCTTCTAAAATTGTGCAGTTTATCCTCATGCTGGAGGTCCAAAAATTGATCTTGACGATCATCATGCTTCAAAATTTTCTGCAGTTTAACCTCATTCTGGAGGCCCAAAAATTGATCTTGACGATCATCACAAAAATATTTTGCATCTTCTTTATTCATTATCTTCAGATTTTTTTCTTGATTTTCTTGAATTATCTTGAAATTTTTATCTTCTTTTCTTGAGTTTTCTTCTGACCTACAAAAATAACCAGGGGTTTCCCCAATGCTCACAGGTGTGGCCCAGGTAATGTTTTTGAAAGGTGTAGAAGAAACCCTAGCGGTGCACAATTGGGAGGACTTACTTTTAGACCCCAATCTCACCGCCCCAAAACTTTTCTGCATATCTTTCAATAAAGATATATAACCAATCTTCTTCTTTAAACTTGAATTAAAAATAATTAAGAATCTTGAGAGAGAACAGAGACTTGATAAAAAACTTGATGAATACTTGCAGAGAAAAGAAACATTAAAAAGAGAAAGTTGAAAATCCACTTGGTATATCTCCAAGGGAGCTGACCTACTAGAACCTGGGATTTCCTCATCTCAGGGAGAGGTTTTAGCACTAGGGTGATCAGCCCTCATTACTCTAAAAAAGACAGACTCTCAATAGAGCCTGAGCCGCACTCCAAAAAACCAGAGGCAGCACCCACTTCCTTCCTTCTCCTGCAGCAGTCCATGCACTGGCACATTGAAGATAAACCAGGCCTAGTCTCCCAAACATCCTCTCCAGGGGATGATAACCTCATGTGAAGCCTCCTTTTGTCTTCACCAGTCAATTCCAAACTGATTCCCAAATCAAATTTAAAACCTATTCTTGACTGAAAATCCATCAAGAATGGCCCGCCCAAAACTGCTTTTACATTACCTTTAGCAATGTAAAAATGAACCTTCCCTGAGGCTCCTCCAACATCTAACTTCACAAACTCTGAAGTCCCAACCAATTCAGTGACATGGCCACCGATCCCTCTCAAATTCCCACCAATACCAGTTTTGATGGGGAGGCCCATATGAGTTGCCTCAAACAAAGAAATCAGGTTTATCTGAGAACCTGAATCCACCAATGCCCTTGCCTCCCTGCCATTCAGAGTGACATTGACATATCCCAGAGGAGCAGAAAAATTAGTTTCAAACCCCTCACCAAACTTTTCAGCAGAATCACAAATGTATTATACCTCACCAGAAGAAACCCTTCTCCTGGTCAACAACTTCTTCTGCCTATCAGCCAACCCTGGACTGATAGCATACAATTCCCCATAAGATAGGGAAACCTGACCCTGGTTCATCCTTTCCAGGACAGATTCCATAACATTAACTTGACCAGACACTACTGGCCTCTCAAAGTGAGCTCTTTACTTCACCACCTTGGTCCTAGAAGCTTCTTGAGGACCAGCACCACCAACAGATTTACCATTAACAGGAACCAAACCAGATCCTTCACCAGAACCTCTGACTCCAACAGGCTTTGGCAATGAAGCCAAAGGGACATCCTCCTCAGAATCAGAATCCACCTCCATTGGCATTGGCTCACCATTCAGGTCCAATGCACCAAAACTAGGGGGGCCCATGTCAGCCATACCCTTCTGCATCTTGTACAGCTCCTCTTTGCTGTACCTCTTCCTAGCTGCACTCAGCTTAGGGTCACCCTTTGAAGAATTTGGCTTTGGTTGGGCCTGAGAACTGCTCTTAGGCCTACCCACCTTTCCTGCTTCCACATCATAAACACCAGCCAAGCATTCACCACTTGACTGTCCACCACAAGAATACAACTCCAAAACACCAAAAGAAGTAGAAAAAGAGACCTTATTGACCTCCTTCCCCTTTCTCTTGACATCCTCATCTACTTTAACAGAAGACTTCCCCTGATCAGGAATCTCCTCAAACCTTGGCCTCCTTTGATTGAGACCACCTCTTCTCCTGACCAAATCAACAGGAGCCTGCCCATCACTGGGCTTCACAAAAGAACCATCATGAAACTTAAAAACCCTTCCATCAAACTCCACTTTTCCTTCAGACACATCTCTGTTCAGTGCCCAACAATCATTGGACCTGTGCCCCCTCCTACTACAATAAGAGCAAACCCAAGGATCACTCCTACCAGCCCTTCTTTCAAACTCTCTTGACTGAGAAGGTGCCTTATTAACCTTCTTGGCCTCCTGAACAAAAATGTGCAGCTGTTTTGTCAGATCAGCCAGCTGCTCCACCATTGGGTCCCTCTCCTGTTTGGGAACCTGCACCAAATTTTTCTCCTCCTTCTTCTCCCTAACTTCCTCTTCAGCCAAAGCCTCACTGACTTTGCTGACATACTTGGCACACCCCTCCTGATAGGTGTCCACAGCCAATAACTTCAAATGGGCCTCAACAGCCTCCTTCACCTTATCCAAGGCAGGCAACTTCTGATCCCCATTAGAAAGAGTTTTCATCAATTCCTTTCTTGACAACTCCTTCAACACATCCATCCTGACATCTCTAGCCAGGGCAGACCAAAAAACATCTTTGGCAGCATTTTCATGTGCCAGCTCCTCCACTTCCACCAAGTATTCCACCACAGGATCAAACTGTAGCAGAAACTTCCTGTAACTATGTAAGTTACCAACACCACCATAAGATTGCCATTCACTGACAACCTTGTTCAAGTCCACCATAGTGAACCTGACACCCCATCTATCCACCATTTCCCTACACAACAATTTCCAATCCCTCTTCTTGTAGCCAGACATGGCCACAATCTCCTTCTCCACTGACCTATCACCAATGAAGAAGATAATCTGCTTCACCATGTCCAGGTAGGAAGCACCATCCACTCCAGCAGCAGTTTCATACTTCTCTAGAAACCACTTGACATCCTCCCCATTAAACTTGGTACCATCCCAAGTTTTAATTCTCACACACTCCCTAACCATCACAGAAGGAGGACCATCCCCCCCACTGACAGTCACCACAGGAATAGAGGAACCAGAAGCCATTCCTCCAGTCCAAAACACCAAAAAGAGCCAACCAAAGCAAACAGAGATTCCAAAGAACTAGCAAGTTCTACCCCACGTTGGGCGCCAGAAATGTAGACAATCCTATAGTACTAGCTATAGGCCTTGACCAAGGGAGTTAAAGAAAAACCAGAGAGAAAATCCCCTGTCCCTTTAGAAAAATAGAGTGAGATTTATTTGCTAAAGTAAGTTGGTTTCTGTTTTGCTAAAGACCCCTTTTAAACACACTTGACTGCTTGATGAGCCAAGAAAGTAGTCACCAGATAGACTACCAGACCAAAGAACTGAAATGTAGAACAAAGTCCACACCAGAGACAGCAAAGATACTTGATGTAGGCTGCAAATCCACACCAGAGACAGCAATAATACTTGCTATAGCTTGCAAGACTATAACAGAGAAAACAGTTGCCAAAGTTAAGTTAAATAAAGAACTCACTTGCAACAAACACAGCCAATTGTGGCCAGAAAACAGTGAAAACTGAGTGAGGAACAATGAGATCACCTCCGGATGGTTGTATGATGATTAAGGTTGCCCCAAAATGTCTTATTCACTATGTACACACAGACCACTAACTAAGAGCCCATGCGCACCCACCAATCTGGCGCCTGTACCTGCCAAATTGCATAAAAAACCCTCCTGGAGCGCTCCCCAACCTCCTAAAACAGAGGCGGGCGGGCCGCCCGACATCGGAGATGCCGCCTGAAGCGGCCCGGCCTCCCTGAAGCCAGAAAACCAATAAAAACCACTAATCTACTTAGAAAAATTAGCTACAACTACTAAAACCTTTAAAACACGGAATTTCACTAT
Source organism: Hemileia vastatrix (assembly GCA_030280995.1). Classification (NCBI taxonomy): domain Eukaryota; kingdom Fungi; phylum Basidiomycota; class Pucciniomycetes; order Pucciniales; family Zaghouaniaceae; genus Hemileia; species Hemileia vastatrix. The sequence continues at coordinate 1,430,506 of JASXTE010000018.1, forward strand.
AACAACATTGAGACATGAAATATAGAGAAAAATTAGCTCTATCAAATGGTACTAAGAACTTAACCCTAAGACTTAAGGTTAGCCCGTAAAACACGAAAAACAAAATTAAACAGCAATCTTTTATAAATGAAAAATGAGGAAATGACCCCTTAAAACTCAGAATATGAAAAATGTCTTCAAGACATAAAATATAGAGAAAAGCCAGGGCTATCCAATGATAGTACCCGCATACCCGCAGACCCAATATCCACGGAATAAAACCAGAAAAATACTAAATTCCTTAACAGATGTCAATTAAGACATGCACAAACAGCGCCAATTTACACAACAAAGGCCCCTGCCAATGTTGGAAGACCACACCGGTGCTTTCAGAGAAGCAAAAGAAGCATCTGATGAGGTGACAGGTTCCGCTGTAGAGGTGGAATATATTTTTGAAAATGCTGAGAAGATTGGGCAGGATGTCAAAACACATTTTTCTGCTCCCCTGGATTACCTGGTGGTAACTCTTAATGGTAACGAGTTAAAGGCCTTGGTCTATTCAGGGTATCAAATTAATTTGATTTCTTTAGAGCAAGCAACAATTATAGGCTTGCAGATTAAAACTGGTACTGGGGAAAGCCTCAGAGGTATTGGAGGGCATGCAACAGATCTGATAGGTACTTCTGAGAATGTCAAATTAGGTATTGGTGCATATATTGGTAAGGTTCACTTTTATGTTGCCAGAGGGGCAGTTGAAACTGTTCTTGATGGTCCTTTTATGATAAATTTTATGGTTTATCTCACTTCTCTGTCAAGATTTTTGATCACATTCAAGAATGGATCAAGAGGGAAGATGGGAAATATCATTTTGAATAAAAATTGGAATGGTTTATTTTCTGACCTCCAGCAAGAGGATAAATGCAATTATTTCATCAAAATTCTATTAAAAATCTTAGTATAATTAAAACACTAAAAAATAATTTTTGTGATAATTTGATTCCAGTCCTCCAGAAAGAGGATAAACTGCCAACTTTTTAACGGGTGATTTTATGATGGATAAGGGAATTAAAGGTGTTGGAAAATTTGTTGATAAATTAGACAAAGGAAAAGGGGAAAAGGTAAAATTTAAAAATGAAATAAAATATTATTCTGCTTATTTTGATTCCAATTTGGATGATGAAGAGAATTACTTTAACAAAATTTTTAATGGTGACACAAAAATAAATATTTCACCTCAAGTTCATGTAGATGTGAAAGCAGCAAAATATAAAAAGGTAGCAAATAAAATCCGGCCAATTAATGAACCGCTACCATCTGAATTAAATCCACCTTTGAGAATACCAAGGCTATCAAGAGATCCTTATGAATGTCCCTTGGTGAAGAATCAACCCAAAATTTCTGAAACATCAAGAATCACTGTTGATAGATTAGGTGTTTTAAATTTTGGACCTGATGGTTGGTTGTCTGGAGAAGAGAAGAAGTTGTTTTTGGACGTGATGGTCAAGCAAGAGAAGTCCATTGCTTTTAAAGAAGAGGAGAGGGGTGTGATGAAGCATTCCTATGGGGAGCCTTACAATATTCCTGTGGTATGTCATTAACCGTGGAAGCAAGAACCAATCCCAATTCCGGCTGCATTAAAAGAGGCTTATATAGAAGTTGTCAGAGAACAGATTCACACTGGACTGTATGAACAATCATCATCAAGTTATTCTAGTCCAGTATTTTGTATCAAGAAGCCGAATGGAAAACTTAGAGTAGTTCATGATCTCAGGGAATTAAATAGGTTTACAATAAAGGATGCTGGTATACCACCTAGTGCTGAGGAGTTTGTGGAAGCTTTTTCTGAGAGAGTGTGTTATGGTTTAGGAGATATTATGGGGGTATATGATGAGAGAGAGTTGCATCCAGACTCTAGGCCTCTCACTACTTTTGATACACCGCTAGGACAATTACAATTGACAAGATTACCTCAAGGAGAAACAAATTAAGTTTCCATTTATCAAGATCATATGGCTTGGATTCTTCAAGATGAAATTCCTCAATATGCTGGAATCTTTATTGAAGATGGAGGAATTAAAGGACCTTTAACAGATTACAATAATGAAGTGTTGGAGGAGAACGCAGGAATATGAAAATTAATCTGGGAGTATGCAATAGCTTTAGAGAGGATCTTGTTTAGAATTTAAGAAGCTGGTTTAACTATTTTGGGTTCAAAATTTTCATGTTGTGTGCCAGCTTTAGAGATTTTAGTTCATGTGGTATGTAGAGAGAGTAGGATTATGTCCAAGAAGAAAGTGAATAAAATTCAGTCCTGGCCAAGACCCAACAATACAACCAAAGTTAGGGGGTTTTTAGGTGTATGTCTTTATGTTAAAACGTTTATCAAGGACTTTTCTTCATTGGCAGCTCCGTTGGGAAGGTTGACAAGAAAGGATGCAGACTGGGAGTGGAATGAAGGGTGTGAAAGGGCATTTGAGAGATTGAAGAAGTTTTTGGGGAAGGATTTTGTCCTGCACAATTTAGATTATGAAAAAGATGCTGGTAGAATTTATTTAGAAGTTGACTCAAGTTAGGTTGCTGCTGGGGCAGTTTTATCTCAGATGGATAAAGCTGGCTACATTAGGCCAATTAGGTATGAATCTGTGGTATTCACCAAATTCAAATCAATATATTCTCAGCCAAAATTGGAACTGTGTGGAGTGGCAAAAATTTTAAAGAAACTTCAAAATGTTTTGTGGGGCCAACAATTTGAATTGCAAATAGATGCAAGATCTTTAATTCAAATGATTAATTCCCCAAGCTTTCCAAATGCACCTATGACTAGATGGGTAGCTTTCATTCAAAATTTTTCTTTTGACTTAGTTCATAAGCCTGGAAAAACTTTCACTATGCCAGATGGTTTGTCAAGAAGACCACCCACTGAAGATGATTCAGACTCAGAAGAGTTTGATGAAGATATACTTATGATTAAAGCAAGCACTAAAGGAGCTGAAGACTTTCCATACCTCCCCAATGAGGTTAAACTGGCAGGACTATTGTGTTTAGATGATTGTGATGATGACACCCACCAAGAGGATAAACTGGAAAATTATTTTTATGTTGATAAAATTGATGAAATTTGTGTGAATAAATTCAGTAAAAAAGAGGTAGAAGAAGATTTTTTGTATATAGATGAGTATGGATTGGTAGTTTGGGATAGTAGTATCTTAAGGAAGGGTGTATATGTTGAAAACTTAGAGAATTTGGTTAAAAAGGGTGAAGAAGAGAAAGAGGAATTTTTGAATACAGTTTATAAGAGGTCGAAAGGTTCAGATGAAGAAAATTGACATAGCTCGATTAAGAAACAAATTTGTGGCCAACATTTATTGGCTCATTCATGTGCAGGTGATATTAATGATAGAGAAGTGCCCATCGATATTATATTAATCAATTTTCAAGATGAAGTCTGGGGTCAGACTGGTTTTTATTTGTTGTTGGTCAAATATTTATTGAATTTTGAAAGACAAGAAGATTGTGAAGATGATGAATGGGTGGCTATAAAAAGGAAGTCATCTACATTTTACTTGTCTGGTGGAAAATTAATGAAAAGGAGGTATACAAACCCTCAAGTACTTTTATCTAAAAAGAAAGGGCAAGATTTAGTTTAAAGTCACTGCATGAAGATCTTGGGCATAGAGGAGTTGGAGAAACATTCTGAAGAATTGCTGATCAATTTTGGTGGCCAGGCATGAAGATGGCTGTTAAACAGTTGGTTCAGTCATGCAAAGAATGTCAAAGAAGAAGTTATTTAAAGCCAAAAGAACCTGGGCATGCTACCGGCAAAAATACTCTCTTTGGAAGGGTTAGCTTGGATGCTGTTCATATTAAGGAGGGTCGGTATAAATATTTAATTGTAGCCAGAGATGATTTATCTGGTTAGGTAGAGGCAGTGCCTCTTATTAATTTGACTGCCAAAAACGTGGCAGAATTTGTTTTGAAAAATTGGGTGTGTCAATATGGAGTTATTAAATTGGTAACGGTAGATGGAGGTCCTGAGTTTGGGACAGAGTTTATAGAAGCTATATCAAAAGTTGTGTCAAAGGTTAGGGTAGAAACCCCTTATTATCCTGAAGCTGAAGGTATGGTTGAAAGAGGGCATCAAGGAATTAAGGATGCTTTAGTCAAAATGTGTGGGTCAAGTGCTGAAACGTGGAGGCATTATTTACCTTTAGTTTTATTTTTTGATCAAATAACTGCAAAAAGGACAACAATATTTTCAACCTATGAACTTGTTTTTAGACAGAAAGCAGTTTTACCGGTTGATTTGGAAGCTGAATCATACCTTGGAGTTGACTGGGACACGGTCAAGACTACTGAAGATTTATTATGGGAAAGAATGATGCAGCTAGAAAAAAAAGAAGAGTACTTAGAAAAGGCATATTTGCTGATGATGAAGATGCGAAATCAGTCAGTAAGATATTGGGATGAGCGGTTGGTAAATCAACTTAGAAAACCTTTGAAAACTGGAGATATGGTTTTGGTGTATAATAGGAGTTTGGAGAGCCAATTGGGAAGATATATGTTGGATTGATAAATTTTTTATTGGTAGAAGTGTTCACAGGAGAACCTTCTAAATTAAATATTGGCAAGTTTGGGGGTAATTGATGGGCTGGCTGCTCTATACACAATTACCCCACAATGTTTGTTACCGATTTCTCCCTGTTTCTAGTTGAATTCTGGCTTTGTTTTTTGAATAAGAGGAAGTCCACTAAGACTATAAACTGGAACAAACAAAAAGACACCACTCTTAATGCCAGATTCAAGATTTTTTTTATTTTGTTTAGTTTTATTTTCTCTTTTATGTTTTTGTTTCATGATTTCAATATATTTCTTTTATATTTTACATCTTGAAAATAATTGTTAAGGGTAATGCTCACTGGTGGTCTCTAATCATTTTTACAAATTGGAGGGAGCCCACCCAGTTATCATTATTTAAAAATTTCTATTTTCTAAAAAAAAATTAAAAATAAATTAATAAATAAAAAAACTTTCATTTAATTTATTATATTTAAATTCTCAAAACTGTGTAACCACATCAAGTTGCACTTGGATGTGGGTATGATGTCAAGGGTACGGCTCATCAATTAGCCAGGGCGCATCTATTAAATTTTAAATTTTTATTTTCAAATTTTCAGAATCTTCTTTTAAATATTTTTCTTTCTTAAAATTTCATTGAAAATCAACATTTTTATTTTATTTCTAAATTCAATCTTTTATCATAAAAAAAAAAATAAAATAAAATAAATATATAAATATAAAATTCTTTCTCAATTTTTTTAATTTTCAAATTTTTCTTTTGGTTATTTCTTTCATAGTATATTTTATACAGGAAAAAGGGTCAAGTGAAGCTTGAGAAAAATTGGATCCCATTTCAAGATCTGTTAGTCCTCATAGACTTTAAACTGGCTAATTTTCAAGACTTTCTTTAATGTCTTCTTTGTATTCAAGATCTTTAGTCTTCTAAGACTTTAAACTGGATAGTTTTAAAGATTTTCTTAAAGAATTTGGTTCTCCTTTGGATTCTGTTAGTCCTTCAAGACTTTAAACTGAAAATTTATAAAGATTTCTTTTAATATTTACAAAAGCCTGGTCCACCATTACTTTAAGCTGGCAAGTCAACATTTTTTGGTCTACCATGACTTTAAACTGGATTATCAAAATTATTTAATCTTTGGTCAAGCCTAGGCCTTAATTAGGAAGAAATCACTATATCAATGCACATAAAAAATATTTAAACCACTAAGACTATAAACTGGCAATTGATTAAAAGTTTGGTCCACCAAGACTTTTAACTAGAATGTCAATCTATTTGGTCAACTCAATTCAATCTTTTAATTTATCTCTGTCCACCAAGACTTTAAACTAGACGCTCAAACATTGTTGGATTTAGGTGCTGTTAAGCTTTAGGAGAATAAAATTTTAGGTGGTAATGATGCTAGGAAGGAGTAATGGTTTAATTAAGTGAAATTTGTGGCGCTTTAACATGGTCTAAAAGTTTAAAATTAAATATTGGAAGCCTGGATAAAGTATTTTGTAAAGGTTGCTGAATAGAAATAGATGAAATTGTGATGAAGGAACTAGAATTCAGGGTGGTAGTTGGATAATTATTGATTTTTTTTTAAAAAAAAGCCTCAGTGTTAGGCTATTTGGTGTGAAGCTTGGAGGACCTCATGGAGAGATTGGAATCATAGAATTTGGCTCAGTGGGGGGACCTATGAGAATGGAATCAAGAGTATTCAGCTCATTAGGGAGATCCACTCTCTCATACTGTGACATAGATGGAAGACTAGTATATGGGAGTCTGAAGGGATTTAAACCTTGCTCTTGGAAGTGGAATCATCAAAAAATTTATTATTCTCTTATTATGAAGAGCCAGAGAAAAGAAAACAACAGTTTAAATGTGGAGAAGGCCAGCTAAAACAAGTTCATCAAAATAATCTATTTAGAAAAGATAATTTCTTTGAAACTGTTCAACATCATTATAAAAACTTTGCATTAGGAGTCTTCTCTTTATGATCTCTTCATGATTATTGGCTGGAGTTTCTTGAAAATAGGCCAACATTTTTCATTTCAACTCATTAGTAAAGTCAAGAAAAAGATAGTGATGAAAATTAGGATAATGGTTGATATAATCCATCTTTACTTTTCCAATGTCATCGGTGTTGGTTATTCCGACAGCTAAAATTTCAAAGAATATTTTAAAAGTTATCATTAGTTATGGTTAAAGTATTTTTATGAGATTATTAAATCTTACATTTTGAGCCAGGAAAAATTGTTTCAGCAAAATTTCTTGGAGTAACTGGCATTATAGGATAAGGATCTTGAGAAGGCTGAATTAGGCTGGGATCCATTGATGAAAATTGAAATTTAGAAGAGGAAGCTATTTTTGAACAAATTCTTTTGAAGAAGACTGGGATTTTAGATTGATTTTTTGGCTACTGTAGGATCAGGAAGAGCCACTGTTCCAAGATATACATTTGTTCTGTAAGGAGCTATAGGCTGGTTACATTTTACTTTCTTAACATGACACAAGTTGCAAGCGGTTCTACCAGGGAGATCAGGATTGGACATTAGACAGGGTACTTGGTAGCAAGCACATAATTCACATGGAGCAACTAGTTCTTTGAAAGACATTTTGAAAATGATAAGTTTGAAAATTTGATATAGAAGGAACTTTGTTAATGAAGTGAAGGGAGAGATGGAAGATTTTGGGGGATCAATTATGCAAAGTTGGGAATGAGGACATTCTATATTGGAGGGAGGATGTGGCATTCCACATCTGGGTATGCCACTTAGGTTTTCTTTTGAAGATCAGTAGCAATTTTCTCGATTTTAAGGCTGGATATTTGGAATTTTGGAAGGTGATTATTATCATTGAATAGCCCGAATTTTTCTCTATCTTTTATGTCTTGATGGTTTTTTATCATATTTTACTGTTTTCTTAGTGTTTTACTTGATTTAGTGACTTATAATATTATTGGTGGATATGGCGTGCTGATAAAATGGCCACTGAGCTCCATTGCTCCAGTGTGGTCTTCCAACATTGATGGAGCCCTTTTTTGGTCTGTTTGGCTTTGTTTTGATATGTTTTAAATGGCATTGTTTTATATTTGGGTGTTTTTCTGGAATTATTTGGCGAATTTTGGTACTGTGGGGATGTGGGTATTACCGTTGGATAGCCCCGGCTTTTCTCTATATTTTATGTCTGGATGGCAATTTTCATATTCTAAGTATTTAAGGGATTATTTCTCATTTTTCATTTTAAAATATTGCTGTTTAATTTTGTTTTTTGTGTTTTACGGGCTAAGCTTAAGTCTTAGGGTTAAGTACTTAGTACCATTAGAATAGTCTAATTTTTCTCTACGTTTCATGTCTAAACATTGTTGTAGCTTAATTATGTTTTTTAAAGGTTTTAGTAGACATAGTTTATTTTTCTAAGTATTTTGGGTGTTTTTGGAGGTTTTTGGTAGTTTCTGGCTTCAGGGTGGTCCTTCCGCATCAGGTGGGCCTCCTGAAATTGGGCAGACTGCCTGCCTCAGTGCTAGAAGGCTGGGAAGCGTTTCTAGAGGGGGTTTATGCAATTTGGTGCTCAGAAACGCAAAATTTGTTGGTGTGCATGGTCTCTCAGATAGTGGTCTGTGTGTATAGAGTGAATAAGACAGTTTGGGGAAACCTTAATCATCATACAACCATCTGGAGGTGATATCCTTGTTCCTCACTCAGTTTTCACTGCTTTCTGGCCACAATTGGTTGTGTTTGTTGCAAGGTTTGTTCTTCATTTAACTCAACTTTGGCAACTGTTTTCTCTGGTGTAGTCTTGCAAGCTATATCAAGTATTATTACTGTCTCTGGTGTGGATTTGCAACCTACATCAAGTATCATTGCTTTCTCTGGTGTGGACATTGGTCTACATTTCAGTTCTTTGGTTTGGTAGTCTGTCTGGAGACTACTTTCTTGGCTGATCAGGCAGTCAAGTGTATTGGAAAAGGGGCTTTTAAACAACAGGAACCAATTTACTGTAGCAGGTAAATCTCACTTATATTTTTCTAAAGGGACAGGGGATTTTCTCTCTGGTTTTTCTCTAACTCCCTTGGTCAAGTCCTATAGCTAGTACTATAGGATTTTCTACACTGGTTTGCTCCGGTTTGCTCTGGTGATCTTTCTGGTGCAAAAGCAAAGTGTACTGGAAAAATTCTGTCATTGTGACCAAGTTTGGTCATGGTGGAAAAATTATCTCACTGTGGGAAATTTAGATCACTCTGGCAAAATCAGCTCATTATGGCAAAAAGAGCTCATTGTGGCAAAATTTTCTCAAAATGGGAAAGTCTGGTCACTGGGTTAAAGTCTGGTCACTGTGCCAAAGTTTGGTCACTGCACCAAATTTTGGACACTTTATTAAAGTTTGGTGACTGGAAAAATTTGGCTATTGTTGCAAAATTCCGTTAGAATTTATTATGCTTATTAGATCAATAGTTTATTGTAGATCCTATTTATGTAGGGTATTGTTGGAAAGGTCTCCATCTCAGGGACTTGTTTTTATTGTTATCTCATTAAAAATAAAATCTTATAAAAACATAAAAGTCTTTCTTTACAGACCTTTTACTGGTACACCTTAATTGTTGTAATCAGTATTTCTTTCTGGACAGCTTCTATTTTCTAAATCTCAATAAGCGTTTATAAATCAGAGTTTCATATATTTCAATAAATTCAAGTAGACTAGAGAGCTTAGTTATTTTGACAACCCTTATTTTACTAAGAAGGACAGGGTTTTCTTTGGTTTATCCAACTCCTTTGGATTCTGCTTACAGCAAGGCAACTGTAAGAGTCTACCTACAACAAAAAAGAACTCTGTCCCTTTAAGTTAATAAAGAGTTCAAAATTAACTAAGCTAAAAACTGTACTTGATACAAAATGACCAATAAACTATTTCTTATTTACAGTATTGAGATGTAGAAACAGTGTTCCTTATAAAGAGGGTGAGAAACACAACAATGAAGCTGTATTTAGAAAAGTTATTTAACTGATTGAATATTATATTTTTATGAAGATTTTATATTTAGATAATTTAGTTGTTATATTTATATTCCTAGTGATGAGACCTTTTAAATGGTACCCAATAAGTTATTATATATGATGATGAGTGAAATAAATAAAATACTATGTAAAAGCATTATTTTTATATGGGTATTACAATTTTATAAATTGTTATGAAAATAATAAAGATTGTTATTGATGGTTATTAAGTATACTCTTTATTATATTTATCTCCCTGTTATTATTTTGAGTCTAAAGGCTTTATATGCATAGTATTTCATGTGCCCTATTTTCCCTAACTGGAGCATTCCACAGCTTGTCCAGAGTATCCTGGAGCTTGCACAGACTTCAAGATTCAATTAGAACCTTAAAATACAAAAAAAAATCTAGAAAAAATTCAGATGATAGGGATAATTTTCCTTTAAAATTAATTCTGACTTTTATAGTCTGCACAGCCCTATTCACCTAGTTAAAAATTATCAAAGTTAAGGAAATTATGAAAAATCAAAAATAACCAAAAATACTTTATAAAGTTATTAAAAATAGTAGAAAAATAGTAAAAATTCCACTAAAATTCCCAAAGGTTCTTGAAAATCTTGAATTCAAATTACATGCACATTTACAACTATACATGCATTTTCTGACTGTTAATTATTTGTTTAATTTTGACTCATAAAATTAATTGATTCTTTTTAAACCATTTTTAATACTTATTCTTTGAAATATAACCATTTAAAAAATTAGATTGGCTTTTCTGATCTCAAAAATCATCTCCTAAAAAAACTCTTTTAATAAACTTTAGAACCCTACTAAACTTTATACTGCCATATACTCCCTCCAATGAAAAATGTCCCCATTCTTTAAATTTGCATAATTGATTGAACAAAACTTCATACTCTCTTTATCCTCTTCAATTAACTACCTTAACTAGTCCTGAGTATTTTAACTTTATTTTTAAATCAAATCATCATCAATATGTTATCAAAAGACCTTTCTGTCCCATGTGAAATTTGCACCAAATACAAGCTTCCTTGTCTAATTTCCAACCCTGTTCTTCCTGGAAGAACTGCCTGTGATCTTTGCAGGCTTAAAAAAACAAGTGTAATCTTCCAATAATAACTTCCAGAACTAATTTCTATACTGGAACAACCACTCTTCATGATACAACTATTCCCAAAAGGAGATTATCAAAAATTTCCACCTTCTTTCAAAATATAAAGCCCAAAACAGCTTCTTCTTCTTAAAATTCTAATCCTGAGCTTTCTCCTCCATCTCAAGATCCTAATCTTATTATTCCAGTTTCTCCATTCAGTTTTGCTGAGACATTTTCTCCAGGCTCAAAAATTTAGTCTTTTAATTTTAATTTAATAATCCTCCTACTAATTCCAAATCCAACTACTATCTCTTTCAACTCCTAAGCTATTAAAAGCGTCAATACATATGCAGTTGGCCAGGTGCAGAATGATTACATTAATTATTATCCTAATTTTCATAGATATCTCTTTCTTTATATTTGTGATAATATGAAACTTAAATTTTTAACTTATTTTCAGAAAACTTCAGCTAATAACACTGAAAATTTAATGAAAAGAAGAATTTTAATGCAAATCTATGATAATGATGTTGAAAAATTCCAAAGAAATTATTTATTTTAATTGTCTTATCTTCTTTATAATTTTAATACTTTGATTCTTAAATTCATTTTTGTGCTGATAACTGTTATTTTCTGGTTAATTTTAGTTCTATTTTTTTAATTATCATATAATCATTAGAATTTGAAATGAACTTTTAATAAGCCATATTTGCCTTGTGATGATTCCACTACTAAGAGTAAGGTTCAAATCCCTTCAAAATCTCCTCAACCAGTTTCCATTTTTTCACAGCATGAGAGAGCAGGCCTCCCTAATCATCTAAATACATTTGATTCCATTCCCATTGGGCTTCCCCCTGAGCCATATACTATGATTCCATTCTTGCCTTAAGGTCCTCCAGGCTTCCAACTAATTAGTCTACAAAAGAAACCCAATAAATCCAAATCCTATCCCTCTTCTATGATTTAGCATCACAACATTCAAATGAATTGCCAACCCTTTAAAATCACTCATAATTTTTATCATAAATGATAATTTTCCAGACATTCTTAGCATCTTTATATTTAAATTATAGAAATCTCCATCAATAATCTTTAAAATCACTATCTGCCTTTAACCCTAAAAATCCATTTAATGAAATCTCCATTGCCTAAAGTTTGTTGCACTATATTCATTGATGACTAAATTGTCCAAATGAGTGAGTACCAGTTTGAGTACTGATTAAAGAGTGATAAATAAAAATGACTTTATTGAAAATCCTTCTTGATTAAAATTCCCTCCTAATATCTTTAAAATTTAAACTTTTAATTGATTTCCAGGTTTTAGTCTTGGTAGACCAAAGTGAAAGTAATGTGCCAGTTTAAGGTAATAGGGGACCAATGATTGACATTTTCTATTTATTTCAAGTTTTAGGTCATAGAGGAACAAATATTTTGTCAATTCCATCTGCCTACTACTGTCCTTGAGCCCATTTTCACCATATTTTTCTCCCTTTACTCCTATCCAGGTTATCCTTTTCATCCTAATAATCAAAATTTCAAGATAGATCTTTCCTACTTCACTGATTCTAGTGACCAAGCCTATGATTACTGTTTCTTTACCCATCAAGAATGCACCTACACATAAAACAAAAAAAGATACACCTACAAAAGGGCCTGTTTCAACTGTTTTGAAAAGAAGAGAAAATGTTCTGGCCTTAAATATGGCTCATTCCCCCTTCCTAATACCAGCTTTGCCTCCAATTTCAAGCCTTCTACTCAATCTCCAAAGTCATCCACCTCTGAAATTCCTACTCTTTTCACACCATCAGCCTTTTTAAATATTCCTTCTGACTCTGAGTCTATATGTCCACCTCCTTCTGCTCTTTATGCTGCTCCTTCTCTCCAATCAAGACTCTCTTCTCACATCCCTAAAACTCCCACTGCTTCACAAGCAGGGTTAATTTCACCTAATTCAGCTCTGGATTTTCCTCTTTCTCCTTCTTCTTTCTCTCCACCTCTTAAAACAGAGCCTATTCCAATTCAACCTAAATTTAGCAGCCCTCATTTTCATTCTTCTTCATCAAAAAGACCCATATCTCCTAGTCCTCCAATAATAATTTTCATTAAGAAAAGAAATATTCCTTCAGTTAATGAATCTACAATCCCTGCACCTTCCCAATATATCCTAACTTTCCTAAAACCTCCTTCATATCACAAAATTAAAAATCCCTACTCTTCCCTTCTTGAAGAAAAATTTCTTCCAAGCCTGCCTTTAAATCTTACAATTGAAACAGTGTAATTTAGTATGAAATTAATATTTTCATTCTTCTTTTAAATTTATCTCTTGATTTTCAATGATGACCTGATTAATATTCTTCTGGATCCCATTATTCTCCATAAACTGATTTTATCCATGATCCAGAACCCACTTCAGCTATGGTGAAATGTAATGAGGTCACTCAACAATTATATTCTATTTTCAAAATCATCTTGGCCCATTACAAAGATTATCCCCCAAAAGATTGTGCAGAAATATTTTTCAGAGAGCAAGTTTTGAAATTTCACTTCAAAATGGCACTTGGCTTAACCATAAACAATGCTTTCAATTTGAAGAGATTTAAAATTTAGTAGAGCTTCTTCTGAAACCTTCACTGTGCCATATTCATCAAAAGAGAAACTTCCTTAATTCTTCAGGCTCCTGCTAGAAATTTTAAAGAAACTAAAGAAAACTATATATATAAAATCATAAAAACAACAAAATAAAATTTTATTATTTTTATTATTATTTATTATTATTATCATTATAATTATTATTTTTATTTTTATTATTTATTATTATTATTATTATTATTTTATTTTATTTTTTTAGTAAAATCTTAAAGTAAAAATAATTTAAAAATAGAAAATATATAATTATGAATCTGAAAATTTAAAATATTAAATAAAATTATTATAATTTTTTTTCAAAATTGTTATGAAATTTTAAAAATTAAAATTAAAAATGTATAAAAGATGTCCCTCAGCCATTTTATGAGCCTTACGCTTGACATCATAACCACATTAAAGTGCACCTTTATGTAGGATACACAAGAAAATAAATTGAAAATAAACATATATGATTTCATTTTAAAAAATTTGAAAGATGTAATGAAGAAAAATAGGAATGATCACTTTATAAGCTCCTTCCAATTTTTTAAAAGTGATTAGAGACTAACAGTGATAATTATCTCTGAACAAATTAATTTTATAATTTTTAAAATGAAAATAAAATAAAAATCTAACATAAAAAAATTCAAAAATAAAATTTCATAAATCAAAAATCCTTGAAAAAATCCTTGAATCCAACTTTGGATGAGTGTAATCTATTGATGTTGTGTTAATCCAGTTTATAGTATTAGTGGACTTCCTATACAACAAAAACAAAGCCAGGATTAAACTTAAGACAGGAAAGCTATGGTAATAAAAATTGTGGTGTAATTGTGTATAGAGCAGCCAGCCAATCAATTATCCCCTAAATTTCCAATATTAAATTTAGAAGGTTTCCCTGTGAACACTTCTACCAAAAAAATAATTACATTCCAACTATATTCTTCACCATAAAGTTTAAGAAATTATATTTTAATAATCATAGTTTCAATTCTAGTTTTATTTTATACTCAATTGCAGAGTAAATCTCCTTTAAAAAATAATAAAGTAGTTTATCTTCATTTTGGAGGAATCTTCTTGAACAATTGTTGGTGGTTTATCCTCATTTTTGGAGTTATACTTCAGCACACTTAGTGACCCTAGAACAAAACAGCTTGAGCTTATCAGAAGCTGCCACTTATTTAAAACAACTCCATACAACTCTTCTAATACATATGAACCACCAGATACATGTTCTCTAACTCTTTATGGCCCATTCCACCTATCTGAAAATATTCTTTGCCACTGAATTTCCAAAATTCTATTATACACCAAGACCATATCTCCAATTTTAAAATTTTTACTTAAAGTATGAGCCAACCTCTTATCCCAATATCTAACTGACTGATATCTTATATTCATCATTTTTGAATATGCTTTTCTATATTTTATTCCTTCTTTTCTAACTGAAACATTCTTGCACAAAATAATTCTTCAGTAGTCTTGACTATGTCTCAATCTACTCCAAGATATGAACTAGCCTCTAAATCAACTTGAAAAACTGCTTTCTGTCCAAAAACTTGTTTGTATTTTGAATATACAGTTGTCCTTTTTTCAGTGATTTTTTCAGCAAATAAAACTAATGGTTAATAGTGCCTCCACTTTACGTCATTTTATCCACTCATTTTAACTAAAGCATTCTTTATAACCTGATGCCCCCTTTCTACCATTACTTCAGCTTCAGGATAATATGGGGTTTCTACCCTAACCTTTGATCCAAATTTTGATACAGCCTCTATAAACTCTTTCCCAAATTCAGGAACTCCATAAATTGTCACAAAATTCAACACCCCATACCTATATACCCAATTTTTTAGTAAAAAATCTGCCACATTCCTGGAATATAAATTAATAAGAGGTGCTGCCTCTACCCATCCAGATAAATTATCTCTGGATACAATTATATATTTATATTTAGCATCCTTAATATGAACAGCATCCAAACTAACCCTACCAAAAAGAGTATTTTCATTGGTTGCATTTCAAGGTTCCTTTGGCCTTAAATAACTTCTCCTTTGACATTCTTCACATGACTAAACCCATTTTTTAACAGTCAGCTTTATTCCTGGCCACTATAATTAATCAGAGATTTGTCTATAAGTTTCAACAACTCCTCTATGCCCAAGACCTTCATGCACTGATTTCAGAACCAATTCTTGTTTTTTATTTTGAGTAACAACTACATCAGGATCCAGAAAACTCCTTCTTTTTAATCTTCTTCCAGAGAAATAATATTCCAGTGACATCTTTTTGATAGCCACCCATTCATCATTATCACTATTTTTTGGCC
Organism: Hemileia vastatrix; assembly: GCA_030280995.1. Classification (NCBI taxonomy): domain Eukaryota; kingdom Fungi; phylum Basidiomycota; class Pucciniomycetes; order Pucciniales; family Zaghouaniaceae; genus Hemileia; species Hemileia vastatrix. Next base: position 1,446,105 of record JASXTE010000018.1, read on the forward strand.
TTTCTAATTTTAATAAGTATTCAACCATTTTATAGTAAAACCTTTCTGTCCCCAGAAATCATCTTGAAAATCCATTAATATTAAATATACAGGAACTTACCTATCTCCTAGATCACCTGCACATGAATGACCTAATAATTTAAATCCTAAACTTTGCCTTTTTATCATTATATATTATTTTGTTTCCATCTTTGAACCTTCCAAATTTTTTTCAACCACATTTTCTTCTTTTCTCTTTTTACCCTTTTCAGAAGCATCATCATCATCTTTGTCCAGCCTCCTGTTTACTAAATTTTAATAAAAACCCAACCTCTCTATAATCAAATTTTCTAAAACTCCAACAAATACACCATTTACCAATTTTTTACTATTTCACACACTTTCACCATCCTCATCCATATACACAACATCTAAAACCTCTTTTTTACCATATTTACCAACACCATCATCAAACTCCCCAAGAAAATAATTTACCATATTTTTATTATTTTCCAGCTTATTGTCATGGAGGAGGTAACTTTCCTCTTGATTATCTACACATATTAATCCTTCCAGTTTAACCTCATGGGGGAGGTAATCATCATCTTTATCCACAGATATTAATTCTGCAAGTCTAACCTCATGGTGGAGGTAAGGAAAGTCGTCAGCATTTTTTGTACTTGCCTTAATCACAGGTATATCTTCATCAAGTTCCTCTGAGTCAGAATCCTTTTCAGTAGGTGGTGTTCTTGATAATCCATCTGTCATTGTAAACCTCTTTACAGGCTTGTGAAATAAATCAAAAGAAAAATGCTAAATAATAGCTACCCATCTCACCACACAATATGGGAGGCAGAATTTTTAGCAATTCTGAAAACTTGAACCCAAATTCATATCTAATTGAGCACACCTTGAGGTGGTGTTGAAACAATCATGAGGAAATATTTGTTTTAATTTGAACATAACTTGAAATTAATTCAAACATTTAGTGAAGCACATTTAATCATTAGAAAAAAAATCTTGATGCTTGACTTACTAGAATTGTTTTAGGAATATTGAAGTAAGTTAATCCCACTATCAAAAAAAAAGTGGGCACATCAATAAGATTGTGAAAAATCTTGTTTTTTGTTTTTTGTTTAAAATTATAAAAATTGTTGTATAAATTAAACTAAATTCCCTTTGCATTCTTTTACAAGATTTTTCACTAATCAAATTATAAAGGAATCTCCCAATACTATAAAAAGTTATTCAAGAAAAAAAATTATTAAAATGATACTTTTCATCAAAATTTTATTAGTAAAAATTTCCTGAAGTATATATTTGCTCTCATTGTACAAGTATATATTCTTAAGTATTTCTCAAGCTTTAAAGTATTAGTAGAAGCTACATAAAGTTCAAAATTGATGATAAAAATAATTTAGTTAATTTTACAATTCAAAAAATTAATATTTATACCATAACTTTAGATTTAAAAAAATTTTATTGTCACTATTTTTTCAAAAAAATTATTTACCATTACCTTCATTATAAAAAAAAATACCTGTCAAATTTCAACAAGAATAAAATATATGGCTAACAAGTTTTGCACAATAGTTATTAGTTTTTTTCTGTTTTGTGCCATTTCATTTTCAAATCTCTATAATCTATTATATATGCATATTATTTATTTTCTTTAAAAATTATCCTTCCTAGTACTTCCCTCCCCTCTTTTGTGCTTCACATATGGTTCCCCTCACACATTCTCTCACTTATGTAAATTTAGTACTACTCTCCCCAGTCCTCTCCCCTCACTACCCCTTGTATCCCCCTTCTCCACCCCTCTCCCTACCACCTCATCTCACCTAAATCAATTTTTTACACATATCAAACCTTTTGATCCCTTATTCACCCTTATATATCTCATATCTTTATGAATAACATTAACTGATCTCCTTCTCACCCCTCTTCTTCTATATTGAAAAAAGGGGTGAATTGACAAGCCAAAGAGGTTGGGTGAGCAGCAAAAAGATCAAGATGATTTTGAGGTTAAATGGTTAGGATAAGGAAGAAGAAATTTAGATTTGGAAGCAAGATGTTTTGGATATCTTAAAAAGGGCTTGGTGAGCTAAAGGGTGGAAAGGAAAGGTTGAGTTGGGTGGTGAAAGAAGTGGGGTGGGGTAGGAAGGAGTGAGAAATGGGTGAGTATAGATGAGGAGGAAAGTGAGAGTAGTGTTGTGGGGTGAAAAGTAAAAGGGGAGGGGAGGGGAGTGGTGAGGATTATGGAAACTTACTCATGAATGTTTGATACTACAGTAAGTGCCTTGGGATGTTTATATAAAGAAGAGATATGGGAATGAAGTCAGAAGGAATACAAAGGCAGAGAAAAAAATGTATAGAGCTCAAAAGGATGTGAAATGAGGTGGAAAAAAACTGAATGTGGACTCTATCTTTTGGCCAAAGAACAGAGTTCACCCTGTCTGATTTCAGAACTCATTTCCCACAATAAAAAACAACATGTAAAAGTGTTTTATTACTATTCATACCCCTCAACACCTACAAGCTATTGGTTTATTCAATGTTTGTAATAAGTACCAAAAATTGAGACTGAAGATCTACAGGAGTGTAAAAACTAGCCATTAGATACTATTTCAATTTTTTACAAAGTCTTTTACAGAATGTTTATTAAGAGTTCACATACAATAGAAAACCAAAAAAATGGGTAAAATTTTGAAACAAGTTGGAAAAAGTAGAAAAGCCTATATTTAAATTTTGAGCTAATGCAATTTTTTTCTTTTATTAGATGAATTTATAGAGATTTTAAATTAGTTCAGAACAACTTTAGTGAGATGTATAATATTTTTAAATTCAAAAATAAAAATGTAAATAATTATTTAAAATGAAACACACTGATATATATAGTAGATATTTTGCTTTATTTTATGTTCTATGATTACTGTACATGAAAAAAAAAATTAGTCATGATAACCAAAAATTTGATAAAATGAGAATTTTAGCTTCCTCAATATCTTTTCCATAATCTATTAAATAAAAGAAATAACTTTTTGAGTCCTTTTTTTACAAAATTTTTTTCATTTCAATGACTATCTAAATTTTCCAAAAATAATATATCTTAATTTTGGTGGAACTTAGATTAAACTAACAATGAGATCCTGTTTTGGACAGTGGTTCAAGCTAAGTAAAACTGTGAGAAAATTTATAATTTTTTAAAATTTTTATCAAATGTATTTAAATTTAAACATAAGTATATTCTTATCTCAAAATGACTTATATTAAATGCTTTAAATTTCTGGAAACAAATACAAATGATGAATCATTTCAGAGAAATTTTTTATTAAAAATATTTGGATGTTGATTTTCTAATATTATGAAATTATTCTTTTTTCTTCATTAAAGATTAAGAAGATAACTAAAAATTATTTCAATACAACTATAACATATAAAAAAGGTATCAGATCTTCTTTTTAGATTTATACTAACTCAAAAAAACAATTTTTTCATTTTAAGTACAAATTATATAGATACTTTAAAGCCTCACATTTTTTTCTTAAATTTCATGTGTAAATTAAAGGAAATCTCATAGGGTAAAAATGGTATCTTTTTAAAAATTTAAATAAATGTCTTTCAAAAAAATATATATTGTTGTAATAACTCAAAGTTTAACCTTAAGTTTCTGTTTTAAATGTGTACTGATGAGTTGAAATATTCTCTATCCAAATTCATTTTTTAAATATATTCATTCTAGTATTTCTTATTTATAAGGCAAATTACAAGAAGATTTATAAAATCTTCTGTTCACATATAATTTCAAAGGGATTTTACTTTAAATAATTAGAAATTTAATAGCAGAATAATAAATTTTTTACCTATCAGTGTGAATATTATTTTTCTAATAAATGGTTGAAAGCTTTTTAACCCATATATTCTATTTAAGAAGTATGTGTAAATGTTCAGTTGTGAATTAATCCTGTGAAAAACTATTTCAAAAAACTAAAAAAGAAACCTGAAACTTTTTACCTAATTTTTTTTTCATCAACAACATAGAATTGAAATATTCTGTCTCTTCATTTAAAATATGCATCATTATTTATTTTAATTAAAATATAATCATTTTAAAACTAGCATTTTATATGAGTATAATCAAAAAATCTATTAGGAGGTGTCAGTTCTGGAAAATCCGCACTTAACTTAAGTGTGGATTTCAAACCAAATCAGCACTTAAATTTTGCAAAAAAGTCACTTATTTAAAAAATGGGTGTCAGTTCTGACCTCAAATCAGCACTTTTTTGGTGATTTTTTTTTTCAAAACCACATGTTGGCCACATCATCCCTTTCTCTCCCATACCATTTTGTACTCTCCAAATGTCCTCTTTGTGTACTTCATTCACTCGGGTTGGTATTTTGGTTTGTTTCATATTCATTTTTTTTTGGAATTTACAGTGAAAATCTTTTTTTTGGATGGCTCATTGGTTTTCTTTCACCAGCTCAACATGAAATCGCATATTTTGTCAGTGATTTTTTTTCATTCATCCCTCATATCCTTTTCCTATTCTCCTCCAACATCCCTCAAACAATTTGGTTTCATTCATTTTGTCATCTCATCTCTCCAGTTAAGTCACTTAATTCTTTTTTTTGATTTTTTGATTACTAATTATAATTTTTTTGTTTTTTTCTGTTTATTTTATTTTTTTTATCTAAATTTTTTTTGTAAGTGGTTATTTTGGATTTCAATGGTATCATTAACCTTTTTTTTCTCTCCCTCTTTACTTTATTTTTTAGCTCCACCACCCTACTCTTCATCCCTCCTTGGCATTGTCATTATCCCCCCTTTCCCTTATTTCACTTTTTTTTGGCTCCATTTCATTGAAACACATACATTGCACATTCTTTATGCATTTCACTTACTCCATATTCAATTTCCCCACAATTCCAACATCAATCTTTCTCACTCTATTTTTCCTACTTTTCAATCAAGGTAAGTTTCATCTCCTTTTTTTCATGCCTATATGATATCTCATTCCTTTTATGAAAACTTCATACTTAAATATATGTATGACTCTTATCTGGATAACAGTAAACTTATAAAACTCCTTTTGATCTCATCTTCATTACCACTTTTCAAGTTTTTGTAAAATTTTGAAAATCAGACTCGGAATTAGGGTTAGGTTTATTAAAATCTAATGTTCTTTTTACTGAAGATTCTCCTGAAGGCTACCTTTCATTTCCCACAAACAGATTTGAATTTGATTCAGTGGTTGCTGAGATATTGACTGTTAAAGTTGAGCCTTTTTTTTCCCAATTTAAATTTTTATTTCATTTTTTATGTAACAAATTAGGGTAAGGTTTATTTAAATCACATGTCCTTTAACTGAAGATTCTACTAAAGCATATCTTTCATTTCCCACAAACAGGTTTGAATTAGGTTCAGTGGTTGCTGAGATTTTGACCTTTGAAGTTGAGCCTTTTTTCCATATTTCACTTGTCTTATTTCACATTTTTATATTGCATATTTAGAGGATAAGGATTCTGAAACTCTTATATGATCATTATCTAGGCATTTCAATTACATAGGCATATATTTGTTGCTCACGAATATCACTAAAGCTCAAAAAGATGAAGATTTTTGCTTATGGGACACTCTACCTTCCTTTAACTCTTTTCTTGCTCTTCGACTCGAAAAGCACTGTAATAAAGCATCTGAAAAAAATCATGAACTTTTAACCAAAGTTGGAATACCAAATTGGTGTGACTCCGAATGGGAAGATATCAGCCACAAATATCTTTTATTTTCTAATGTTATTATCACTCATTCTGGATTCCACAATAGGATTCATATTGATAGGAATGATGACAATTTTCTTAATTTTGTATATTCTCATATATCAATCCGATAACTGGCCAACCAATACCATCTCCAGCTAAAATCAAAGGACATGGTTTATGTTTTCCAGACCACCGGTGCATCATTGATGTTGGTTTGGGAAATGGAATCATCAAAACTATTTGGAATTCTTCTAAGGATAATCATCAAATGACCAAAGCTCCTCCTGGTTTGGAATCCTGTCAAGATTTAACACATTTTGGTTGCTCATTTCAAATCAGTCATAAGTTGATTCAAAGAATCAATAAGGTAATGAAAGAAGGTAAAGTTAATCAATTTAAAAAAACTTTATCTAGATCCAAAAAGTATGGGGATTAGAGTTGTCGTCAAAAATTTTATATTTTTTCATAAATTTTTAATAAATATTTTTTATTTATCAATTTCCTCAACTAAAGTAATGGGCCCACAACCTTGTGTTGTATAAAAGGTAATCATGATAACATTTATTTGTTTCATGGGGTTCCTCTAGCCTATACCTGTGGAAAGTCCCAAACTTTTGTTTCTAGATTTGATATGCATTTTGGCTTGAGGGATTGTCATTACTTTAAACTAGGGAAATTAATATATATTAGGTATTTATTTAATAATTTATGTAATTATATTAAATTTAGATGACTTCCACCACTTACTTCAATAAAATGCAGGGGGGGGGGGGTATTGCCAAATTTTCAAATCTGACATGTGAAATTGATGACTTAGAAAAATTTTGGTGATATCCACCCCTTGCTTCAATAAAATGCAGGGGAGAGTATTGTCAATTTTTTAAAACAGATATAGAATTTTTTTGACTTGTAAATATTTTGGTGAAAATTTTTTACAAGGATGTGAAAGTAATTATTTCCACCTTGAGCAGGTTTCTGGCTCAAAGGAATAGTAGTACCATCAACAAAACCAATACATCCTGGGAAGCCCTCTGCTTGAATAACCTGAGATGATTCAAGTCTCTCTTCTTTTGTTGACCAGGTGAGAAGTTGAGATTCCAAGGAGTTGATGGCAGTGATACATTGTTTGGTATAAGTGTTAACTGAACCATACCCTAAATCAAAGACATTTTCTAAATGTTTCAAAGTGGCTCCTTTACCATTTGAACCCAAATGACATAGTGTGATGGCCAATTGAATTGAAGGATGTCGTTGTTCTTTTTGAGAATTATTGTGAAATATGGGATGATCCTGAATAAGCTGAAGAAATTTAAGGAAAAATTCCTGAGAAGTCCTGAACAGCTGTCTAAAACTGGGTGTAGATAGGTTAAGAAGTGTTTGGATGGTGTACTTGGGGGTATGAAGTACTTGAGGCTTTCTGGGAAGAAGGTAACGTTTCATGGCCATTTTTGATAAAAAGTAATAATATTCTTCTAGATCAGAATCGGAATCAGAGTCCAAGAGCAGTTCAAGAGCCATGAAAGTCATTGCTTTATGTAATTTATCACTATTTGAAAGTGAGGAAGGCATAACTCTTATATGATATGATATGAAGATGTAAGTGATGTACAATGTTTTGAGTTATGAAGTGTTATGCTGCAGAGTGCTGCGTATGAATGGGATGATGCTGACAAATCAGTGAAATGGGACTTGATGGTGAAATCAGCACTTTTGGTTGAGAAAGTGCAGATTTGAGTGAAATAAGTGACTTTTTTCACTTTTGGAATCCACCAGTATTGGGGCTAGTGTGTTTTGGAAATCCACACTTATTTAAGTGCGGATTTGTAAGTGCGGATTTGCCAGAACTGACACCCCCTATTGTGTCTTTTTTACATAATAGTTATAATAAGGTAGTTATTCAATGAGCAACTAATATAATGATGAAAAATTACCACTTCTACCTAATAAGTTCAGCTCTTGCACAATAATTTACTCTGAAATTTGACCTGAACCACATTTTTTGACACAACACCACTTTTGAAAATCTATGGTGCTTATTCCTAGGTGGACATAGAAATTATCCCACCATATAGCATGAAAGCACACTTAAGCATTAATATTAAATTTAAAGAATTTTATGCTTTTTTGTTTTATTTTATCTTTAAAATTTTACTCCTAGTTTGAATTTCAGTCTTTCATATGGAAAATTCATTGAGTAGTGATTAATTATTTTAACTCATGAAATCACTCACCAACTGTCAATATTTTCATAGAATTATAATGAAATAAATCATGAAAAGTTCTGGAATCTCATATATTTATTATGTTAACTAAATGCTGATTGCAAAACTACTTAATATTTGAAGAATGAACTGAACAAATAAAAGTTCAAAAATGAATTTCCTTTTGATTTTAATCATTGAATTGCATTTGAAAATTTCAAAAGTGGGATTAAAATCTACTATTATAAGAGATATACTTTTTTACAGAATTATAATCAAATAATTTCTCAAATATTAGTGTTGAGTATAAGGAATTTATTAGAGCACTTCATTTAGTCAGAGATTGAGAAAACACATTGATAATTCTTTTTGTTTAGTTATATGTGGTTTAATGGTATTCAAGAAGTAAAAATATAAGAGATTTGATGGTTCAATATTTTTTGATAACTCAACTGAATTGAAATAATTATATTGAATGAGCAAAAAAATATAAAAATACATGAATTAAAGAATCAGGACATATGGATTAAAATTAAAAACCAAATCTTCAAATTCTGGGTTAAAAAGAGTTTTCAACAAAAAGAGCCACATATATAATTTTATATTTTTTCTCAAAAAGTTAATCAACTTATCAGAAAGCTTAGAAGTTATAACTTTTTAATAAGTTCTATGATTTTCAGTCTTTTTACTGATAAAGTGAGATTCAAAATTGGAATTAAATTGTGTTTTATTAAAAAATACTGTGGATTTATCGGATTCTTAAGCTCCCCAACTTTGTATTTCTATTAATTTTTCATTAACCTCTTAATATTATTTCAGCACAGTATCATTTATCCTTGGTTAAGAGCTCAATATGAGCTCAAAGTAAAGTTTAGTATCAGTTCATTATAGGTTCAGTCAGAGTTCCATCTGTGTTTCATCTATATTCAAGTTGAGGACTTGCTAGCAAGTCCCCCCCCCCAAATATTGTGTGATGTCTTATCATGAGAGAGTTTGGCAAACTAGGGAAATTGATCATTTGAATTAAAGATTTGGCATCAACTTTTAATTCAAAGTGCTGTCCCCATATAATATTTTGAAGTTTCTTTAAAATTTTAGCCACACCACAAAGTTTTAATTTTTGTTGAGAATATTTGATTCCACCTCAGTAAATACTACAGATTCATAAATGACTTGTCTAATATAACAGCTTTCTCCATTTGAGACAGAACTGCCTCATCAGAAATCTGACTTGAATCCACTGCTAAATAAATCTGGCATGCAACTTTCCCATAATTTAACTTTTTCAGGATAATATCTTCCCCAACTACCTTCTTTAACCTAACAAAAGCCTCTTCACACTCTTCATCCCACTCCTAGTTATTATCCTTTCTAGTCAACCACCTCAAAGGAGAAGCCAATGAAGAAAATTCAATAATAAAAATTATGACATAAACACATATTCCTAAAAACCCTCAGACTTCAGTTGTATTCTTAGGTTTTGGCAAGGATTGAATTTTATTTACCTTCTTCTTTGACATAATCCTACCATCTCTCCCTACCACATCACCTAAAAGTTCCAAAGCTGGCACACAACAAGAAAATTTGGAACCTGAAACAGTTAAACCAGCTTCTTTAATCCAAAACATAATCCTCTCTAATATAACTGCATATTCCCAGATAAATTTTTGTATCCCTGGATTCTCCTTCAATACTTGATTTCCATCATCTGTTGAAGGCTCTTTTATTCCACAATCATTAATAAATATACTAGCATATTGTGTAATTTTAACTTCTAGCATCCAAACCATCTGAGTTTGATAAATGGCAACTGAAGTTTTTGCTCCTTGAGGCAATCTTGTTAGCTGTAATTGTCTAAGTGGTTTATCAAAATCTGTAAGAGGCCTAGAGTCCCTATGCAACTCTCATTTGTCATATCCCTCAATTATATCACCCAAACCATAACACACTCTCCCTATAAACATTTCTACAAATTCCTCTTCACTAGGTGGTATTCCTGCATCTTTTATAGTAACCTTTTTTAGTTCTCTTAAATCATGAAATACCCTAAGCTTTCCATTAGGTTTTTTAATACAGAATACTAGACTTGAGTAACTTGATGATGATTTTTTGTATAAACCAGTTTGAATTCTTTCTCTAATGAATCTGATATAATCTTCTTTTAAAGTGGTGGGTATTGGAATTGGTTTCTGCTGCCAGGGCTCATAGAAAACAACTTGAATCATGTAGGGCACCCCATAAGAATGCTTAAACACACCTCTCTCCTCTTCTACAAATGCAATGGCTTTCTACCTTTTAGCAATTACATCAAACAACAATATTTTTTCTTCACCTTACAGCCATCCTTCAGGTCCAAAATTAACAATATCTAATCTATTGACAGTGATCCTAGAAGTTTCACAAAACTCAGGTGGGTTCTTGACTAGAGGACAGCCATATGGATTTCTTGATAAATTTGGTTTTCTCAAAGGCAGATTTAATTTAGCCTGCAGAGTTTCATTAATTGGCCTAATTTTATTTTCTACTCTTTTATATTTTACTGCGCCAATTTCCACTTTTAATTAAGATGCTTCATCCATTATAGTTTTGTCATTATATAATTTGTGGTAAAAAAATTTTCAGCTTCAGAACCAAAACCAAAAATAGAAGAGTTAGTTGAAACATAATTTTTATTTTCAATATTTTAATTACCACCCCCATTCCTTTGTCTAATTTATCATATAGTTTTCAAACACCTTTTTCCATTTCATTTTCCACAATAAAATCACGAGTAAATAAAGTTGGTAGCTTAATCTCTTTCTGGAGGAAAGAGAAAGAATCATCACAAATATTTTTTTTGTGATTTAATTATACTAAGATTTTGTTGTTGATTTTGATATGATAATTTCGGTTTATCCTCTTGCTTGGGGCCATAAAATAATCCACCACTAATATCACCATAATTTACCGAATTCCCTTTCCAAATTTTTTCCAGAATAATACATCCCATTTTTCCTTTTCAACCATTTATAAATTTTATAGAATAGTTTAATAAGGATAATAAACATATAGAAAAATCCAACACAATATTACATTCCAATGAAATATCAACAGAAAATAATTGAGAATCCATTTTAATTATCTCCAATTGAGCTCATCTATTTCAATCTGAAATCTCTTCTTGAGGAGAGATTGCAACATTAGAACAATCATCCCTTACTACCCCATAAAATGAGGGTATTCATACTTATCTTTGTTAATAAATTCAATTGAAGCTGAACTTTTAGTTGGCCTCTTCTTGGTGCAACTGAAACATTGACACATAGTGGCAAGACCAGGCCTTGTTTCACAGCCATCATCTCCTGGAGGTACTAAATTTAAATGATGCCTTCTCATATTGTCATCAGTAATCTCTAAAATAATTCTCATAACACTCTGATAATCTATCCTAGCTTCAAAGTCCATCAAAATAGGCCCACCAAGAACCTTTTTAACAGATTCCCTATCCACAAACAAGTGCACTCTTCCAGAAGATCCACCAATAAATAACTTGATATGCTCTTCTTTACCCATAAGTTGAGTAGCATGCCCACCTATGCCTCTTAAATTACGGTCAGTACCAGTTTTAATTGGCAAGCCTATTATATTTGCTTGATCTAAAGAAATCAAATTAATTTGTGACCCAGAATATACCTGGGCCTTTACTTCTTTACCTTTTAACATTACCATTAAATACCCTAGAGGAGCATAAAAATGAGTTTCCACTTCCTCTCCAGACTTCTCTGCATTTTTACATATATATTCCACATCTCCAACAGATACCCTTCACCTTGTCAGATGCTTCTTCTGCTTTTCTGCAAGGGCAGGACTAATTTTAAATAATTTGCCTAAAGATAAAGGAACCTGGAGTTCATTCACTCTACTCAAAACCATCTCCATAGTATTTTCTTGACAAGATACTACTGGACTTTCATAATAAACTTTTTTTAATAACCTTGGCCCTAGGCACCTCTTGAGGACCCATATTGCCATCTTCACCCCCCATAATAACAATTTCATCTACCATAACCCTAGCTCTATCACCAGCTTCTTTCACCAATCCCGATCCATCACTGGTTCTCCTTACCACTTTCATAGTATTAGGACCAGAAAAACTTGGTCTGGGAAGAGACACTATTGGTAAATCTTCCTCAGAATAAGATTCTTCTTCTACAGGCATAAGCTCACCATTTAAATTAAATTTTACAAAACTGGGAGGCCCCATATTGGCCATCCCCTTCAGCATCTGATAAATTTTTTCCTTAGAGTAAGGTTTCTCTTCAATCTTTTTTATTTCAGCCTTTCCCGGTTCAGCCCTAAGTTGGATCTGAATGCTACTTTTAGCTTTAGTAGCAGCTTCTCTTCTGGAAGAATCAATGTCATATTCACCAATAATTCAGTTTCCATCTACCCTAGCAACCCTTCCAAACTCTAATCCACCAAATAAAGTTGTAAAAAGTGGCCTTACTGACCTCCTTTTATTTACCCTTATCTAATTTTCCACCATAATTACTACCATTCTTTTTACCACCTTTAGTATTATCATCATAATCAGCAATTAATTCTTCAAATATGGCTCTCCTTTCAACCATCGAATTCCTCCTAACTAAGTTTAAAGGTGCTTTCCTGTAACTGGGGTCAATGAAAGATCCATCAGGGAATCGGTAAACTTTTCTATCAAATTTTAATCTACAAGCCTGCAAGTCCTTGTCCAAAAAATAACAATCTGCTGCTTTGTGCCCCCCTCCTATTACAATAGGAGAACACCCTAGGTTCCCCATAACCACCTCTATTTCCATTTCCATTACTACCACCATTTCCATTTCCATTCCCGTTAAACTAGTTTTGATTTCCATTATTCCCATAATTCCTCATCTCATAACCTCTTGACTGATAAGATGGAGCCACAGGTGCTCTTTTGGCTTCTGAGTCTCTTGAACACATATTTTGAGCTTCTTTTTCAAATCAGCTAAATGATCCACTATTTTATTATCAACATACCCCTATATCTTAGCAACAGTCTTAACCAACTGAGCCCTCTATTCCTCTTAAGCCATGACCATAATATCATTATTTTCAGCTAAAAATTCACTAACCTTGCTAGCATATTGAGTGCAGGACTCCTGATACTTGTCCAAAGCCATTAATTTTAAATATGCCTGAATGCTTTCTTTGAAGAAAAATAGAGATGGAAGTTTCTGTTCTCCATTCAGTAAATTGTTCATCAATTTCTTTCTAGATAGCTCCTTCAACACATCCATTCTGATTTCCCTGCTGAATGATGACCAAAATAAATACTTAGCCTGATTTTCATGGCCTATTTCCTCCACCAGAATCAAATATTCAACCACTTCATTAAAATTCCTATATAACTTTTTGAGTCAACCATAGTCGAAACTTCACCATTTGCTTTCCAATCACTGAAAATCTTGTGAAGGTCCACCATAGTATACCTGACTCCCCATCTATCAAAAATATCCTTTAGAAATTTCAACCAGTCCCATCTTTTATAACAATCTATAGCAATGACCTCCATTTCCACCTCTATATCCACAATAAAGAACCTTACCTGCTTCACCATGTCCAAATGTGAAGCCCCATCAACAGAAGAAGCAGCTTCATATCAATTTAAAACCCATTTTACTTCTTCCCCATTGAACTTGGGCCCATACTAAGATAAAATCCTCACTGAAACATTGACAGAAAGAGCAACAACAGATCCAAAAGTATAAGAAATCCCAAAAGTATAAGATAAAACCATTACAAATAAGATAAGTGTTCCTTTACTAAGCCTCTTTCAGGCTAAGAAAGTCCAGATACCAAATAAGATCAATTAAATAATAGAGAATTCAAAACCCATGTTGGGTTCCACCAATTTAGAAAGACTCTTAAAGTTCCCTTGATGTAAGCAGAATTCAAGGGAGTTGGATAAACCAAAGAAAACCCTGTCCCTTTAAGTAAATAAAGAGCTCACAATTAACTAAGCTAAAAGCTCTACTTGATATGAAATGAAAAATAAACTATTCGTAATTAATGGTGTTGAGATGTAAAAACAGTGTTCTTTATAATGACAGTGAGAAACACAACAATGAAGCTGTATATAGAAAAGTTATTTAAATGATTGAAAATTATATTTTTATATGATTTAATTATTATATTGAGATCCCTGGTGATGAGACATTTAAAATGGTACCCTATATGTTATTATATATGATGATCAGTGAAATTAAGAAAATATAATGTAAAAGTGTTATTTTTATAAGTGTATTACAATTTAATAATTTTTTATGTAAATAATAAAGATTGTTGCTGTTAATTATTAAGTTATTTCTCTGTTGGATTTATCTCCCCTGTTTAATTTTGAGTCTACAGTTATATATGCATAGTATGTCATGTGCCCTATTTTCCCTAACCGGAGCATTTCAGAGCTTTTCTAGAGCTTGTCCAGAGATCTCAAGAGTTTGTACAGAGGTTGTACAGACTTCCGGACTCAATTAGATCCTTAAAATAAAACTTCTAGAAATATTAAATATGATAGTGCTAATTTTACTTAATAATCCATTCTAATTTTTGTAGTCTTCATGGCCCTATTCACCTAGTAAAAAATTATCAAAGTAAAGTATATTATAAAGAATCAAAAATAACAAAAATACTTTATAAAATTAATAAAAATAGTAGAGAAATAGTAAAAATTCCACAAAAATTTGCAAAGGTTCTTGATGATCCTGAATTCAATTTTCATGCAATTTTGGACCTATACTTGCATTTCCTGACTTTTAATTATTTGTTTAATCTTGGGTCATAAAATTAACCCTTTTTAAACCACTTTTAATACTTATTATTTTAAATATAATCATTTTAAAATTATATTGGCTTTTCCAATCTCAATAATCATCTCCCAAAATCCTCTTTTAATAAATATTGGTGCCCTACTAAACTTTAGACTTCCACAATTCACATTATCAACAATCATTATTATTTTACATAACAAATTATAAAATTGTAATACCTTTATAAATATAACAACTTTAAATGAAAATTTATTAGTTCCACTCATAATCACATATATTAAATTAAAGGGTACCATTTTAAAGTCTCATCACCAGGGATCTAAATTTAACAAATAAATCATATAAAAATAAAAGCCTCATAAAAATATATTATTCAATAATTTACATAACTTTTTTAAATACAGCTTCACTTTTGTGTTTCTTACCCTAATTATAAAGAGAACATTTTAAACATCTCAACTCCTTTATTAATAAATAGTTTATTGTTTATTTCATAACAGGTAGAAATTATAGCTTAGCTAATTGTGAACTCTTATTTTACTTAAAGTGACAGGGTTTTCTTTGGTTTATCCAACTCCCTTGTATTCTGATTAGAGAAAGACAACTTTAAGATTCTTTCAACAAAGTTAGTTGAAGGTTCAGCAAAAATTAAGAAAAAAACAAGAGAGAAGTGGAAAAAAAATTTAAAAAATAACATGATGATTGGATGAAATGTATGAGTAAGATAATAAGATGGAGATGAGGCACCCAGAATGCTGATAGCTGTTTGTGCTGCGCTACACATCTTGCAGTAACACAGAAAGTTTTTCAGGAAGCAGGAAGCACAAAAAGGGGTTGCCAAGCAGGATGGTTACAGAAGCGCAACAAAGGGGTTTTAAAAAGTGCAGATAAATAAGACTCTCCATGCACAAATTTTTTGTGTACTATGTATTTATGAGCCAAAGAAAGAAAAGGTCAAGGTAAAGTACATAATATGGACTATAGGACAAGAAAATATGGTATTTACCTGCAAGAGTCATAGGCAGTGCTAGACTCATACTATGGAGTTAAGGAACAACAAAAAGCAATGGCATGAAAAATCATGCCTAGATAAGAATGATGCCTTTTACATAAAGAAGTGTTCACTTTTCAAGATGAAAATTTCATCAAAGAAAGAAGGTAGCACTAGAAAAACAAATAGATTGCAAGTAGCACTTAAAGAAAGGAGTAGCAAGTAAGATCTGAAATAGGGAAGTCATTGGCTTAGTGCAGAAGGTTTCACTATTAGCAGGGACTCATGCGGTGATTGTGGGTTATACAATAGGTAAGAAGGAAGTAGATTACCTATTAATAATTCAGGAATCTCAGGAAATTTAGGGTATGTACAGGAGAGTGGAGTCTCAGGTGCTAATACTAGTTCTTGTCTATATGTTTCAGGCTCTATTAGAGCCAAGACTTATGCTAACAGTTGTACATAGACTAATGAGGTATTTAGATACCATTTGATATTCTTGTGTAGCGCTAAACTTATGTAGGAATCCAAGTAAGGGAAAGGAGCATAGGGGTAGGGAGCTGAACATACAGGTGTATATAAGCATCACTCCTCTTTTAGTGAGAAGAGGAGTATTGTAGAGTAGACATGTGTATAGACTACAGTATAGAGTGTAATAGATAAAGGAGAAAATAGATATATTTTATTTTTTACACAAAACAGGTGTGCATACCAAAAGTAGCACTAAAGAGTTATTTTATTGCTACAGTAAGGATAGTATTGATTAGAGTGCTTCAAGAGGAAGTGACTTAGAATAGATTTAGCCAACAGATTGATTACTTATCTTAAAATATATATTTCCCTTTTTCTTAAAAAAAATCTCTACAAGTTTACTCTATTTTCTTCTCCAACATATTTAGATAACCATACTTATAATACATGTTTTGACTGTCTTTAAAATTAAAGTGGCAGGCACTTCTTTTTAAATAGTTTTCTGTTTGGAAAGAAGAGCCAACCCATCTTGGACTGTGTCTATAGCTTAGTATTATAGAGCTGTTTATTTCTACAATTGGTGTCCAACAGTGGCAGACAGATTGTAAGTGTCACACGCCACGTGAAACTAGAGGCAAAAGCAGCTCATTAAATAAATAATAACAAGGTCTAAATCCATATTTGAAGCACGGAAGCAATTCTACATAGCAAACACAACTTTCCTTTGTGTACTCACTATTCAACCGTGCTAATCTAAAACTTTAAATCTAAATTAGTTAATCTTTCAATAGTGTGTTCAGTCTTTTCTTTGATAGGTGACACACAGCGCAACGGCCAATGCAATATTCTGCTAAAGGTTTATTGTGTGTCTGTGGGTTATTAACAGGGATAGTGAGCATAAAGGGATGGTTAGTGGAGGGTCAAGGTTTTAGCGGATGTTAGTGAGTAGGGTCCAGGTGTTACGGGTGTTTTTTGGAGGTCTGTGGTGAGCAGAATGATGGATGGGCATGAGGTCAATGCAAGGAGGAGTAGTGTATATAAAAGGGATGAGATTTTGGTTCGACATTCTGTAGAATTAAATTATAAAACATATATATAGTTAATAGTTGTAAAGCTTCAGGTTAAATCATTATTATTGTACATTTCCTTATTTTCTCAGTAATCATTTCTAAAAACTTAAATATTTGATTATTGAGTTTCCAACCCTTTTTGAGATCCTAAGAATATTAATATAACCTTTAAATTATTTTAGTATTCTTATCAAACATATCTCAAAGAAGTAGCTTTTACTTTGACTCATCTTTGAATCACTTCCTCAAATATTTCCTCTGTACTTTGAAGAAGTCTCTTAACTCCTTCCTCCATCTCAACTTCCAGGAACACCCTCGAACTAGTGCGTGGGTTGCCGGGTGACACTATAATTTAATTATCCATAGTTCTCATTCTTTTGAACTACTAAGTCCTTTTTCAGGTGTTTTTAAATTCTTTAAAAATGGCACCTGTTCAATGCACTCCTCCTACAGGGGCTACTACTAGGGCTTGCGCCAGAGGCAGGCCAACAGCCGCAAGGCCTGTTTTCTGCACTAACTCTCTGGAAACTCTTGATATTAGGGAATGGTAACACTCAGTTCAATCTGTGGAAGACATCCCCCAGGATTTTGATGATTCTAGCGATGAAGCAGAAGGAGAGGATACAATTCATAAGGCACCATCTGCACCTGCTACTCACCCTTCTGGTCAACCTTCTGAACCTAAACCATCTGATTCTTTAGAAGACTTCATGAGACTTTTCATGAAGACTCTTTCAAATCCAACATCTTTTGAGGGATCAAAATTCAAAACTCCTTCCATGAAATCTCCTGACAAGTTTGATGGAGAACACCCAGACAGATTGCGCCCCTTCTTGCAAACCTGCAAGCTCCTGTTCCATAACGACCCTCAAACCTTCAATAACAACCAATAAAAGGTTGTTTACCCTTCTTCATTCTTATCCAGAAAAGCAGCCAGATGGTTCAAACCTTATCTTCTCATGCTCTCTTTGACAGAATCCCACTTACTTATCAATAACTAGGAAAAGTTCAAAGACCAAATTTTTACATTGTTTGGTGACCCTAATGAAACTGACAACGCGGAAATTGAACTTGATTTCCTCAGCATGTGTGATAATGGTAAAGCCTCTGAATATATCTCAAACTTCAGAGCACTTCAAACTCAAGTAGGTTGGAATGATGCTGCCCTCAAGTATCATTTCAAAAAGGGACTTCCTTTGAGGATTCTGGATCAATTAAATCTTCATGGTCAGAAGATGACTACCTTAACGGATATAATGGATTGAACCCTTGAACTCGACGGCATTTACCAAGGAGGACTACAACATCGTCCATACGCCAACAAATCTCAGGGCCTAAATTTTAAATCTGGACCTTCTTCACACCCACAGCCAACTCAATCCTCCTTGACTCAATCCAAACCCAATAAGGGAAAGGAAAAACCTCAACCAAAAGGCTTGATTCCAGGAAATATCAGTAAGGTATTGCACCCAAAAGGGGAACTGAAAGAAGCTGAGAGGAAGAGATGAGCAGATAATGGGCTATGTATGTATTGTGGGGGTAAGCACAATCTAGAAGATTGTGTGAAGTTGAAGGAAAGAGAATGTACTATTTCAAGGTCAAAAAACTAGTAGATAGCTTACTTGTGTGCAAAGAAAACTATCTTATCTCTCCCAGTGCACAGAACCTCCATGTCTTAAGGACTGGAGTTGCCTTAAACTGCTTGAGATTTATTCTTTTTAAGGAGGATACCCCCTTCAGTTGTCTTATAGACTCTGGAGCTTCAATTTCTTTTGTCAGTTTATCTTTTTCCAAGAAGTTAAAGCTGACATTTACAGATATCTACTGAACTCCAACTAATTTTGTCAAATCAGAGGAACCCAAATATTGGGTAAGTAAGAACGGTTAATGGGTTTTCAACTTTCCAAATTTTCCCCCCTTCAAGTGGGAACTATCAGTCTTGGACGCCCCAAGAATGGAAAATACCATTCTTGGCCATGACTTTTTAGCGCATTGGAATCCTGAAATTTATTGGTCATGGGGATTGATCACCCCACGCGCTAAGTATATTTCAGATTCTTCAATGCAGGTAAATAGGAAGTTTAAGAACCTGCCTGAAAATGTCCTGCTAGAGGACAAATCTCTGCCAGATGAATTGCAAACATCTGATCTTTCTCGAAATGAGCAATCGGCTAACCCTTCTAGCTCAATCAATTTACTCAAAGAGGATTTAAATTGCCTTGAAGTAGTCAAATTATGCTCTCTCAATTCTGGTCTTCTCTTGACAGATTCTCTCAAAGGAGATGAGGACAGCCAAATCAACGTTGAAGCTATTAAATCAACTCTACTGGAAATCTATCACAATTTCCTTGATGTTTTCTCAATCTGTAAGGCCAATAAGTTACCACCTCATTGACCCTACAACCATTAAATAGAGTTAATAGGTCCAGTACCTCCAGCAGGTCCCCTCTATTCTTTGTTGAAGGAAAAATCTCAAGCTCTTTGAGACTACATTGCAGAGAATGTAGCCAAAGGTTTCATCAGAGCCAGTAAATATCCAACCGGCTCCCCTGCTCTTTTTTTAAAGAAAAAGGATGTTAGCCTTAGGTTATGTGTTGAGTATAGAAAGCTCAACACAGTCACTAAGAAGAATGCATATCCTTTTCCCCCTATGTCATTGCTTCTTACCCTTTTCAATTGTGCTAATTTCTTTTCTAAAATTGATCTTAGAGACACTTATAATCTTATTTGCATTGCGGAAGGTCATGAACCACTGACTGCAATGGGCACTATATTTGGTAGTTTTGAATATTTAGTCATGCCTTTTGGATTGTGTAAGGCACCATCTACTTCTCAAACTTTTGTTAATGACATCTTTCAAGATGTTTTCAAACAATTTGTTGTTGTCTATTTAGACAATATTTTAATTTTCTCGAAGACACTTGATGAACATATTCATCATGTTTGACAGGTTCTAAATCGCCTTTGGGATCATGGTCTCTACGCCAAGCACAATAAATGTGAATTCCATCTTAAATATATTGATTTTTGGCGGTTTACTTTTTCCACTTATGGTTTAGTCATGGATGACAAAAAGGTCCAGAAAGTCCTGGAATGGCCTGAGCCCAAAGCCATTAAATCCCTCCAAGGATTTTTGGGTTTTTCCAATTTCTATAGAAGATTTATCAAAGATTACTCTGAAACTATTTCCAATCTTACTTCTCTTCTTAGAAAAGATATTCCTTTTGTTTTTATTTCTACAGCACGAAAGGAATTCGAAGCATTGAAGACTGATTTCACCACAGCTCCAATTCTTTGTCATTTTGATCCTTCTGCTTTGACAATAGTCGAGACAGATGCTAGTAATTATGCTATTTCAGGGGTCATCTCTTAATTCAATCCTGAAACAAAATTGTTTCATCCTGTTGCTTTTGAGTGATGCAAACTCATTGAAGCAGAGTTAAATTATGAAATTAATAACAAAGAGCTTATAGCTATCATTTATTGTCTTAAAAAATGGCTCTCTTTTCTTCTCAGCCTAGACAGTCCTCAGAATTGGGGTGTGGAGGCATGGGAACGGGAGTGGAGCAGTTAGACATAATAAAAAATTTTAAAGAAGAAGTTAATGAAAATTATAGTGTTGGAAAAATGTGTTCTCATGCTCAATTGAGCTTGCGTCTTATACCTGGGCATACGTCATGCGCCATGTGACACTTGAGGCAAAAGCAGCTCATTAAATCAAAAATAACAAGGTCTAAATCCATATTCAAAGCGCAGAAGAAATTCTACATAGCAACCACAACTTTCCTTTGTGTACTCACTATTCAACCGCGCTAATCTAAAACTTTAAATATAAATTATTTAATCTCTCAATTGTGTCTTCAGTCTTTTCTTTGATAGGCAATGCACAGCACAATGGCCAATGCAATATTCCGCTAAAGGTTTATTGTGTGTCTGCGGGTTATTAACAGGGTTAGTGAGCATGGACAGGATGGTAGTGGAGGGTCAAGGGGTTAATGGATGTTAGTGAGGAGGGTCCAGGTGTAAAAGGTGTTTTTTGGAGGTCTGTGGTGAGCAGAATTATGGATGGGCATGAGGTCAATGCAAGGAGGAGTAGTGTATATAAAAGGGATGAGATTTTGGTTCGACATTCTGTAGAATTAAATTATAAAACATATATATAGTTAATAGTTGTAAAGCTTCAGGTTAAATCATTATTATTGTACATTTCCTTATTTTCTCAGTAATCATTTCTAAAAACTTAAATATTTGATTATTGAGTTTCCAACCCTTTTTGAGATCCTAAGAATATTAATATAACCTTTAAATTATTTTAGTATTCTTATCAAACATATCTCAAAGAAGTAGCTTTTCCTTTGACTCATCTTTGAATCACTTCCTCAAATATTTCCTCTGTACTTGGAAGAAGTCTCTAAACTCCTTCCTCCTCTTCACTTACCAGGAACACCCTTGACCTTGTGCATGGGTCATCTGGTGACAGTAAGTATGGTTATCATTTTTTTTTTCAGGGCTTTTTCAATGAGGATGTAATCAAGCTGGTGCTTCCTAGGAAGAGTTATAGGGCTTACAATGAGTGTATCAAGCCGTTATCAGAGGATATAATAGGGCTGTATTGAAAGAATATAGTTGGTATTTAAATTATTTATTTTTTATTATTAAAAATGTAGTATGGAACCTACTTCTACTACTTCTAAATTCACTCAGGAGAGGGCAAAATTTCTCAATTCCATAGTGTTGTTACTGCCTAGGGTTTTGATAACTATTAGGTGCAAGGATGAAAGCTTGTGATTTACTGGAATCAACACTCAGAAGTTCTTGAGAAGGTTTGAGCAAGCAGTGGAGGTACATGGAGCATCAGATTTTGATATGGTGCTTCAATTGTTATTTTTTGTTGCAAATGAATGTAAAGACAATCTAGAGGAACTGGATGGTCACAAGAAACGCAAATGGACAGTGTTAAAAGCGCAGATCTTGAAAAGATGGCCTGGAATTACTGAGGAGACAATAGGGCCTAGAGGTCTTGGTAAACATAGTAAAGGCTAGAGGGGGTATCAGAGACCCTTAATATTTTAAAACTTTTTGACAAGAATTTGATCTGGTAGTGGATTATTTGGTTAGTAACAAAGATTTCAGTTATTCTAGTGCATTTTTAACTTTGTTTTTTGAGGTGCTAGCTCCTGAGGTTGAAGATTGGGCAAAGAAGTGCCTTGATAACAAAGTTAAACTGGTTAGGAAGAAAAATGGGGAGTATAAGTAACCAGGATGGGAGGCTGTGGAAACTTCTGTGGAAGCGGAGATGAAGTTGCATCAGGTAGAGCACTGAGAAGCTAGGGTTTCCTTGGAGGATGAAGAGGAGGTAGAGGTTTTGCTTAATACTGTATTACCTTCTTCAAAGTCAACCCCAAAAGCCAAGATAATATCACAGGATTCAAGTTCAGTAATGGCTAGGATCAAAGAATTGGAGAATAAATTAAGGAAATTGGCTAAACCCAAGCCTAGATTTACTCCTTAAATGTTGCATTTTTCTTCAATGGTATGTTATTACTGTAATAAATAAGGTCATAGAAGGATGAGGTGTAATGCGCTTCAAAAAGAAAAAGAAGGTAACGTTGTTTTTGAAGAGCGTACAGTGCTAAGGTTAGAAGACAGCACAAAACATTTTAAGGATAAGGATCAAGGGATGTGAGCCAAGGTCATCAATTATATTAACAAAAAATCTATAAAGTTCAATTCTAGTTAGGGCAAGGAGCCTGCAGATAAAAACTCAAAGTCAGTAAATTTTGTGGTCACTTGTGCTGTATTGGATTTTAAGGTCAGAGAGGGGGATGTTTCAGTGCCACTCACTACAGAGAAGTTTGATATGTTTGCAGCAAAGAATAAAAAGATGGCTCTGCCAACTTTTACTAGACCAAGAAGGACTGGTGCTAAGTATGAAAATCCTGAGGATATTGAGGAAGTAGGATATATGACAAGGGAGAATAGAACAGTACCACTTGAAGATGTGGAAATGGCCGATGAATCTGGGAATAAAATGGATTATGATATGAATCACTGTATTGAAGAACCAGAAGTAGTACAACAAAGAGAAGTACTGGTGGAAGGAATTTTAGGAGAAAAAAATAGTACTCCAAAGAGCCGCCAGGTAGTGCCAAAGCTGGAGCAGAGGCAACTCAACCAAAATGGAGGATTCAGCACCCATTTCATGTGAAATATTCTAGAGAAGCTGAGGATTCTATTACAGAATTTCTGAAAACAACAGTTTTAGTACCATTGGGAGTGTTAATGGCAGTAGCTCCAGACGTAGCAAATGGTATAGTAGATAAGTGTAGGAAGAAAAGAGTTGTGAATTATGTTGAATATGATGTGGAGGAGCACTCATTTCAGCCAGCTGTGGAACTATTGAGGGTACCACATTATGCATGATTATTAGTGTATTTAATGGTTACAATTACTGGAAAAAAAATCAAAGCAGTAGTAGATACTGGTTCTTAGATTAATGTTGTTTCAGCCAAGGATGCTGTGGACTTAGGCTTTCCTGTAAAAAATGGCACTGTTACTGTTTTAGGTATTGGAGAATGTAGGTTACCAGTTATAGGGGTAGCTGAATATGTAAAGACGCAATTTTCAGGAGAGTCAAGAGATCTACACTTTTATGTTCCTATGGGTGTAGTGAAACCAGTTTTGGGAGCACCTTTTCTGATGGATTATTAAGAGCCAATAGATTATTGTTTGAATAAAACTATAGAAATCAGGATTATGGGTGATGATGGTATTCCAGTAACAGCAGTTTTAGTAGCACCTAAGGATGGTGGCTGAGAAACCAAGTATGTTGGATATGTGAGTTTAGAGAAGGAAAGAGAGTTCTATGAGGAGGAGGAGGAGAGGTTTCCGCCAGAGTGGCACCAATCTTTTCATTAGGAGCTGGCCTTCTAGGTATTACTATCTCCCAAAGTAAGAAGAACCTGGATAGTGATCAGAAAGTCTAAGAAGGGATATGTAAAGTGGGGCTTCACACATGTCTTGGCAATAGCACTATAGAATGTATTGTGCCTGGATTTTTTAATTTCTTTAATTATGGATTTTGTTATGCTTATGTTAAAAAGAAAAGACAAAAATATGATGTAGGTACAACTCAGAGTTATATTAGAAAAGGTCTAATATTTAGTAATGAAGGAAGCAGTTGTCACTGTCTAGCATCAAAGTATAAACCAGTAGTGGTTAAGGTTAAGCCAGTAAATGTACCAATGCCGGATTTTAACCCTCCTTTGCGGAGGCTGGGGCTATCAAGAAATCCTTGTGACACTTTTAACAAATTTTCAACTGGAACTTACATCTACAAGTAAGTTAACCCTAGAAAGAATTCAGATGGCTAATTTTGGACTGGAAGATTGGTTTTTGCAGGAGAAAAAGAAATTATTATTACATTTTATGGTGCTTAGGGAAAAGGCTATTGTGTTTTCAGAAGAGAAAAGTGTTTTATTAAAGCACTCTTATGGGAAACCTTATATTTTTCTGGTTATACCTCATGACCTGTGGCAAAAGAAAGCATTTCCTATACCAGTGGCAATAAGAGAGGAATATAGAGAATCAATTAGAGAAAGGTTAAGGTCTGGGTTGTATGAACAGTCAATGTCAAGCTACTCAAGTCCAGTGTTTTTTTCTGTCAAGCATAATGGCAAGTTAAGAGTTGTTCATGATTTGAGAGAGATGACTAAAGCTATGGTTAAGGATTCAGGATTACCACCAACGTCAGAGGAATTTATGGAATATTTTGCAGGACAAGTATGTAATAGATTAGGAGATATAATGGGAGGATAAAATGAGTGAAAGTTAGATATGTTGCTGAGGCCCATGACTACATTTGAAACTCCATTGGGGTGCTTCATGTTAACAAGGTTACAACAGGGTGCTATGAACTCAGTGGCAGTGTATCAGGCAGAGATGATGTGGATATTACTGGATGAAATTGCGGAAGATGTAGGATTTTTTCATTGAATATGGTGGTATGAAAGGACCCATGTCTGATTATGATTGAGAGGTTCTAGAGGAGAACCCAAACATTAGGAGGTTTATTTGAGAATATGTGATTACTATTTAAAGGGTACTTTTTAGGATAGAGGAGGCTAGTTTGACAGTCTCAGGGTCAAAATTTTCTTGTTTCCTTCCAGAGCTAGATATTGTTGGTCATGTGTGTAGGAAGGGAAGAATTATTGCAGAAAAACAGAAAAAGAAGGTACTTACATGGCCAAGACCAAGAAATACTACAGAAGTTAGAGGGTTCTTAGGTATTTGTACATATGTGAGGATGTTTATTTGTAATTTTGCTTTTTTATCTTCTCTGTTGAGGAACTTGACAAGAAAGGATTTTGTGTGGGATTGGAAAGAGGAATTTGAAGAGTCCTTTGAGTTGTTAAAAAATATTTTATGAAAAGATATTCTTTTTAAAAAACTAGAATATGGGCCAGATGCTTGAAATATCACTCTAGTGGTAGATTCAAGCACGTCTGAAGTGGGCTCAGTTTTATTGCAGGAGGACAAGGAAGGAAATGTTAGGCCTGTATTTTATCAGTCAAAGACTTTTACAAAGGTAGAGTATAGGTACTCTTGATCCAAGTTAGAGTTGTGTGGAGTTGCAAAGATTTTGAAGAAGTTTCAATGGATGCTTTGGGGGCAACATTTTAAGTTTCAAGTTGATGAGCTATCTTTGGTGCAAATGATAAGTATTCCAAGTTTACCAGATGAACCAAGGACTAGATGTGTGGCACAGATTAATTTTTTTCTTTTTATTTAGTTCATAAACCAGTAAAATCTTTCATAATTCCAGATTCCTTGTCTAGGAGGCCATTGTGTGAAAAGGATTCTGAGGCAGAAGAATTTGAAGAAGATAAAAAGTGGATAAATGGAATAGACTATTTTTATCAAAGTTTTTGGAATAAAGACATCCTAAAAGAAGTAAAACTAATGACCAGTGTCCAGGAAGAAGTTAATCTATCACAAAGTGGTGTCCATGATGACATAAAACTAAGATAATTTAGGAAAGATATTCATGAAATAGATGATCATGAGGGGATAAAAGCACAAGAATAGAATGTAAAAGCTAAAAAAATAAGGAGAGGAGCACTAGATTAAACAATTCTGGATTCAGAGGAAGAGGATGACTCAAGAAGCGGTCAAGAAAGTTATAAGCAGTCAGAAGGCAGATATTTAATCAAGGATTCAGCTGAGTAAGTAGAATGGCTTAAAGAATATCTAGAAGCTAATAGTCAACCGGAAGACTGTGATGAAGACACTTGTGGCCAGATAGGGAAATATGCTTAAGATTATTTTATTAAGGATGGAAGGGTATGGAGAGAATGCTCTTCTATGCCACAATTTGTTATATCAGATAGAGGTAGAGAAGAGAAGATTCCTAGAGAATTACATGAAAACTTGGGACATTGGGGATAGGATGAGAATTATAGGAGAGTTAAAGAATGATTCTTGTGGCCTAATATGAAATACAAGGTCAAGGATTTGCTCCAATCTTGTCTGGAATGTCAGTGCAGAACTTACAGAAAGCATAAGGGAAAGGTAAAGGCAACATGTGAAGATAATATTTTTGGCAGGATCAGCTTAGATGTAATTCATATTAAAAAAGGATGCTTTAAATACTTGGTTGTAGCCAGGGATGATCTTTAAGGATTTGTTGAATCAGAGCCTTTGTTGAATCTTAAGGCAAGTAATGTAGCTGATATATTAAAGTAATCGGTATCTAGATATGTGGTAATAAAAATGGTAACTGTGGATGAAGGCCCTGAATTTGCTGGAGAATTCCAAGATTTTGTTAAAGGCATTGGCGATAAAATTTGAGTTGCAACACCATATTATCCAGAAGCGGAAGGTATGATTGAGAGAGGGCATCAAGTAATTAACAATGTGCTAGTTAAGCTATGGGGAACTAATGGGGAAGAATGGAAAAGTTATTTACCTTTAGTATTATTTGCAGATATGATTTCAGTGTAAAGGACAATGGGGTTTTCACCTTATGAACTTATGTTTGGTCAGAGGGAAGTATTACCTATTGATCTGGATGCTGGAACTTTTTTGGGATGTGATTGGGATCAAGTGCACTCAACTGAGGACTAAATTCTAACAAGAGTGTTTCAGCTTAAATGAAAGGAAGAGTTTGTGGAAAAGGCATATGAAAAATGATACAGATTAGGGAAAAGTCATTGAAATATTGGGATGATCATTAAGTCCACAGATTAAGGTAAACATTGAAACTAGGGGACTTGGTATTAGTATACAGCATAAGTCTTGAAATTAAATGGGGAAAAATGTTTGTTGACAGATGGAATGGACCTTATAGGGTCAAGAAGCAAATAAATGAAGTATCTTACTTACTGGACAAATTGGATGGTACTGAATGGAAGCAACATGTAGTGGCTGACCAAATCAAAAGAGTCTACCCAAAAAAATATCAGTAACATAAGATCTACCTCTGGGATGAGGATAAACTAACAATATTTTTTTTAACTATAGGAAGCATATAAACTATCATCAGTGTTTTTTGAGGAGGTTATGACACAACTGTGATGGATATGGTGCTAGCAATGGTGAAGTGACTATGCCTGAACAAGCAGTTGGAATTAGCACTTGAGCTAAGTTGTGTAGAACTAATGTTGTTAGAGGAGAAATGAGAAGTGGGTACACTGGATAGAGGAATGGCTGTCTGGGAAAATCAGAAAGCTTCAGTATTCTTAGCAGAAGGTGGGAAACCTAGCTGAAGAAGATTGGCAGATGGAGCACCCAATTCAGGGACCTGAGTTCACAAAAAATCTCAGTAATAACAACTAATTAGGGAGGGTAAGATTTATTTAAAGATAGTAGAGGGAGTACAGGCAGAACTCTCTTCTCCTTCTTGTTGTTTTTTTAGGAAATTCAATTGTGTGGAAAAGTGCTACACACTTTGTTTATGATTTTCACAAAAATTTATGATTTATGTTAATTGTGAAGGGAAAGCATAGTCTAAAGGGAACTGCTTACAAGTGCTAAAGTAATGGTGCTAATCAAAAAGAAAGTAAAAAGTAAAGTTATGACTAATAAGAGTCTCTTTCAAAACTGGAAGGGAATCCTTTCAATTCTTCAGGCATAATGAAGTTATTGGGATTGGCAAAAAAGCCAGAGATAGTGGTAGAGCTTATTTCATTCATTAACTGACCAATCATTTAAATGTTGGCATCAGAATTTTTTTTTTTGGGAAAGATAAATTATTATTACTAGAGGAAATAATGAAAATCCACTATTTACATGATTTTACAATAATGTATTAATAAAATTAAAAATAAAAATTTTCTGAAGAAAGAAAGAAAAGTTAGCATTTAAAATAGTGATTAAGTAAAAGGATGAGACTTACTTTAACACCTATCAAGAAAGGCATACTCCCATTTGTTGTATATGTTATTATAAGTCAAATTTAGAGTTTTAACTAAAGCAAGGCAGTTTTCAATGTCTTTTTTTCAAGCGCATGAGTGTTTTTGATATAGGAAGATACTGCGTCAAAGGCAGTATTGAATTGATCAATCGTTCAATAGTAAGGGGCAGCAAAGATGCCATTAAGAACTTACCAATCTTTAGGGAAAGGGAGATTAAGACAAGAAGCTTCTTCCTCAAATGAAGTGGATGAAGTTTGAGGCATTGAGAAACAATTTTCAGGAGTGAAGGGCAGAGGATTAGCCTCTTTTTTAGTCAGGTAATTTCAGTCTCAACAGCGGGAGAGAAGGAAGCACAAGGTGTCACATCCCAGAAGTAACCCTCTTCTAGATCCAGGATGTTGATTTCAATGTAAGGATATGAAGGCTTTGCAGAGTAAGGAGTTTTGAGGATGTTCTAAATAGGAAAAGATGAAAAATGTTCTTGTTAGAAAGAAAAATTTATTAAGAAGAGAAAATAAAGGGAAGAGTGACTTACTTTGTCAATTGACTCTTCAGAGAAGAGTGAATGATGAGTTTTATTTGATGCAGTGCTTGGAGTTGGTGAGAGATGAGTTTTTTTTACTCTCTTAGGCTCAGGAGTTGGTGTGACAGTAGCAGGGGTCTTGATGGCTAGCTTGCTCATTAGATTTGACATCAATGTGTTTGGATTGATGGGGGTAGTAGCAGTGGTAGGAGGACCATTGAGACTGAATTTCATTTTGCAACCTTTGCAGAAGTCATAAGACTATCAAAAGGGAAGAAATAGAGATCAGCTCCAAATTTTTAGGAAGGAAAGAGAAGAAAAATGGAACTTACAGTGAAGAAGCCCTTACTACAGCGAGATTTTGTGAAGCGACATGAAGTGATGCTGTTTTCAGTACAGCACTGAAAATGCTCTGCTCCAGCCAGAATGGATTTGACGGTAGGGGTATTGGCAACACAAGATTTTTGTGTGTCAAAAAATTGACAGATGGAATGGAAGATATTTTTCTTAGGGTTCATTTTGAGAAAAGATAGTTGAAGAAGATGATGGGAAACAATTAATATAAGAGATAGAAGAGAAACTAGTGGGAAGATGAAGACAGACTAGAAGAAGGAGGAATGAGGAAAAGATGCAAGATATGCACCTAGCTTTATAGTGCCTGGGGAAAGTTGCAAGTAGCAGGAGACTGTGGTACACATCTTGTAATAACACAGCAAATGTCTCAGGTAGCAGGAAGCACAACAAAGGTTTTGCCTGGTAGGATGGTTATATAAGCAAAACAAAGGGGTTTTCAAAAGTGCAGAAAAATTAGACTCTCCATGCATATTTTTTTGTGTACTATGCATTTAGGAGCCATGGCAAGAAACATGTCAGGGGAAAGTACATAATATGGACTATAGGACAAAAAAATATGGTATGTACTTGCAAGAGTCATGGGCAGCACTAGACACATACTACAGAGTTAAGTAACAGTGATGAACAATAGCATGAAAAATCATGCCTAGATAAGGATGATTCCTTTTAGTTAAAGCAGTTTCAACCTGCCAAGATGAAAAACACATCAAAAAAAAAGGTAGAGCTAGAAAAACAAATAGATTTCAAGTAGCGCTCAAAGAAAGGAGTAGAAAGTAAGATCTGAAGTAGGGAAATAATTTGCTTAGAGTGGATGGTTTCACTATTAGCAGGGACTCATGTGGTGAGCATGGGCTATACAATAGGTACAAAGGCAGTAAAGTACCTATTATTAAGTCAGGAATCTCAGGAAACATAGGGTGTGTACAGGAGAGTGGAGTTTCAGGTACTATTACTAGTTCTTTTCTAGATTTTTCAGGCGCTGTTAGAGCCAAGACTTACACTAAAAATTGTACATAGACTAATGAGGTATTTAGATACTGTTTGATATTCTTGTATAGCACTAAACTTATGTAGGAAACCAAGTAGAGGAAAGGATCATAGGGGTAGGGCGCTGAACATACAGGTGTATATAAACAGCACTCATCATTTAGAGAGAAGAGGAGTATTTTAGAGTAGGTGTTGTGGCATTCCACATCTGGGTATCCCACTTAGGTGAAAATTTGATTGAATATTGGTTGAAAGGAAGCTTTAGTGTTATCAGGTGTTAATTTGGTTATTATGGATATTTTTGGGTTGATTTGTGGAATTTTGGAATGGTTATTTGATGGTATTTTTCTTTTGATTTGATGGTTCTATGGATTTGGAAATGGTCTTATTAGATTTTTGGGGTGATTCTCTATCTGTTGGGTTTTTTCTGGGGCTCTTTTGTGTTTATTTTTGAAGATTACTAGCAATTTTATAGATTATTGGGCTGGATATTTGAAATTTTTGAAGGTTATTATTATCATTGGATAGCCCAGATTTTTCTCTATCTTTTATGTCCTTATGGTTTTTTATAATATTTTACTGTTTTCTTAGTGTTTTATTTGATTTAGTGACTTTTAGTATTATTGGTGGATATGGTGTGCTGATGGAATGGCCACTGAGCTCCAGTGCTCTGGTGCGCTCCAGTGAATTCTGGTGATTTTCCGGTGAAAAAGAGAAGTGTACTGGAAAACTTCTGTCATTGTGGAAAAGTTTGGTCATGGTGGCAAAATTATCTCTCTGTGGCAATTTTAGCTCAATCTGGCAAAATTAGCTCACAATGGGAAAGTCTGGTCACTGGGTTAAATTTTGGTCACTTGACCAAATTTTGATCACTGTGCCAAAGTCTGGTCACTGTACCAAAGTTTAATCACTGTAGAATAATTTGGCTATTGTGTAAAAATTTGGTTATAAAGTTATTATGCTTACTAGATCATCAGTTTATTGTAGATCCTATGCATGTAGGGTATTGTTGGAAAGGTCTGGAGTAGTAGGATCATAGAGGGGGGAAATCTTAGTCTTCTACATGTTTTTTTGACTTCTTAGTTTTGACAATAACGGTCTTTTTTGATAATTAACAATATTTTAACATATAACAACAATTATAATAAAAAATATCAACATATTGGGTACCATTGGATAGCTCTCAACCGGGGTAACTCAAATCTATTACTTTTCTTATAAGATTCATAAAATAAAAATATAATAAAGTACACTCTTTAATTTTGGTGGAAAATTGGATAAACCTGGGGAAGTATTTAATAAGGCACCTTTGAAAAGGTCATTCCAAGGGTAGTTTCTGGAGTACTTTACTGTACTTTTCAGTTTCTGGAGCAAGTGTTGCAGCTTGTTCATGTAATCTGGTACTAGGGATATTGTTGGCTGGTGTAACCACTGGTTGCACTTAGATTTATCTTTATTATAGGTTTCCAACGCATTTAAGGTCTAACTCTCAGAATTTCAACTCATCCAACTCTTCAAGCAGATCTTCAAGCTTGGTTAATTGAATCTTACATTTACTTAGAGGGACAGGGTTTTCTTGGGATTATCCAACTTCTTTGGATTCCGCTTACAGAAAGGCAACTGTAAGAGTCTTTCTACAAAGTGTGTATAGACTACATTATAGAGTGTAATAGATAAAAGAGAAAATAGATTTTTTTTTTACATAACAGGTGGGCATACCAGAATTAGCGCTTTAGAGTTATTTTAATGCTACAGTAAGGATAGTATTGAAAAGAGCTCTTCAAGAGAGAGTGACTGAGAGTAGATTTAGCCAAAAAATTGATTAGTTATATTAAAATATATATTTCCCTTTTTCTTAGCAAAAATCTCTACAAGTCTACTCTATTTTCTTTGCCAACACAGTTATATAATTATATTTATAATATGTGCTTTTACTGTCTTTAAAATGAGAGTGGAAGGCGCTTCTTTTTAAAAAAATTTCTGTTTGGAAAGAAGAACCAACCCATCTTGGACTATGTCTATAGCTTAGTATTTTAGAGCTGTTTCTTTCTACAGCGCATGAGAATATCCAAAAGAAGGGAAAATTTCACGTAATTAAGTGACATAAACTTGGGCTGCAATTAGTTTCCTGAAAGTAGAATTAGCTTCATCAATGGTTTCAGCTGTTATTATTATTATCATTAAAATTGATGTTCATTTGTTTTTTTTGTAAAATAATAATAATTAAAACAAGAATATTAGAATATCAAACATCAAGATATAAGAACATTTGGATATCACTGAACATCAGGAAAAATAATTTTATTCATCACATAATAAGTCTTTATTTCTTCCCAAAATGGTCTCAGTTCATCTAATTTTACTTTCAGATGATGCATAAGAGCTGAAAAGGTATATTTTGGTAGAGAGTCATTCAAAAACCTCGTTGCTGTTATCAAAGCCTTTACAAAATGTGTTACAGAAACATCATAAGGAATGCAAAGAAACCAAAATAATACTAATAAGACATCTAAAGCAAACATTTACATAAACTCTTGACAATGTTTAGAGTTCTGAAACATTGCTTAAAGTAGTTGTAAACTAAAGAAAGCTAGGATGAAAAAACTAATAAGAAAGATTAGCATAACCTGAACATATTTTCTATCAATTGACTTGGAAAAAAACATAAGTCAATAACAAAACCTCATTTCCCATATTTCCATCTTTATCTTTCTTGCTTGTCTTTATCTCTATCAGGAGTCACTACATGAATAGTTGCAGTAGGAATACCACCTTGTGAATCCATACTGACCTAATTCATAATGACCTTGCCTTTTCTATTGGTACAATCAGTGGTGGGATCTTTAGATTCTTCATACTTTTAAACTTGAGGTTTATAAAAATGGGATTCCATCAAATAAATTGAGAACAGGGATCGAAAAAACAAAAATCTGACAAAGGCCATTTCCAACCTTTACAATTGACTTGTTCTAGAGCATCAGTAAGATTATGATTGGGAAGCTTGATAAAATTCTGGATAAGTTTTACAACACAGATATTTTGAAGAATGAATGAAAGAAAAATAGAAGAAGATGGAAAGAGAAGCAGAGATTTAGGATGCTATTGAAGAAGGAGATAAGAGAGGGAAAGTAAGATGCACATATTCAGGAGCGTTTTTTCCTGGCACTCTTGATGCAAAAATTAATTGGGGATTATATTATAGATAAAAAAAAGAAAGGGAAGTAAAAGAGAACAAAGAGGATTTGGAGATAGGAAAGAGAGGGATGATTGACTGGGAAGAAAGAGGGAGGGGAAGAGGAGCAAAGATAGGGGAAGGGAGAAATGGTCCACAAAATCTGTAAACAATACAACACAAGTCAAAATGGGAAGTGCAACACAAATTCAGGGCGGAAGGAGATGATCAATCAGTTTCTTCAGGTGGATGAAAAGATAGCAGGGGAGCTGTTGATTTACTGTGAGATATGAGAAGAGGAGAGACAAACATAGAGCAAGGGAGTGTGATACAATGATTAAAAAAACTTACCTATGAACAAGTATGGGAAAGTGAAAAAACAAAGTGGCTGAAGTTGGCTGGGTAGGAGCAAAATTGGATTGAGTCACAGTTGATTGAGGAGGGATGAGTGGGTGATGGCTGTGCATGGTTGATCAGTGATGGGTGTGCCCCAGATGTCAAAATATAAGGTTATTTTTTTCTTCATGTGAACCTGGTACACATTTTTTTTGCACTATTTGTCCATAAAGTAACCCTCCTTTATCTTCCTCCTCCTTCATCCTTTACTTATTTCCACTTCTTTTACAGTGAACTGATTAAGTAACTTACATAGATTATCTTCCAGAAAGATCAACCTCTATTTAATTTGTTTCACTAATTAAATTAGCATTCTTTTATGCTCCCTCAATATAAGCTGTTTTCACCCCTGGCCCATTTACACCCTACCCAAAACACATGTTAAAGGTTTTGGGAGTCCTCATATTTTCTCAGTAAGTTAAGAGAAATTAACCCAGCTTGAGGGCACAAGCCATCTGTGCTATTTAACTTTTTTTGCTACTAAATTCTCTTTTAATAACAATCTAAGAGTAACTCAAATAAAACATTAAAAAATACATTCTACCTTCTTATAATAAATCAAAATCTAGCTCAACTATAAACACTCTTAAGAAAAAAATTGTTGAGGAAGATGGAAAAAAAATAAGGAAGGTAGTCACAAATCAGATTCTGATGATAGAATTTGGTAAAAAAGTGCTAGACAACAATCAGCTCACAATCATGCTGGAGATAACAATTGAAAATAGAAAAAGTGGAATGGGTTAGTGAAAGATATAAAAGGGAAGTTATGAAATCCAACACTGAATGTTAGAAATAAGGTTAAGTCATGAACAGAACTAAAAAAAAATCTGAGGTTTAAGGGGGAAAAATAAATTGAAAGCATATAGAGAAGGTATAATTACTTCAAAGAAGAGGTTAAAAAAATAAAGTCCTGGCCAAGACCCAAAAATACTACTGAATTCAGAGGGTTTTTAGGGATATGTCTTTATGTTAGGACATTCAGCAAAAACTTTTCATATATTAGAAGCTCCATTGAGATGGCCAACTAGAAAGGATAAATATTGGGATTGGGATGAAGAGTGTGAAGAGGTGTTTGTGAAGTTTAATAACTTATTTGGAGAAGATATTCTGCTGCATAAGCTCAATTATGGGAAAGATACAAGTAGAATTTATTTGGAAGTGGATTTAATTCGAATTCCTGCTGGGGCTGTTCTGTCTCAGATGGATAAAGCTGGTTATACTAGACCAGTCAACTAAGAATATGTGGTATTTAATGAGGTGGAGTCAAGATATTCTCAGCCAAAGTTAGAGCTATGTGGTGTGGAAAAAATATTAAAGAAACTTCAAAATTTTATATGAGGTCAGCACTTTGAACTCATAGTGGACCTAAATCTTTAATTCAAATGGTAAGTTTACCAAGTTTACCAAATGCACCCATGACTAGATGGGCAGAATTTATTCAGTATTTTTAATTTGATTTATTTCACAAGCCTGGAAAAAATTTTACTATTCCAGATGGATTTTCAAGAAGACCACCCACTGAAGATGATTCTGACTCAGAAGAATTTAATGAAGATATAGCTGTTATCAAGGCCAGAACAAAAGTTTCTGAAGATTTTCCTTACCTCCCCCATTAGTTTAAGATTAAAGGCTGTATATATGTAGATAATGATAATGATTTCAACCAAGAGTGTAAACTGGCTGGTTTTAAATTTGTTGAAAATGATGAAAGTGGGGTTGGTGTGGTAAAAGGAGGAGGTGTAGATAAATTTGGTAAAAATATAGTTGGAGATGTAGAAGTGTATTATAATTAATATGGTGTAGCTGTGTCAGATAGTAGAAAGCTGGAGAATGGTGTGTATGTTGGAGAAATAATTTTTTCTAAAGAGATGTTGGGAGTATATTAAAATTTGGTTAAAAAGAGGATGGAAGAAAGTAGTGTGGTAGAAGAAGAGGTAATTTGAAATTTGGTTAAATAAAGGTTCAGATGTGGTTAATTTTAATAATTATAATTAGAAAAATCAAGGTGTGAAGCTTTTGGCTCATTTTTCTGTAGGTGATTTAGGTGATAGGGAAAACCCCGTTGATGTGGTTATGATGGAGTTTAAAGATGAAGTCTGGGGTCAGAAGGACTTTATTATATGTTGTTTAAATATTTTTTCACTCTGGAAAGGCCAGAGGATTGTGATGATGATTATTGCATGGCTATCAAAAGAAAGTCCCCAAATTTTTAGTTATCAGGTAAAAGGTTAATGAAGAGGAGGTAATCAAATCTTCAAGTTGTTTTTACTCAGAGAGAAAGGAAATAGTTGGTTTTAGAATCACTACATGAAGACCTTGGGAATAGAGGTGTAGGTGAAACTTATAGTAGAATTTCTGATAGATTTTGGTGGCCTGGAATGAAGATGGCTGTTGAAAAGTGGGTTAATTCCTGTGAAGAATGTCAAAGATGAAGCTATATAAGGCAAAAAGAACCTGGAAATGCAACCATTGAAACCACTCTTTTTTCTGGGGTTAGTTTGGATTTTTTCAATATTAAAAAGGGGAGATATAAATATTAAATTGTAGACATAGTTGATTTATCTATTTTAGTTGAGGCAATGCCTCTGATTAATTTGAATGCAAAAAATGCAGCAGACTTCTTATTGAAAGATTTTTTAAGCCTGGTTATTTCCAGAACTGAGAAAAATAAGTATATAAAATATTCTAAACACATGTATTACACATGGGGACAATAAGTGAAGGTATACAATATGTATAAATAAGTGAAAGAAGTTATTTAATACAATGTATGCCACTATAATACCTTAAATACATGCATATATCCACTCTTTACAGGTCTTATGTACTTAATATTAGGTTGGAATACTTTTTTTAATTATAAAAACAGTATACATAAGGTTACACAATTTATTAAGTGGTATTAAAGCTGCTTTTTCATTATTATAGTGAAACAATGGATAAATGCACTTTGAATCATTTAAAAGTAGGTTATATGCACTATAAATTTAATAATATTAAAAGTGTGCCTTAACAGATCAATTTTCCTGATTTACTGACATGGATTTGGCTACTTAAATGTCTAAAAATAACACTTTTGAAAATTGATGTTTTTGATTCTAGAAATGGCTTATGTGTACTGCCCTTATTCTTCCTGTATTTATCCCACATGTATAGCTTCATTATTAAAAATTTAATAAGTTCACACTAAAATTACCCCAAAGTGTATGCTCCATATTTTTAAACTCACTAAAATAGACAAGAGGTTCTTATTTAGTGTCCTAATTTCATTATTAGTGCATTAACCCCATAATATGCACAAATTTCATAAATAAACTCAAGATTGGAACCCAGTTTTCAAAACCACACCTAAAGTTGTATATTTAGCCAAGGATTTACCTGTGAAAGTACCTTCCAAGAGTCTGCATTCAGTCACCCCACATTCCATGTCTTATCTTGGGTTTCTCAATGGTTTCTCAGGCTATATTGGTTATTTTTAAATGGGGATTTCACACATAAAATTTATATAATAGGGGGTTTCAAAGCTAGAAATTTGTAATTATTTATAAGGCATTTTATAACACATAAATAAAGCCACAAGATATACATTAATCCTCAGTAGAAAGGTTCTTTGGTGGCACAATATGAAATACTTAAAAAAATAATCATGGTTGATTTGGTGAAAAAAGGAGGTATTCTGAAATGCAATATTTCTAACTTTGATACTCCCTGATTAATTTCTGAAATTCTACTGTTTATCTCATTTGATTAGATATTATTTTTAGGTCCTTTCTTTTCTAATTTAGTCTTTTATTTTACAAATTTCATGCATATACTCTCTTTTTAGATTATTACCTTTTTTTGATGGATTTACCCAAGTTATTCTTGTATTTTTCTGTATGATATGATTCTTTTTTTATCATTGGATGATCCTTGGGTTGATTTGCATGTGTAAATTCTATATTGGAGTTTCGTTAGCTGTTTAAAGGATCAATAACTTAAGTGGGAACATTGGAGGATTTATGGGTGTAAAATGAGGAGGCTTTTGGGCTTTTATTCAACATTCTTTTACATCACCTTAGTAATATATATCCAAAATACTCCAATGAATATTCATAAGTACTTTTAAACTCTTTTTAATATTATTTTAAATGATAGGTTCTTTTTTCTACCAACTGTAAGCTGTATACCATTTATAATAAGTGAGATTAAATTACTGAGACCATTATTTTGAATTATACTAAAATACTTAATTTGATTTGTAAAAAACAATTCTTACTGGACCATTTAAATCTTCTAGAAAACTATATAATCAAGCTATTTATGTCTCTGTAATTGACCTCAGCCTGAAAGATTGGGTGGGTAGATATGGTGTGATGAGGTTGGTGATGGTTGATGGAGTGCCAGAATTTGGGGAAAAATTTAGATTAGCTATATCAAAATTGGATCAAAGTTTAGGGTAGCAACCACTTATTATTGTAAAGCTGAAGGAATGGTAGAAAGAGGGAATAAATTTACTAATGGCTCTTTGATAAAATGAGTTGAGAAAGTGAAGAAGAATGGAGGCACTATTTATCATTAGTGTTATTTTCTGAAAGAATCATTTCTAAAAGGAAAAATGGTTATTCACCCTATGAGCTAGTTTTTGGTCAAAAATCAGGTTTACCAGTTGATCTAGAAGCTGAATCACTTCTTGTAGTATATTGGGTTAACATCAACACTACTGAAGAATCATTATGTGCAAGAATGATGCAGCTAGAGAAGAAAGAAGAGTATTTGGAAAAGGCATATTCTTAGATAATCAAGATCTGAAATAATTCAGTCATATATTGTGATAAGAGGCTGGCTCATAGAATAGAGAGACCTTTTAAGACTGGAGATAGGGTGTTGGTGTATAATAGAAGTTTTGAAAGTCAGTGGGGTAAGATGTTTAAAGATAGGTGGAATAGACCATATAGGGTTGGAGAGCAGATTTCTGGTGGCTCATATGTCTTAGAAGAGTTGGATGGAGTTTTTCTAAAGAAGATGGTATCAGCCAAACATGCCAAGTGGTTATATCCAAGGGGCACCAGAAGTGCTTCAGATCAACTGCAAAATGAGGGTAAACTACCTACTATCATTCTGAAAATTTAATCCTCTGGAATGAGGATAAACTATTCACTATCATTGTGAAATTTCATTTGTTTATTTGAATGGCAAAAGTTTTTTATGCCAAATATTTGAGGTGGAAAATTTATTTGTTAGAAGTGTTCACTGAGGAAACTTCTAAATTTAATATTAGAAATTTTGGGGGTAATTTATGGGATGTTGGCTATATACACAATTACCATGCAAAATTTGTTTACATAATTTCCCTATTTCTAGTTAAATACTGGCTTTGTTCTTTTTATAAAGGTAGTCTTCTAAGACTATAAACTGGGAATTTAAAATGTCAAAGCAAATATTCTCATTCAAATTCAGGATTCAAGATTATTTTTCAATAATATTTTAATTTTAAAATTTTCTTTTGCTTCATTTCATTATTATTTATTTTAATATATTTAATTTTTAAGTAAT
This sequence comes from Hemileia vastatrix, assembly GCA_030280995.1. NCBI lineage: Eukaryota > Fungi > Basidiomycota > Pucciniomycetes > Pucciniales > Zaghouaniaceae > Hemileia > Hemileia vastatrix. The sequence continues at coordinate 1,485,767 of JASXTE010000018.1, forward strand.
TTATCAGTGATAATGCTCATTGTTGGTCTCCAATAATTTTTACAAACTGGAGGGAGCTCACCCAGTGATCATTTTTCTATGTTTCTATTTCATGTTTTTCAAATTTTTTAAAGTATTTATGTTTAATTTTCAAATTTCTTCCTTGTGTATCCCAAATCAAGTGCACTTGGAAGTGGGTATTATTTCAGGGGTGCTGCTCATTACAAATCTTGGGGTCATCTTTTCTTTTAAGTTTTAATTCATTTTCAATCATAAGTTTTTGTTCTCATCACTATGAAATATAGGGGGTGGACTTACTAGCAAGTCCCCAACCTGAACTCAGACAGATCTCAGATGAAACTCAGACTGAACTCAGACTGAACTCATACAAAACTCTACTTGAACACCCACCTAAAACTGTTCTGCTGAGTGGTGTTTATCCCTTATTGTATGGTTCCTTTTTTAATAGCTCAATGTGTGTTTAATCTGTGGTGAATTTGAGTTCAGGGTTTCAGACTTGCTAGCAAGTGCGCCCATCATATTGTGTGGTGCATGTTTAATTTTCTTATTTCATATTTATAAAGACTTATGAAAAATTGTTTGAAAAATAATTATTATGTATATAAATTTAAATTTTCTTTATTCTCTATTCTACTTTATTTTCCATTATTTTATTATTTAATTTATTATTTTTAATTTTATTTTAAGAAAATCACAGGTTCTATTGGTTTCTATAATCAAGATATGCTTTTAGTCCTTGAATACTTAAAACTGGCTTCTTTTCATGATTTCTTCAATATTTAATTTGTTGCTACTTTGGATTTTTTAGTCCTTCAAGACTTTAAACTGAATATTTATGAAGATTCTTGCTTTTATTACTTTGGATCAGCTAGTCTTTCAAGACTTAAAACTGAATATTAAAGAAAATATTTTAAGATTTTATGGTTTTTTTGGATTTGGTCATCTAAGACCTTAAACTGAAAAATCTATGGTTGGGAAAATTGTGTTGGAAATTTCAGAATGAAATTTTTGAAGGGTCCTATGAAGTCTAATTTGGATTATCAATCTTTTGGATGCTATTGTTTTTGTATTTTTATATGGTGAAGGATGTGTTGGAATGGTCCTCCATTACCTTGAACTGGAAATTCATCTTTTATTGGGCATTATAATAAAAGATTTACAAAACCCTAGTCCCCCATGACCTAAAACTGACATATTCTATGCAAACTCAATTCATTCATTTAATTTATCACTTTCAACCAAGATATTAAACTGGAAATTAAATTTCTATTTTGAAAACAAAACTTGGAAATTCAATTCTGTCTTTTAATTTTTTACTGTTTCATCAGAACTCAAGATGGATATAAGTCAATTAGAGTTTTCATTCATTTTTTCAAATGGTGTCTGCTAAAATTTAGGATAGGAATGGACTCAACTTTTGTGATAGGCACAAAAAGGTGGAAGAAAAGGTTAATGAAAATAAAATATATGATGCAAGTATGGTGCTAGATAAAGTCTATATAAATATAAAAGCTCTAACACTGATTTTATTTAAAATGGTTTAAAATGGTTTAATGTTTTATTTAAAAATTGTGATGAAGGATCTTTTTAAAGGTGGATTAGGTAGTATGGATGGTAGTGTGCCTCATTCTAGGATTTTTTGGTGGAAGCCTGAGGGACCTTATAGTGTGAATTGAATATAAGTATTCATCTCAGTAGGTGTGGAGCTTACTATCTCATGCTTCTCCAGAAAGAGACTAGTAGAGGAGTCTGGAGGGATTCAAACCTCATTCTCAGTAGTTGGAATCATCACACAATGATATTTAAATTATTTCAAAAGTATTATGTTAAATTCAGAAGAAAGTAGGTTTTATTAAATATTTATAAGCCATGAAGCATGTTTTAAATTCACTAAAGAAATCAAATATGTGAAATTAAAGAAGGGTGACATTCTTCATTGGAAGGAGGATGTGGAAGTCTAAATTTTAGTATGGCACTCAGGTGGTATGGAATATGTTTAGGTTTCTCATTTAATAATTTCCTGAGCTTAATTGGTTTCTATTTTGGATTTATAATGGTGAAAATTGGTTATTTTAAAGTGTAAAATTTGGTTATAAAATGTTCAGATAAAAATGGCTTAGTACTTTACTTATTATTGACAGATTAGCTTTGAGTACAAGGATCTTTTTTATAATTTAACAAAAAATTAAAAATACTTAACATAACTAATTAATACCTTAGACAAATATCAATTTATAGGGTACCATTGGATAGCTCTCATACTTGGTTACTCAAATTTCTTTCTTCCTTTATAAAATTTATAAAACATTAGAAAATATTAAATCACTCTCTTTTTAGTAATATTTTTCTGGTGTAACTTTTTGTTGCATTTCAGTATTTATTTATTTTAAAAACAATTCCAACCAGACTAAACTCAACAAATTAAAACTGTTCATTAAGTCTTTTTCCTAACAAGTAGATATTATAGCTTAGATTATTTAGAACTCTTTTTTTACTTAAAGGGATAGGGTTTTCTTAGATCTATGCAACTCCCTTTTATTATGCTTACAGCAAGGTGACTTTAGGAGTCTTTCTACACCACACCACACAAAGTAACCCATTTATCATAAAAAGAGACATAAAATCATGGGGGTGTTTCATTTTCAATCTTCCATTTATTTAATTGCAAATAGAAGTGCTTTGATACTCCCTATTATTAAATATATCTACTTTCAGCCAGGGTTCTAGACTGACCCAGTATAATAATTGATTATTTACTGGGATGTAGTTACACCTTTTTATTTTTCTACTATTAATTATAATATATTTACTTTAAATTTACTTGTAATAAATTGCCTAGTTACAAAAAAATAAAGTTAGTAATTAATTAAAAATTAATATTAAATGTCCCTTATATTTTTAATTCCTAACCCCATGCTCAATTACAGGTTAAGAGAAATAAAAATTTATATTAAAATAAAATTTAATATTAAAATAAAAATAAATATATACAAAAAATTCAAATTACTTATTTAAAAATGACACTTACAGTAATTTTTAAATAAATTAATTCTATTGACATATAAATCAAAATACAATATTCTAAAAGATTCTTTATAGAACAATCTTAATATTTGAAATATTTTTTCTTCTGGAATTTTCTTTCTCTCTCTCATACACTTGTATATAGGATTTTTACTCTGTACTTGGACTCTCTTTTGTCTATACAAGGCCTCCCCTATTGGGCTGTTTGAGAAAATTCTTTACTCACTTATTAATTTATTAAATTAAAATTTTTATTAATATTATTTATAACTTAGTACTTAAAACGCCGTAATTCTAAATTCTAAATTATAGTTATAATTATAAAATATTTTTACTTTTTTTAATTGAGTAAATAAAATCAAAGATAATAAATATGTACCCTTGCCTTTGAAATTTTCAAATTCCACCTACCTATGCCATTGAACCTCTATTAGAACCTTCTAGACCAGGAGAACATCTGGACACTTGAGGCCCTTTCTGAATTTTCAACGGCACATCAATATCTTTAAGCTGGCAACCAAGGGACCATCAACATCAAGGAACCAGTAGGGACAGTGTAGAAAGTCCTATAGTACTAGCTATAGGCCTTGACCAAGGAAGTTGAAGTAAAACTGGAGAGAAAAACCCCTGTTCCTTTGAGAAAACACCAGGTGAGATTTATTTGCTACAGCAAATTAGAGACTGTTACTATACCCCTTCCAACACACCTCTTGACTTCTTAAAAGGTCAAGACAGTAGCCAATAGTGGACCACTGAGAACCAAAGAACAAGAAGCCTGAAATGTAGAAAGAACCACACCAGAAAAACAAAACACTGTGCACTTGTTGCACAGAAAACCGAAATAATTCTTGATGCAGCTTGCAAAGCTGCACCAGAGAAACCAGTTGCCAAAGTTGAGTTAAATGAAGAACTAAACTTGCAACAAACACAGCCAATTGTGGCCAAAAAACGGTGAAAACTGAGTGCAAAACAATGATATCACCTTCAGATGGTTGTATGATAATTAAAGTTGCCTCAAACTGTCTTATTCAGTATGTACACACAGACCACCATCTAAAAAATCCATGCATAGCAACAAATTTTGGCACTTTTGGCATACAAATTGAATAAAAACCCTCTAGAAGCGCTCCCCAGCCTTCTATAACCAAGCCGGGCGGCCTTCCTAGAAGCGGCCAGACCTCCCTGAAGCCAGAAAACCACCAAAAACCTCCAATAAAGCCCACAATACTTAGAAAAATCCACCACAACTACTAAAACCCTTAAAACACAAAGTTAATCTATGACCACACTGAGACATAAAATGTAGAGCCAAATTAGTTCTACTTAATGGTACTAAGCACTTTACCCTAAGACTTAATGCTAGCCCATAAAACATGAAAAAAAAATTAAACAGCTATCTTTTATAAATGAAAAATGAGCAAATTACCCCTTAAAACTTAGAATATGAAAAATGTAATCTAGACATAAAATATATAGAAAAGCTGGGGCTATCCAATGTTAGCACTCACATACACATAGTCCCAATATTCACTGAATAAAACCAGAAACACACCCAATTAGACAACCAATGTCAATTAAGACATACCAAAACAGCGCCAAACAGACCAAAAAAGGCCTCTGCCAATGTTGGAAGACCACGTCCTCCCTCCAATTGAGAATTTCTGAATTCTCCTTCACCAAAACCACCATGTTCACACATTTCTCAAAACCCATCTTTGAAATGGGTCCCTGTCAATACTGTATTGACCATAACCTTATCTGCACCATATCACCACCAATTCATCCATACAGAACTGCTTGTGATGCTTGCTATTTTAGAAAGAAATCTTGCTCCAGACCTGGTCCATTATCATCTGAAACAGATTGATCTCCCCCTCAAACTGGTCCATCTTCCAGCAAAACCAAAAGATCTAGGCCTTCCATCTTAATACCCAGATTAATCAACAAGTTAAACCCTGACTAAAAGAGTGCCGAAACCACTACAACCACTAGCTCTTCCATACCTGTTCCTTCTGATGGTCAAACCAAAGCTTCTCTATACTGAAATTTAAGTTGATGAATTTCCAGTTCATTCCCATCCAGACAGTGATGATGATAATGTGGGAACCATTGAAACACTACCACCCAATCAACTGCCCACCATCAAGGAAAAATTCCAAAAACACTCTTCTCAACAAAAACACTTCATTCTAAACTACTTCTGATTCAGTCCTGCCAAAGATCCACATTCAAGACTAATGCTGAACACCTTGTTCCATCTCTTGATTCCCTTCTGTAATTGATTCTTGCCTGAAATTCTTGATTTGGAAATATAAAATAAAAAAATTTCCTCAGTTTAAAGTCTTGGGGGACTCATCCTCAGTTTTAAGTCTTTGGGGACTAACAGCCCTCATTTTATATTCTTGGGGGACTCAAAAACCCTCAGTTTATAGTCTTGGGGGACTCAAAACCTAAATCATAAAGACAGAACCACAGATCAAACCATTAAAGACCAAAGAAAATAAACTAACATTCTGGGGTAAATGTTCTACAGAGCATCAAGCTTATCAGTTACCCCCACACTTGCCTTAAATAGATTCAGAGACTTTCCCTTTGGATGCCCTCTGTCAGAATCACACCAACATCACATTATCAGTTTATATTCCTGAAGGACTCAACCATAAAACCATCCTCAGTTCATACTCTTGTGGGACTATACCATTTTTCAGGTTAAAGACTTTATGGACTAACCACAGTGTTCAGTTTAAAGTCTTGACAGACTTTCCACACTTTGCATAAAACAGAATGAGCCAATCCCATGCACAATACTCCGCAACTGCCCTACTGAACTTCCACTTTCTCTTCATCATCTACACATCACTGATAAAAAAATTTCTCTTATCTCTTTTCTCTTCATTGTTGTCCCATCACAGATAATGGCCAGATCCCCATATTTCTACCCATCAGACCTTCCTTGTTTCACTGCTCCCAAGGACTATTCTTGCAAAGAATGTATCCACATGTGCAGACCTTGCATCTTCACTCTTCCAACTCCTAAAGCCAAAGTCAACAACAGGGCCTGTTATTCTTGAAACTCCAAAAAGAAAAAGTGTGAAAGAGACCCCAATTATCCTATACCACCACCTTCACCTTCACACAAATACATCTCTAGATCTCCTACCAGATCATCAGAACTAGGTCCTGCTTCAACTTCTCTATCTTCAGCTCCATCCAGAAGATCATGCTGCTTTGTCCCCGGAACTCTCTCCAAAAGACCTGCTTTATCATCCCAAGGAGCAGCATTTATCTCAGTAAATCCAGCTAAAACAGCTTCAAAACCAGCTCCCAGGCTGCTAGACTACGTCCAGGTGGCCTGCCCGTCTAGCTAGGAAGTAGAAGTTAGGCTTAAAACCTCCAAATTCAAGTAGAAAACAGCCAAAATCCACCAGTAAACAACAACAACTCCATGCAACAACCTCCTAGTGCTCCCAGAGCAATTTTTACAACAATTTATTCATCAAAAAATACCAAAAACTCTAAAACTTCTAGAAGACCTTCCAGATGACATCAAGAAGGCACCAGAGCACCCAACACTGCTTCTTAAAAAAATTCTCCATCTCAATAAAGAAGAGTTAACTAAAACTCTCCTCTTCCAGCCAATTACTCCACTGACAGTTCCATTTCTTCCAGATCTTCATCCAGAAGATCCCAATCAGCTTCCAGGTCACCTTCTCCTGGTCCACTTTACAACAACCCTGGTACTCCACCACCAGTGTCCAAACCAACTGGGCCAAGCAATAATATCAACAACAACAGCAGCAGCCCTTCTGCTCCAAACAGGCCACAGGAACGTCCTTCTTCTAGTCCATCTTCTCAAAACCATTTAGAGATGATCATGAGAATACATACCTCCATCTAGTTGATCCTCCTACAACATGCATTCAGAATTCTTCAACAGCCCAAACTCAGCTGTTTACAAATTTGATGAGCTCCCAATCTGTGAGTACCAAATTAATAAATCCAATTTCTTTAACAGAAAACAATTATTGATCCAATTCTTCTGTTTAGTTGGAACCCACCTCCTGAAACTGCAGTTGGGATTGGCCAACCTCTGGAAACTACCTTAATTCTGGATTACGCTGACATGAAACAACACCTAAGCATGATGTGTTCTAACATGCTTAATGCCTTTTCTCTTCATGGTTCATTGAATGAATTTGAAAAGAATCTGAGGAAACAGCTCCTTGATGAACACTGGAAGATGTCTAGAATAATCCAGCACACCTTTCAACAATCTATCCCTGCTTCTTCCACTTCTTCCCAAAAATTACCTGCTAATCCAGTTCCTGACCATTACAACCCATATACTCTTTCCAGCCGCATACACCACAAAGAACAAAGCTCGTCTTCCAATCCTAACAAAAATCAAAAAACACCACCATAATCCAGACCAACCGCCATAGGCTTCTTCTTCCAGACATTAAAAAAAAGAAAGAAATTAATAATTCACTAAATAGAGAGAAAAATAATAATTAGCAGTTATATATATAAAAATTTGTTTTTTTTTATTTTAATTTTATTTATGTTTATTTTTTTATTTGAACTACTAACCTACTAAAAAAATTTGAAAATAATTAAACAAAATTACCCAAAAAATATGAGAGCTGAGAAATTAAAATGAAATGAATGATAATAATAAAATGAGATAAATAATAATTACAAATGGTATCCCCCAGTCAATTGATGAGCTGATCCCCTGATACCTTACCCACATCCAAGTGCACCTTGATGTGGATAAACCTTTAAATAATTTTTAAATTAATTGAAATAAAAAATAAATTGAGAAAAATAATATCAATAAAGAAAAAATGAAATAAATAGAAATCAAAGAAAATAGTAAAAAATAAGATAGAGATAAAAAAGAAAATAGCATTTCCCAGCCAATTTATGAGCCTTTTCCCACCAATGCTTGCCCACATCCAGGTGACCCTGATGTGCTGACACCATTTAATATAATTTGTGATTTATTTCCACTTTTATATGCTAATAAACCCCATAAAAAAATTAAAAGAAAAAAAGAGAAAAAAAGAAAATAATCTAAAACTACTATCTAACACAATCATAGACACAAAAATTTAAGAAAAGAAAAAGAAAAAGTCCGGCTCCATAGAAAGTCTCATCCAAGGAAATGATCACTGGGTGGGATCCCTCCAATAAGTAAAAATGATGGGAGACCACCAGTGATCCACAACCAATCCAAATAGACCAAAGAAGCCAGTCCTGAACCATTAATCCAGTTTAAAGTCATAGTGGACTTGAAACTTGAATAACAAAAGCAGAACTAGGATTCAACTATGACAAACAAAATACTTGAAACAGACATTTTGGGGTAACTGTTTTACAGAGCAGCCAGCTCATCAGTTACCCCCATACTTGCCAAAATAAAATCTAGAAGCCCTTCTGGGTACCTTCTAACAAAAACACAACATCCAACCTAATAAACCAAAACCAATAAGAGTGAAGAGTCTGGAACTTGAAGACCAAAAAAAACCAGTTTAAAGTCATAGAGGACTAAAACCTGTGAAGAGAAACCAATACTAGGGTTCCATCAAATTAAGAGAAGGGGTTGGAAACAGACAATCTGGGGTAACTGTTAATAGAGAAGCCAGCCCATCAGTTACCCCTACACTTTCCAAGACTAAATCTAGAAGCCCTGCCCATGGGTACCTTCTAAGAACAAAAGTTTCCAACAAAACAGATCCACAGCATCATAAAAAATCCAAAATTAAAGAATGGTCCATAGTTTATCCTCATTGCGGAGCTAATCTTCTTCACTTCTAGTGCTTCTTGGGTAAAATCTCTTCACCTGATCAGCAGCCACTCTCTTTTTTAATACTGTGCCATCTAACTCCTCCAAACCATAAGAACCTCCAGACACCTGAGATCTGACTTTGTAAGGTCCATTCCATCTGTCAGAAAAAATTTTTCCTCACTGACTCTCCAAACCTCTATTATAAACCAAAACCAAACAACCAGGTTTCAAGTGGTTCTTGAGTCTATGAGCCAACCTCTTGTCAAAGTATCTGACTGATTGATTTCTTATCTTCATCATTCTAGAGTATGCCTTCTTTTGACATTCCTCTCTGCATTCCAACTGTTTCATACTGGAACAGATCAAATCTTCTGTTGAGCACACATCATCCCAATCAATTCCAAGATAAGAGACCGCTTCCAAGTCCACCGGTGGAACAGATTTCTACCCAAACATTGATTCATAAGAGGAATAGCCAGTTGTCCTTCTCACAGTGACCCTATCAGCAAATAACACCAAGAGTAAATAATGCCTCCACTTTTCAGCACTATCTCCACACATTTTCACCAAAGCATTCTTGATAAATTGATGGCCTCTTTCAACCATTTCTTCAGCTTCAGGATAATAAGGTGTAGCCACTCTGACTTTAGAAACAATACTTACCACAGCTTCTTTAAATTCAGCTCCAAACTCTGGCCCACCATCAACAGTCACCAACTTCATCAACCCATACTTAAACACCCATTCCTTCTTCAAAAATTCTGCCACATTTTTGGCAGTCAAATTAACCAGAGGCACTGCCTCAACCCAACCAGACAAATCATCCCTGGAAACAATCAAGTATTTATACCTGCCCTCTTTAATATGGACAGCATCCAGACTGACTTTTCCAAAAACACAGTTGATTTCCCAATAGCATGGCCAACCACTTTAGGTTTCAAGTGACTTCTTCTTTGAAATTCTTCACAAGATTAAACCCAAACCTGTACAGCCAACTTCATACCTGGCCACCAAAATCTATCAGCTACTCTTCTATAAGTCTCCCCAAAACCTCTATGACCAAGATCTTCATTCAAATACTTTAACACCAAGTTTTGACCCTTCTTCTGAGTCACCACCACTTGAGGATTTGGATTTATTTTCCTCATCAACCTCCTTCCTGTCACATAGAAACCAGGACTCTTTTTCTTGATTTCCACCCAAGTATCATCATCACAAATATCTGGCCTCTCCAAGGTTAACAAATATTCAACCATAATAAAATAAAACCCAGTCTGACCCCAGGTCTTGTCTTCAAAATTCAAAAAAAAAACATCCAAGGGTATAAACCTATCATCAAAATCACCAGTGTACACATGAGCAACACAATCAGCCCATCCAGGACACCAATCCCTAAATTTTGGTACCTCCTTTTACTTCCACTGAATCTTAAGAGAATCCAGTTCACCAAAAAAAACACCACTCTCAAATTCTGATCCATCCCATTCAACAGCCCCATCTTCATCAACAAAAACATCCTGATCACCAGAATCAAGATCAGAGCCAGCCAGTGTAACCTCTTGGTGGAGGAGCGAACAATAATCCAGTTTAGCCTCATGGGGGGGTAGAGAAAAATCTTCAGCACCCTTTGTGCTAGCCCTAACCACTGGGAAATCTTCATCAAATTCTTCAGAGTCTGAATCTTCATCTGTGGGTGATATCCTCAATAATATATCTGGAATTGTAAAAATTTTTTCAGGTATGTGTACCAGGTCAAAAGAAAAATGCTGAATAAATTTCACCCACCTAGTCTTTGGAGCATTTGGCAGACTATGTGTATTGATCATTTGAACCAGAGATTTTGCATCCACCTGCATCTCAAAATGATGCCCCCACAAAACAGTTTTAAGCTTCTTCAAAATTTTTGCTACACCACACAATTCCAACTTAGGTTGAGAATATCTAGATTCAACCTCATTAAATACCACAGACTCATACCTTACTGGCCTGACCCTCCCAGTTTTATCTTCCTGAGACATAACAGAACTAGCAGCAATATAACTTGAATCCACTTCCAGATAAATTCTTCTAGCACCAACATCATAATCCAACTTTTGAAGAATAATATTTTCACCTACCACCTTTTTTAATTTCAGAAAAGCCTCTTCACATTCTCAAGTCCATACCCACTCTGCAACTTTCCTGGTCAGCTTTCTCAAAGGTGAATCCAACAAAGAAAAATCTTTAATAAAAATTCTGACATACACACAAACCCCCAAAAATCCCCTGACTTCAGTAGTATTTTTAGGACTTGGCCATGACTGAATTTTATAAACTTTCTTCTTTGCCATAATCCCTCCCTCCTTACATACCACATGACCCAGTATTTTCAGATCAGGAACACAAAAACAAAACTTTGACCCAGAAATGGTCAAACCAGCCTCTTCAATCCTAAACAATACTCTCTCTAGAGTAATTGCATATTCCCAACTAAATCTCCTTATACCTGGGTTTTCCTTCAGAACGCCATTCCCATAATCAGTGGATGGTCCTTTGATTCCACCATAATCAATGAAAATACCAGCATGAGTAGGAACCTCATCCTTTAAAATCCAAGCCATTTGTGCTTTATATACTGCTACTTAATTAGTTTCTCCTTGAGGCAACCTAGTGAGCTGAAATCTTCCCAGAGGAGTTTTAAATTTTTTAAGTGGCCGTGAATCAGTGTGAAGTTCCCTTTCATCATAACCACCCATAATATCACCCAAACCACAACACACCCTTCCAGCAAAAGCTTCCACAAAGTCTTCTGCATTTGGCGGAATTCCTGCATCCTTGATAGTGACTCTATTCAAGGCTCTAAGATCATGCACCACCCTCAGCTTCCCATTCTGCTTCTTTACACAGAAACCCAGACTTGAGTAACTAGATTTTGCTTGTTTGTATAAACCATTCCTGAATCTTTCTCTAACAATCTATTCAAAATCATCCCTGATAGCAGCTGGAATTGGAATAGGTTTGATTTTCCAAGGCTTGTAACAAACCACAGGAATCAAGTAAGGTTTCTCATAAGAGTGTTTCAACACACCCCTCTCCTCCTCAAAAAATTCCACCGCTTTCTTCCTCAGCACAATAATGTGCAACAACAACTTCTTTTCCACATCAGACAACCACCCATCAGGACCAAAATTAACAAATTTTAACTTTTCCACAGTTACCCAAGCAGTTTCCACAAAATCAGGAGAATTCTTCACCAGAGGAGTACAGTACGGATCTCTTGACAAAGGAGGTCTCTTCAAAGGAGGATTCAAACCTACAGGCATAGACTCATTGACAGGCCTAATCTTCTGTGGTACCTTCTTATACTTTGAAGCTCCACCTTCAACTTGAGGGATCTTAAGGATGTCTTCACCACCAGACCTGGAACAAAAACCAAGGGTTTCCCCATTTCTCAAATATGTGGCCAAGGTAATGTTTATGAAAAGTGTAGAAGAAACCCTAGCAGTACACAATTGGGAGGAATTACTTTTAGACCCCAATCTCACCACTCCACAGCTTTTCTGCATATCTTTCAATAAAGATATATAACCAATCTTCTTTTTTGAACTTGAAATAAAAAAAATAATTGAAAATCTTGAGAGAGAACAGATATTTGATGAAAAACATGAAGAATACTTGCAGAGAAGAGAAACATTAAGAAGAGAAAGTTGAAAATCCACTTGGTATATCTCCAAGGGAGCTGACCTGCTACAACCTTGGATTTCCTCATCTTGGGGAGAGTTTGTAGCACTTGGGTGATCAGCCCTCAACACTCTAAAAAAGACAGACTCCCTCTAGAGCCTGATCCACATTCCAAAAAACCAGAGGCAGCACCCACTTCTTTTCTTCTCCTACAAGAATCCATGCACTGGCACATTGATGACAAACCAGGTCTGGTCTCCCAGCCATCCTCTCCAGGAGATAATAACCTCATGTGAAATCTCCTTTTATCTTCACCAGTCAACTCCAAACTGATTCCCACATCAAACTTATAGCCAATTCTTGCTTGAAAATCCATCATTAATGGCCCACACAAAACATCTTTTACAGTGCCTTTGGCATTAAAAAAATGAACCTTCCCTGAGGCTCCACCAACATCCAGCTTCAAAAATTCAGCTATTCCAATCAATTCAGTGACATGGCCACCAATCCCTCTCAAATTCCCACCAATACCTGTTTTGATGGGGAGGCCCAGATGAGTAGCCTGAAATAAAGAAATCAGGTTAATCTGAGAACCTGAATCCACCAATTTCCTAGCCTCCCTTCCATTCAGATTGACATTGACATAACACAGAGGTGCAGAAAAATGAGTTTCCAACCTCTCACCAAATTTTTCGGCAGAATCACAAATGTATTCTACCTCCCCAGAAGAAACCCTTCTCCTGGTCAACAACTATTTCTGCCTATCAGCCAACCCAGGATTGATAGCATACAACTCCCCATAAGTAAGAGAAACTTGACCCTGATTCATTTTTCCAGGACAGAGTCCATAACATTAACTTGGCCAGAAACCACCGGCCTCTCAATGTGAGCTCCTTGCTTCACTACCTTGGTCCTAGAAGATTCTTGAGGACCAGAACCACCAACTGATTTACCATCAACAGGAATCAAACTAGATCCCTCACCAGAACCTCTAAGTCCAGCAGGCTTTGGCAATGAAGCCAAAGGGACATCCTCCTCAGCTTCAAAATTGACATCCATAAGCATTGGCTCACCATTCATGTCCAATACTCCAAAACTAGGGGGGCCCATATCTGCCATACCCTTCTGCATTTTATACAGCTCCTCTTTGCTGTACTTCTTCCTAGCTGCACTCAGCTTAGGATCCACTTTTGAAACCTTAGGTTTTGGTTGGGCCTGAGAACTGTTTTTAGGACTTCCCACCTTTCCTGATTCCACATCATACATACTAGCCAAGCATTCCCCACTTGACTATCCACTACAAGAATACAACTCCAAACCACCAAAGGAAGATGTAAATGAGACTCTATTAGCTTCCTTTCCCTTGCCCTTGCTATCATCTCCACCTTAACCTGAAGAAGAAACTTCATTAGGAAACTCTTCAAATCTTGGCCTCCTTGAGTTGAAATAATGTCTCCTCCTCAATAAGTCCACTGGAGCCTGACCATCATTAGTTTTCACAAAAGAACCATCTGGGAACTTAAACTCTTTCCCATCAAATTCCACCTTCCCTTCAGACACATCCCTATTCAGTGCCCAAAAATCATTGGACTTTTGGCCCTTTCTGCTGCAATAAGAGCAGACCCAATGATCACTCCTACCAACCCTCCTATTAAAATCTCTAGCCTGAGAAGGAGCCTTATTGGCCTTCTGAGCCTCCTGACAAAAATATGTAGCTTTTTTGTCAGATCAGCAAACTGCTCCACCACAGGGTGAACCTCCTTAGGATTCTCAGATGTCTTTCCCTTGTTCACACTCTCCTTCTTTCTAGACTCCTCCTCATCTTCAGCAAAAGCTTCACTGACCTTGCTAACATACTTGGTGCTAACTTCCTGGAAAGAATCTACTGCCAACAGTTTCAGATGTCCCTCTACAAACTCCTTCACCACAGAAAGAGCAGGCAATTTTCAATTGCCATTAGGAAGAATCTTCATCTTATCCTTCCTTTCCAAATCCTTTAACACATCAATTCTGACATTCCTGGCCAGAGAAGGCCAGAAAATTTCCCTTCCAGAGTCAGTACTCTCCAACTCCTGCATATCCACCAAATAATCTACCACTGGCTCCAACTGAGCCTGAAACTTCCTATAAGTATAGAGGTTTTCCACACCTCCATAAGATTGCCATTCACATGCAATCATATTGAGATCCACCATAGAGTATCTAGATCCCCACCTGTCTGTCATCTGCAGACACAACTTTTTCCAATATTTCCTCCTATAACCCTCCATAGCAGCAACCTCCTACACCAGAGCCCTGTCACCAATATAAAAGATAACTTGCCTCACCATGTCCAAGTGAGAAGCACCATCCACATTCCCAGAAGCTTCAAAAAGCTCCAGAAAAAACTTCACATCCTCCCCCATAAAAATATGCCCCTTCCAGGACTTGATCCTGACAGAGGGCCTAATAGAAACAGGATGATTACCATCCTCAACAGCACCAGCAGTGCCACTACAAGCACTAGAGAAAGAGGGTCCAGAAGCCATGGTCCAATGGAATCCAAAAACCCAATTTCCAACAACAGAAGAGAGTCCTAAAGTAACAGAAAATCCAAAAAGCTAACAAAACCTCACCCCATTTTGGGCGCCAGAAATGTAGACAATCCTATAGTACTAGCTATAGGCCTTGACCAAGGGAGTTGGAGTAAAACTAGAGAGAAAAACCCCTTTCCCTTTGAGAAGTACCAGGTGAGATTTATTTGCTACAGAAAATTAGAGACTGTTACTAAACCCCTTCCAACACACTTCTTGACTGCTTAACAAGTCAAGACAGTAGCCAATAGAAGAGCACTGAGAACCAAAGAACCAGAAACCTGAAATGCAGAAAGATCCACACCAAAAAAACAAAACACTGTGCACTTGTTGTAAAGAAAACAACAGAAATACTTGATTCAGGTTGCAAAGCTACACCAGAGAAGCCAGTTGCCAAAGTTGAGTTAAATGAAGAACTAAACTTGCAACAAACACAGCCAATTGTGGCCAAAAAACAGTGAAACCTGAGTGAGAACAATGATATCACCTCCAGATGGTTGTATGATAATTAAAGTTGCCTCAAACTGTCTTATTCAGTATGTACACCCAGACCACCATCTAAAAAATCCATGCACAGCAACAAATTTGGCGCTTTTAGCAGCCAAATTGAATAAAAACCCTGTAGAAGCACTCTCCAGCCTTCTATAACAGAAGCAGGTGGGCCTCCAAAGGCGGGTGGCCGGCCTAGAAGAGGCCAGACCTTTCTGAAGCCAGAAAACCACCAAAAACCTCCGATAAAGCCCAAAATACTTAGAATATGAATAATTTTAAAAAAGACATAAAATATATAGAAAAACCAGGTCTATCCAATGGTAATACCCACATACCCATAGTCCCAATATTCATTGAATAAAACCAGAAAAACACCCACTTATTCAACCAACGTCCAATAAGACATAGCAAAATAGTGCCAAACAGAGCAACAAAGGCCTCTGCCTATGTTGGAAGACTACACCGGGAATCAAACCAGGCTCCAAATTTTAGGTTCATATATTGGCAATAGTCATATATAATTGTGGTAATTATAGTAATTACTATTTTTTAGTCACTTTGCACATTTCATAGTCTACATATATCTTTTTTACTCAGCACTTTGTAAGTGGCATTAACCTGCTCATTTTACAGTGGGAGGTGCCTGGTAAATAAAATATTTTTTTTCCTAGTTGACCAAGATAGAACCATATGGTTCTTAGTCCTAGAAGTAATATAAAATTTAAATTAATTATATTATATTTTTTTTAATTATTTCAGTTGACCTCTGTCCTGATAATTAAAATATTATATTGTTTCAGTTGAAAAATTGTCCTGGAAGTAAAATAATAATATATAAAATTAGTTGAATTAATTATATTAGATTATTTGAGTTGACATTAAGTCCTGGTAATTAAATTATTTCAGCTGATTTTAAATACTGGTAATTAAATTTTTCAGTTGACTTTTGTCCTGACAATTATTAACATATATATTAGTAATTAATAAATTATTTTATTATTTCAGTTGATTCATTTTAAATCATGGTAAAAGAATATAATTATCTTAATTTAATTAATAAAAATTGTGATTATTATTTCATTTGATTTTTTGTCCTGATAAACATTTTATTTTCATTATTCCAGTTGATTGCAAAATCCTGCTAATTGATTATATACTAGAAATATTTTTTTCTTCTCTTTTATTTTTCTTTAAATCAAAGTAAAATAATAACTGATTAAATTTTAACATTTCTTTCTCTCAGTTCAGGTTATTTACAACTATGACTGATCAAAGTGCTTCTTCTGGCCGTGATGAGGAACTAGATTTGATTGATTATGATGAAGCTTCTTCTATAAGTTCTCCTTTGGCTACAAAACTTGCTCAAATTAATCAATTTCTGGACCAATCAGGATGTGGAAATGCAAGAAATAGAGATAAAAGTTGAGACAACTTCTCTGGATCAAAAGCCTTCAATCAACCCACCAGAAGAGCTTCCAAAAGGATTAAAGATAACAAAGATGCCCTTTCATCAGCAATTCAGCAATCATTCCACTCACATCAAGGATTTGAGGTCAGAAAATCTTAAACTGAGGTCAAAGGCAGAGTATCTGGAAGAAAAGGTAAGAAATATAGAGTCCTTTCTTCATGAGAAGAGGAAACCTCCTCCCCCAAAAGCCCTTCCACAATTGGCCCCCCAACAACATGAAAATTTGGAAGTCTCAAAATGGAAATTGGAAAGGCTGATCACCCAGTGGTATTATCTACAGGCCCAACAACAATAACAAGTACCTCAGGAAGCTCATTCAAATCTTGCCAAATCCATTGTAAGCCTCTCCATTGAATCTCAAGTACCTTTTCTTGTTACTGATTCATTTCCTCTAGGTAATTTTGGAAGAGGAGATGAGACTTTGAGGCCAGTAGAGACTGATAAAAGTAGACAAATTTCTCAATTTTCTAATGTAACTAATCCTTTGGTATTGATTTCTACATCAATGATAAATCCTGATATGGATATTATTGATGAGACACTTGATCCTGAGTTTTATGAGAATCTTGAAAGTTATTCTGTTTCCCTATTGAGAAATACTCCAAATGTAGCTAAAATTAATGATGAATGTTTGAGGTATATTATTTCTAAACAAAATTATATAATGAAAAAAATTCAATTCACTAAGAAATTTAATAGTTTGTTAACTGAACAAGGGTATCAAGCATTTAGGAGTGAATTACAAAGAGTTTCTGATGATTTTATTAACTACAAAGTAACTCATGAAAAGAAAGTTGCTGTGTGGAAAAATATCAAGAATTATTTGTCTAACTTAAAAGATACTGTGTCTATCTATTTCAGGAGCTAGAGGGACATAAGTTGAACTTAAAGAGATTAGGTTACCATTATTCATCTTTACAAAATAAGAACCAGTTATCTTTTGCAACCATCAATGAGAGTTTATCTAGTATTCCAAGAGTGAAAACTAGATTAACAATCATTGAAGTGAAATTGAAGTTATTGTTACATGATCAAAAGTTTTCTGACATTCCTTTGAAAGAACTTGTTGTGCAGGATACCCCAATTTTACCTGTTCCTAGTTCATCCAAAGTAATATTTGTGCCAGAAATTCCTGAAGATATCACTGAGGTTCCATCAAAACTTGATGATGTACCTGGATCATCTACAGAAGGATTAAACAATGAGATTACTTCCCAATTGGAGATATTACAGCTCCTTTTCACTCAGAAACAAGCTTATAATAAGGAGACTACTTCAAATCAAAAGAAATGGCCCAAACTTGACTAATATCCAAAATTTGATGGTGATTCTTCCTCTGATTGGAAGCAGTTCATTTGCGGGATTGATAATCTAAAAAATTGTTACAAACTCCCAGATGAAGAAATTGTGTCAAAATTAATTTCTTTATTTACCAATGTAGCCTAATTTGGTATGAATCTCTTCTCTTGGATAAAAATGACTACTCATGGGAAGATTGGAAGAAATTGATTAGAGCACAATTTGGTGGTTCCAAGTTTAGGTTAGCTCAACAAAGGTATTATGAAGAAACCAGATATAGCTCTTCTACTGAAAGACCTATTGATTTCCTGATAAAACTTGTAAAAATCTTGAGGGAAATGGACCCAGATATAGAGTTTGAATTATGGAAGGACAGAATCCTCTATAAATTACCTATGTCTCTGAGAGACTTAATAGTTGCTAGGACTGAGTTCTCAATAGAACCTTCTTCTTTCATTAATACTTGTAATGAAATCCTTCTAAACAACAAGTATGATTCTAGAATATTCATTCCTAGAACTTCATTGGAGAAAACCTCCAATTACCAACAGAAACCTCTGGAAAAGGTTGGTAAAACGTTTTCCCCTTTTGCACCTAAAAAGTATGCAACAAACACTTGCTTCAAATGCAGTAAGCCTTGGCAGAAAGGCCATGTTTCTGACAAGAAAATAAATCTTGCTGAAAAGAAAGAGGAACATACTGATAAAACAATAGCACTGGATGATACTTCAAGTGATTGTGCCAGAAATATTTCATATGAATCTCAACAGGACATTTTGATTCTGGAAGAGGATATTCATTATTTAAATAATATTGAGCTTGGGAATAATGATTTATCTACAGTAGAAGATGCTGAGATTATACAAGTTCTTGAGGACAGCTCAATTATTATTGCCCCTCTCAAGGCACCAGTCTTGATCAATGGAAATAACATTGAGGTTGTCTTAGATTCTGAAGCTGGATGAAGTGCAGTATCTAAAAAAGCACTTGCTTCAGTGGACCAAAACTATAAATCAAAACTTGTGCTAATGATTTTTGAGAATTGGAGAGGTTATGGATCTGTTTTGTCCCCCATTGGTAAATACAAAGCCACAGTATTTTTAAAATATAATCATGGTTTTGTAAGAGCTATATGTGATTTTGTTGTCATGAAAAAATGATAACTTAAGCAGTTGGTTCATTGTGGGAAATGATATTTTAACAAAATATGGCATAAAATTGAACCTTCAAACCAATGCTTCACAATGGGGATAAATGGGAAGAGAAAATTTAAAATTTCCTCCCCCAAGAAATTATTAACACCAGGATTGGACACATGTCATTCTGCTGCTCAATATAAAGGAAGATCTACAAAAGAAATGCCTGCCCTTGTGTCTGAAATTGACAATGCTTCTTTTGGAGATTAAATTTCTGGTGAGGAAAAAGATTCCATCATCCAATTGATAAAATCTTTTCCTATGGCCTTTGCTCATGGGTCGCATGAATTAGGATTGGTAAAAGAAGAAATGAAACTTTCATTATCTTTCCCATTAATTGAAATACCACCTATTTTAAAGAAGAAGCCTTATCCTGATTCTCCCACAAAGAGAAAAGATATTGAAGACAATATCTCTACCCTTTTAAAAATGAATATTATTGAAAAGGTAGTTGAAACACCTAAACATTGTGTTATCTCACCTGTCCTAATTTCTTATGAGAATCATAAATCCAGGTTATGTGGTGATTATAGAGTATTGAACACTTATACTGTTGATGATATCTATCATTTACCCAGGATTAGCTCTATACATGCTACCCTACAAGGTGCTAAATATATCAGCTGTTTGGATGGTAACAAGGGATATTTCCAGGTACCTGTTGAGAATAATTCTCAGAACTTACTGATGATTGCCACTCATATGGGTATTTATAAGTATATTAGGATGCTATTTGGCCCTAAAAATGCCCCTTCAGTTTTTCAAAAAGTTATGGATAACACATTCCATCAAGAAATAATTGAAGGATGGCTGATGGTTTATAATGATGATATCATCATATTCTCAAAAACATTTGAGGACCATTTTAACCACCTGTGTAAAGTGTTCCATAAGATGGATGAGATAAATATGACACTTGCTTTGAAAAAATGCAAATTTGGTTTTCATTCCTTAAAAGTTCTTGGTCATGTTGTCTCAGGTTTACATATATGTGTTGACAAAAACAAAGTGGCAGCCATTCAACAGGTGAAGGCCCCTACCACAGTTAGTGAGCTCAGGAGTTTTTTGGGAATGTGTGGATACTATAGACAGTATATTAAAAATTACTAAGTCATAGCATCACCCCTTACCCAATTGAATAGGAAAGATGTTGCTTTTGTCTGGAACAGTGAAAGACAAAGAGCTTTTGACACTATGAAACATTGTTTTATGTCAGCACCAATTCTAGCTTTACCTGACTTTAATCAACCATTTGTTTTATAAATTTATGCCAGTTTTATTGGTCTTGGTGCTGCCCTCCATCAAAAACAAGTGATGAATGATAAAGTATCAGAAGTAGTAATTTGTTATATTTCAAGAACCTTGAGAAATAGTGAATTGAAATATGGTGCCACTCAACTTGAGTGTTTAGAAGTAGTGTGGGCTCTAGAGAAGCTACATTATTACCTGGATGTTCAGAAATTTTAGTTTGTCACTGACTGCAGTGCAGTTAAATCCCTCTTAAACTTGAAAAAACCTAACAGAAATATGTTCAGATGGCAGCTAGCTGTTCAAGAATACAGAGGGAGAATGAAAATAATTCATAGGGCTAGTATTGTTCACTCAAATGTGGATATGTTATCAAGGTTGCCTTTGCTAAATGAGTACTCAAATCCTGCATATGATGCTGATGATTAAATTGTTCAGATTCATGGGATATATGTGGTTGATATGAAGGAAGAGCTATTACAGCTTATTTTGGATTCATATGATAATGACACCCACTACGCAATATAGGGGGTGAACTTTCTAGCAAGTCCTCAACCTGAACTCAGATGGAACTCAGGTGGAACTCAGACTGAACTCATACTGAACCCATACTGAACTCTACTTGAACACACACCTAAAACTGTTCTACTGAGTGTTGTTCATCCCTGATTGTATGGTTCCTTTATCAATAGCTCAATGTGTGTTCAATCTGTGGTGAGTTTGGGTCCAAGGTTGTGGACTTGCTAGCAATTCCACCCCCCATATTGTGTGGTGACTGACTTAAAAAAGTTATGTAACATTTTAAATGATTCAAAGAATGCTTCAATACAAGCATTAACTAAAACCCTTCCACCAAAGTACCAGAAGGCTTTGAAAAAAGGTAAATTTTTAATTTATGAAGGCTACCTCTATTATATAAGAAATTTGAGTGATGTTATTGTCATTCCTCCTTCTATGAAAGAGATCATCTTGAAGATTTGTCATGATGACATATTGGCTGGACATTTTAATCTTGAGAAAACAAAAATCATAATTAAGAACACTTCTTGGTGGCTTAATATTTCTGAAGACACCAAACTATATGTTGAATCCTGCGATTCTTTCCAAAAATCAAAAAGATTAACTGGTAAAAGAGCTGGATTAATGCAGAATATTGAAACTACTGATTCACCATGGAAAATAATAAACATGGACTTTTTAACAGGATTACTCATTTCTGGGAAAGACAGTTATAACTCTTGCTGGGTTATTGTGGACAGATTTACAAAAATGTGTAAATTTATCTCTACCCACAAGGATGTTTCCACTAAATAATTAGCTTTCTTGTGGTGATCTCATATGTTTAATACTGCTGTTTTTCCTAAGGCCATAATCTCTGACAGAGACCCTAAATTTACTTCTGAATTTTGGATGTCTCTGATGGATGTTTGTGGTTGTGATCAGAAACTTTCTACTGTCCATCACCCCCAAACTGATGTATTAGCTGAAAGAATGATTCAGACCTTGTAGGACATGATAAGAAGGTATTGTGCCTTTGGCCTTGATTACAAAGACAATGGCAGATTTACTCATGATTGGGTTACCTTACTTTCTGGTTTAAAATTTGCTTATAATTGCACTCTTCATTCTGTTACTCAGAAAAAGCCTTTTGAGCTCTGGCTTGGATATTTTCCAAATACTCCTGCCCAAATTTTCAATAATAAAATACCTAAATTGGATTTACATTGTGGTGTTAAAACTTTTCTTCAAATGCAACAACTTTGCAGAAGTCATGCTCAAAAATGTATTGAAAAATCCTTTGGATATGAGAAGAAGAGATGAGACAAATCCCATAAAGAATACACATTTAAAAAGGGTGATGAAGTACTGATTTCTACAGCCCACTTCAATTTACAAGGTAATACCAAATTAAAAGACCCATATGTAGGTCCATTTGTTGTCAGAAGAATGGTTGGTTATAATGCAGTTGAAGTTATCTTGTATTCTCCATATGACAGAAAACATTCTGTTTTTCCAATATCTCTTTTGAAACCTTACACATCCAATAGTGATTTGTTTCCCAAAGGGAGGGGATGACTAAAGAAGACCCCTAATGAGATCACTGAGACAGCAGAAATTGATAAGATTCTAAATGACAGAATTGTTACTACTTAAAAAGGTACAGAATACTTATTGAGATTCAAGAATAAATCTTCTGAATATGATTCTTGGATACCTGGGAAGGAAATATCTAATCTTCCTACTCTGCTAAAGAAATATAAAAAGAAAAAATCATGACATTTTTTATTGTTTTTTCAGAGTGAGGGAGTGTCAGCCAGGCTGCTAGACTGACCCAGTAAAATATTTAATTATTTACTGGGATGGAGCCATGCCTTTTTATTTTTTTATTGTTATTAATTATAATATATTTACTTTAAATTTACTTGTAATAAATTTACTTGTAATAAATTAACTAGTTACAAAAAATTAAAGTTAGTAAATAATTAAAAATTAATATTAAATGTCCCTTATATTTTTATTTCCTAACACCGTGCTCAATGACAGGTTAAGAGAAATAAGAATTTATATGAAAATAAAATTTAATATTTAAATAAAAATAAATATATACAAAAAATTGAAATTACTTATTTAAAAATGACACTTACAGTAATTTTTAAATAAATTAATTCTTTTGACATATACAGTAAAATACAATATTCTAAAAACATTCTTTATAGAACAATCTTAATATTTGAAATATTTTTCCTCTGGAATTTTCTTTCTCTCTCTCATACACTTTTATATAGGATTTTTACTCCATACTTGTACTCTCTTTTGCCTATATAAGGCCTCTCCTTTCTGGTTGTTTGAGAAAATTCTTTACTCACTCATTATTTTATTAAATCATTCATTAAATTAAGATTTTTATTAATATTATTTATTACTTAGTACTTACAATGCCGTAATTCTAAATTATAAATAATAATTATAATTATAAAATCTTTATACTTTTTTTAATTGACTAAATAAAATAAAAGATAATACATACATACCCTTTCCTTTGAAATTTTCAAATTCCACCTACCTACACTGTTGAACCTCCATTAGAACCTTCTAGACCAAGAGACCATCCCGACATCTACCATCATGACAATAGCACCACTTATTTGTATGTAAACTACACCAATTTTCAAAACAATATATTCTAACACCATAAAATTAACACCCCAAATTATGAAGTCATTTTAAATTAAAATTTGAGTGCCCATAAATTTTAAACTTATAGATACTTTCCTCATATCATCAACTGTTAGAACTACCTGTCTTTTTTTCATTTCACATTTCAAATACCAATTACTTGTATCTATATTTCCTTCCTTATTATTTCTTCAATTTTTATTTTTACCCACAATATACTCACAATTTGTTATCACTTTTAATCTATTTTCACTATTTCACATTTATTGTTACACCTTTTAACTAAGAAAGAGAACCAGAAAATCAAATTTTGCTGAATTTTACTAAAAGAATATATATTATAATCTATGAAAAAAGAAATTATTGTTATATATCTGTATCTTTCAATGAATAAGAATTGTCCACATATCTCCAGATGAAAACAAAAGAGTTAATTAATTTTCAGGTACTGAGGATGAGAACATGATTCAGAAATATTAATTATAAGTTATGAGTAGTAAAGGATACTTCATAGGAGGGTTGAGTGTATAAATTCTCTATGAAATGATTCAAATAATGTTCCACTATAAATTTATCAATTTTTTCCATTAAATAGGGCTAGTGTTAAATTGAATCAACACCAGTGGCCTTGTCTGAGTTATGACCAGTCTTGTGCTATTTGATTTATTGCAATAAATATTAATTGAACTTCTCCTTTCATCAAATATTGTTAGATTTGAAATCAAGTCAAGTATTCAATGGTTAATTTAATTGTATTTAGTTGCCATGGATAGTTTTACTATCACATATTATATTTACTTAATCCATTGTGATAGTACTTCTAAAGTTGCTCAACAAGTGGAACAAGAAGCAGATAGTATTGAAAAATAAATAAATTCACTTTCAAAGACTTTTCAAGAGGAGCATACTGACTTAAAAAAAGAAAAAAAAAATCAATTTTGTGGACTTGAGACCCTTGATAAAAATAGATCTGAAGGTCCTTCAAAACCATCTGAAAAAAAAAAAAAAAAAAAAAAAAAAAAAAAAAAAAGCCAGTCATTTAGTGAAAATATTAAAATTTTTTGTTCTAGACAACATCTTAAAAAGAGGACCAACACAAAAATTAATGTATGTACACTTCAATCTCTCTGAGCAGCACACTGTTTTTTGTATACTTCACCATGAAGTTCAAAAGAATCCAGACTCTAAGAGGTGATAAAACCAGATAAAAACTTGATGAACCTGATAGAAGGTTCCAATACCTATCTATCATTTTGTTAAGTTCTATCTTTTCTGTAATTCTTCTGAGAGGACTGAAAACTGAACATTGAGAATGTTAGCTTGCATAGCATCAAATCTGAGTTATTCTTGAATTAAAAATTGGATTGATGGAATGGCACCTTCTAGCAGGTTCTGGGTATTTTTTTTATTGTGCAAGGAGCTTCAATATAATTTTTAAGCTGATATCCTTTTCAGATTTCTATTTTAAATTTAAGACATGTCTACTTAAGCTCTAAAAAAAATGGTACAATATATTAAGGAAATTTTTGATTTTTTTATCTCTCCCTAATAAATCTCTAATGCTTTAGAAGACACCCACCAATATTACATGGAAGAAAACAACAACAATTCCTGCTAAGTGGAATGATATTGCAGTAATCAAAAAATAAGATGACTAAAAGATCTTTCAAGTCATTTTTCTTGACTTACCAGTTATCTACATAGATGAGACTGGTATTCATCTTCATATACAGTGTTCTCATGGCTATTCAACTTTTAGTAAGTTATAGGCATTATTATTAAAACGTAGATGTCTCTTTTTCTTCACTTTTGTATTTGATTTTATTTTGATAAGAGAGCCAGAAGTACTCACTGTTGGACCACATCTCATTCAAATTAAATTGGTTACTTCCATATCAAAATAGAGTCTACGTGTACATTCCATAAGCTGCTCAATGCTGATATAACGAGATATAGCAGAGTTAAGGCTACAGATTTTTTGAGCTTTTTAGTCAGATTTCAAAGAAAATGTGAAGCCAACACCATGATCATTCTAGATAATTCTCTCTAAATACATAAAAGTGATAATTTTTTGAAAATATCTAACACCTCATAAAAACATCTGATGAAATCAATATATACTTCCTCTCAACATTATCTCCATTTTTGAACCTTATTGAACTTAGCTTTAATACTCTAAATGCTTTCATCATAAGAAATATCTTTTCTTGAAAAACACAGCTAGTTAAGTTGATTTAAAACACCACACAATATGGGGGGAGGACTTGCTAGCAAGTCTGCAACTTTGGACCCAAACTCACCACAGATTGAACACACATTGAGCTATTGACAAAGGAACCATACAATCAGGGATGAACACTAATCAGCAGAACAGTTTTAGGTGGGTGTTCAAGTAGAGTTCAGTATGGGTTCAGTATGAGTTTCATCTGAGTTCAGGTTGGGGACTTGCTAGCAAGTCCAACCCCTATATTGCATAGTGAAATGGCATCAAAGAAGTTATCATACCTAATATCTGCACAAAACAGTTTGAACACTACCATAAATTTTAGCACGCATGAAATGAAATGAGAACCACCATTTCCAGATCAATATTGAAAGAGCTGAAACTTATTTAGTATATATATATTGATGAAATAGAATTTTCATGATACATCATGTTTTCACATATGATGAAACAAGCACAATTTTTTTTTTTCCAGCTGCACCAATGGAGAATCATGTCACTTGGACACTATATTGTAGGAGCAGCGCTTTTTAGTACTAGATAATTGGTCACATTCAGTTTACCAGTAGAGTGTTCTGGATTCTTTTGAGCACCAGCCTCATTTGTCATTACATGCAAGACCCTAAAGATTGCTGTACGACTAGTTTAACAATTTTTTCTTTGGAATGTCCTAGTCACCTGTGCCAATAAATCAGGGAGCTTTTCATTGCTGAAGGACATTTAATGATTTCATGTTTTTTTAACAGTATGCAGAAAATAAGGAAGCAAGAAATAGGGAGATGAGGTATCTTTATTACTTTCATCAGCTTTAGTTACATTAACATTTACTTCATTTTATTGCTTTACAATATTGATCCTATCAGATGGATCTTCCATTGACACATCAGGGGTGCAATCGAATTTATCCACTAAGAATCAGTACAGACAGTATGGCCTCCTGTTAGTGTCAATTTCAAGTTGATAATTGGTTGCAAATGTGTGATAGAGAATGTTGAAACTCATTGGTTTAGCATCCAAATTAAGAAACAAGTCTTCATTCACAGAATAGAAGTCAGTACCTATAATCCTCTTTATAAGATACAGGTTTTTTTTTTTTTTTTTTTTTTTTTTTTTTTTTGTACCATTCATCCCAGTTGTCACCTGCTAAGTTGAGTTTAGGGTTGTTGATTTTGATACCTAGATTCAGGTTCCAGTTCTGTAGATGTTGTTGCATTACAGCTTTGCTATGTATAATATCAGATGCATGTAGGGATCTATTTTGACAAGGTGAAGGAGAAAGGAGCAAGAGACAAGAGAAGGGTAGTGATGGATGGATAGGTGGATATGTTAGGGAAACCGTGATCTGTTGCATGAAAAGAAGGTAAGAAAGAGATGACGTAATTCAAGAGAGAAGGGGTACCAAGGGTTTCTGAGAAAGAGGGGAGGGGTTCTGAGCAAGTGGGAGGAGTCCCAAGAATGTGGGAGGAGTTCTGAGAGAAAGAGAGTAGTTCAGAGTGAGTGAAAGGGGTGAGAGAGGGGATGATGATGATGATGATGATGATGTAGGGGTTGAGGAAATTTTACCAACACTAAAGATAGGTAGATTTCTTGTGACAGCACCAAGGGGTCTTTTAGCTACCAACACTGCACTTCTGCTGCTAATCTAATGGTAGTCAAAAATGGCTGATATTATTTACCAGCAGGAACAGCCCATAACCTGTTAACTCAGTATCAGCAACTCAGGACCCTGCAATGAACTGGAGAACCTGGATCTCACTGCAACAGGTTTTACTTACAATAACTGAGTACATAAGCCTATCTACTCAACAAGAAGTAGCTTCTCTCACAGACAATTCATAATAAAATGACTCAAGTAATATGCAATCATATACTTAAAACTTACTTCAACAGAGGTAGAAGCCCTAAACAACAACAAAAATAGTAGCTACAAAAGACATGTATTGTAATTAATATGCAATGCTGTGCCTCATTTCTGTTATTATGATGATGATGATAATTTTGTAGCAAATCAACACTGGTAACATTGTACTAACAAGCAAAAGTCCATTACCCAGACAACAGATTGGATCAATTTCAATAATCAATTTAGTAACTCATAACTCTTTGAAGCACATCATATAAGATCAACCACATACCACTAGCAGTCAGAATTATAATGAACTATTAATAGATCTAACAACATTGAAATTTGGTTTGATATATCAAGTATGTTTGAAATTAAATATTGACATTGTGCAAGTATTAAAAAAGTATCATCAGTAAATCACTCATACATGTAAAGATGTGCTTAGTTTTTCTTTAATTAAACTAGATGTTTACAACAAGAGAGTAATGGGTGTCTAATTAAAACATTGACAAATTCTAAAAAAGAAAAAAAAAAGGTTTTCCAACCCACAAGCAAGTCAACAACACTAAGTGGGAACTAATTCCACCAAAAATAGTATCTTAAGAAACTAATAAACTCAAAATGGTAGATTTTGCAAACTTTATCTTGATCAAGAAGAACTTCGAGGTGGGCAGCAAGCCTCGGTTATGCACGATTCATCACACTGGGCTAAGCATTCATCCTAAACATCATAAAATATTTGCAAGTAAGGAGTTGTGCTTTGGGCGATTAAAAAAAATAAAAACAACAAACCTCTAATTGAGTATTTACCGAGGTATGATCGGAAATATTGCTATTAGAGTTGCGAACAGTCAGGCGACTGGCTACATTACTTGCATCCGGGCTTTCACTATCATATGATTTACACTCAGGTTGAATAGTGCTATCGAGAAGAAAACTAGTGAGCAGAAAGCCATCCTACTCGCAAAGATCAAGAAGAAAAACAAACAAAACATACCTAGAATGAATTCCAAAGGAATGAAGACACTTGCGAATGTCACGACTAACTAGCGAATAATCATGTCCTGGTACTACCCGAACATGAACTGAAGCAACAAGCTTAGATTCTGAAAGAGACCAGATATGAAATTCTAACAAAAGTATCCGTCAAATCGCGTCAAGTATAAATCACTATTGGTCAATTATTTACATACCATGCACTGAATCAACCCCGTCGATAGAGCTGATCTTATCGCGGACCTCAGCTAGGTCCACATTTGATGGTGTGCCTTGTAAAAGAATAAAACAGGCTGATCGAACTAAGAACGAAGCCACGATCAATAATCAACAACCAAGTAGCGCATGCACATACTAAAAATATAAAAATACCAACCAAGAGGCAATGCTGAATGAAATATAACTATCGTGATGAGGAAACTCACTAGGGGATCTGCATACTTGACAATGTGATGATATGAAGGAGGGCACAAGAGTACCAGAACACCGGTTATAATGACAGCAATATTGCCTAGTGCATCTCCCAAAGTATGCAAAAATACAGCCCGGATATTCATAGAGCCGTGAGAGTGACTATGATGGTGATGGTGATGGTGATGGTGATGTGCAGATTGTGGCTGTTGAGGCTCAGGCTCATTATGGGAGTGACCATCTTCAAAGGTTTCATCATTGGACGAGTTATCAGCCGCTTCAATATCATTTCCCTGCTGAACTCGTCGAATAGCTAACTCCGCAGAGCGTATGTGCTGATCTCGAAGTTGTGCAGGGTGGAGAAATGTGTTATTTTCGACAAGGGTGTGCCGACGCGATTTGTGGACCGGTTGAGCCTCAGCGGGGGCGTTTTGAGATATGTGTGAAGAAAGAGGTAAAGATTGTGATAATAAGGGCTCGCGTTCAGGATCGATCTTGCTTGGGGGCACACTGATATATGTAAAATTAGGCGGATGAGCTTCACGAGAAACAGCTTCAACGGGCTTGTTAGTAGGTGGGTTGTGAGAGTGAGAATGGCCATGATCTGGGTAACAGAATTTATGTATGCATGAACTCATTAATGGAATTATACAGAGGATTAAAAGGAATTATACTCACCATGGAAAAGGAATAGACCAAGAATATTGGACAACAATCCCAGAATTCCTACGTGAACAACCAACAAAGGCTTATTGACCACTGCATACATTGCAAGCTGAAAGCGTTAGTAGATAAAATGAAGAGAAGAAGTAAACCCCACATTGGCACTAACAGGAGGGAGAGAAAAGTTTTTGAATAGTTTCAATTAAAATGGAGAAACACAAAGCCAAAAGGAAGACTCCATTGATTAAAGCGCCTTTAGATCAATTATCAACATGGCATAAAAAAAAAACACAGCTCTCATAAGAAAAAAGCCCAAATTTCCTATAAAACTCAAACAAATCACAAGTACTTACCGACAATTTCGGCACGCTGATAGCCATAAGTGTATTTTTCAGATCGTTCTCCCAATCTGCTATAATGATAGGCATAAAGTGCAATGACCAAAGAAAAGACTATGAAGCAGAAACCAAGTGGTATCAAATATTTGCTTAATTAAATGGAGAGGCTTGAATACTACCATCGTTGAGCATCTGATTGAAAGAATAAAATAAGAATCCATCCATAATTAAAAAGCAAAAACACAGGGTAAGAAACAAGAATGAAGAGTAAAGATAAAAAAAGATAGAGGAATGAATGAAAATATAATTTACATGAAAGCTGTCAGCGACGAGAGCCAAACTTCCAACGGAAGAGCCAACTAGGGAACAAAAGAAAGAAAGTGGACAGATATAAAAACGGGGTTGAGAAAGAAATGGAAACAAGATCCCAGGACGACATACCAATGATTTCGACAAAGAAGAAGGCAGAATCAACGAGGAGCAAAATAATAAGATTCGTGTTTTGAGAAAAATGCATTGTGAAAACGAAAAGATGAAAAGATGATGAAGAACAAAATAAAAATAGAAAGTCAAAAAATAGAGGAAAAAGGCGGGCAATATATAAAAAGATAAAAAGATAAAAAGTCGATGTGATCTTTTAAAAGTCTACAATCTAAACTCCCACCCTGCAAAATTTGCACATCACACCAACAACACACTCATATTGCATATTTCCAAAACCATCCACTCAAAATTTGACACCCATGACTAATTGCTAACGGTTGTCAATCACTTTTCCGAAATCGTGTCGACAAATAACAACGGCTTTACTGTTAGAGCTTTAAAACGAGTCGCCCTTTTATCTAAAAAATCAATAATCGAAACTCATCAATATTCAACCAGCATGTGCTCAGAGCCTGAAACTCATGTCAAGGGTGCAACGTATTTTTTGAAAAACGTCTCCCAGGGCGATCAAATAGAAGGAGTGGGAAAATTAAATCAAATA
Source organism: Hemileia vastatrix (assembly GCA_030280995.1). NCBI lineage: Eukaryota > Fungi > Basidiomycota > Pucciniomycetes > Pucciniales > Zaghouaniaceae > Hemileia > Hemileia vastatrix. The sequence goes on from JASXTE010000018.1 coordinate 1,517,158, forward strand.
ATAAGAGGTGGGAGAATGAGAATTATTAACAATAAAAAACAATCGGAATCTGTTATAAGACACAGACGTATTCATGTTTGAATCTACACCACATGGGAGTCAATCATCAATCAGATAAGCCCCACACCCTGACTTCACCGCCGGTAGTGTAGCATGCTCAGTGTTTAGTGCGCGGTCTTCCCAGAAGAATGACAGCTAAGTTAAAACTGAATCAAACCAAAGATAGGGATTGGCACCTGTTATCAGTTGCTCACTTTTTTTTTTTCGTGTGAGGATCTAGAGAACAATAGATACCATCAAAACTACATATACGTGAAATCACCGTGTAAGATTGGGAGGAGTAAAAAATATGACAATAATAAACAAATGTCATTAGAGAACCACAAATGAAACATGAGTTTCTTGAGAACTACGGAGGATGAAATGAAAAAAATATGAATTTGTGCACTTATATACATCTACTTGTATCTACGTCCGTAATAGACGGCATCAAAGTTCGAAATTTATCATTAATTAAAAGGTATTTCTTACTATACAAATACCACTACAAAAGCAACTTCAATTATTAGAAAAAAGGGGTTTTTGGTGCATGATATGCTATATATATTAAAAAAATGTGCATGGCTGAATAAGTGGGAAAAAAAGGGCCTTCTTGTTAAAGGATATTTCTAACATTGATACCCTTCAACGGATGAGCTTAGTTACACTATGCACCTAGTAACGTATCCCTGATGGGGATATCCATGCGCAAGTTGGGGATATTATAGGAAGGGACATAAGGTTAGAAAAAAAAATGTAACAAAAGTAAGTGTAAGAAAAATATTTTACAGCCATATATATTTATTTTTTTTCATAAAAAAAACATTAAAAAAACAAAAGAAAAAAAAATAAGAAAAAAAAAAAAAAGAGAGAGAGAGAAAAGGAAAGAAAAAGAAAAAGAAAAAGAAAAAGAAAAAGAAAAAGAAAAAGAAAAAGAAAAAGAAAAAAAAAAAGAAAAAAAAGAAGAAAAAATTTAAAAAAAAAAACTAAAACTAAAACTAAAAAAGCAAGAAAAAATTTAAAAATTAAAAAAAATTTAAAAAAATAAATAAAAAATAAATAAAAAATTAAAAAAAAGAAGAAAAAACATGAAAAATAGAAATCAAAGGTATAAAAAAAATAAAAAAAATAAAAAAAATAAAAAATAAAAAGATAAAAAAGATGAAAAAAAAAAAAAAAATACAAAATTTTTAAACAAAATTTTAAAAAATTAAAAAAATTAAAAAAGTAAAAAAAAAATGAATAAAATGAAAAAAAAAAATTAAAAAAATGAAAAAAAAAATGAAAAAAAATGAAAAAAAATGAAAAATATCATAAAATGTAAAAAAATATAAAAAAAAAATAAAGAAAGAAAGGAAGGAAAGAAAGGAAAGAAAGGAAAGAAAGGAAAGAAAGGAAAGAAAGGAAAGAAAGGAAAGAAAGGAAAGAAAGGAAAGAAAGGAAAGAAAGGAAAGAAAGGAAAGAAAGGAAAGAAAGGAAAGAAAGGAAAGAAAGGAAAGAAAGGGAAGAAAGGAAAGAAAGGAAAGAAAGGAAGAAGGAAAGATGAAGGAAAAAGAAGAAAGGAAAAAGAAGAAAGGAAAAAGAAGAAAGGAAAAAGAAGAAAGGAAAAAGAAGAAAGGAAAAAGAAGAAAGGAAAAAGAAGAAAGGAAAAAGAAGAAAGGAAAAAGAAGAAAGGAAAAAGAAGAAAAAGAAGACAAAAATGAAATGATTTTAAAAAATAAAGATGGAAAGAACAGAAAAAAAGAGAAAAATTAAAAAATAAATAAAAATTAGAAGAAATGGTAGGAGCAGTGGAGGATGTACAGTGGGATGAATGGATAAAAGAATTTTGAAGAACATTCATCATTTAATCAAAAGAAAGCTGAGAGATGTCTCTTTGTAATTCAAAATGGTGATCCACTTCAGTGGCAAGATAATTGACTGATGATGTTAATAGAAGTTGGGTGAAAACTGCTTCTGTTTCATTGAAACCAAAAACAAAACCTGAGCATTGAACTGCCTCTAAAAGTGATTTAACTTTTTTGCCATGGTCCATGACATTTGTGAAAGGCAAGGTTTTAATATTTAGAAAGTCATTAAAAAGAGCCATGCAAGTAGTGTGAGATGCTTTGTCAATCTTGGAACTGAGGATAGAAAACACTTTATAGCATGTAATGCCAAAATAAATGAAACTGTCAGCCAGGCTGTACCAGGAGTCCTGTAAAATAATATAATACTTTATTGAACTTAAAAACAGAAAATTTCTATTTTTATTTATGTATTTAAACTAAATTTATATTGAGAAACAAAATTAAAATAACTAAATTATAATAATAAATTAAAATATGAGTCATATAAATTTTGTTACTATATAAATTGTAAATACAATTAACTAGGGGGTATCAATGTTGACCAATCTGAAATTAAATTAATTGCGGATAAAAATCATTATACCACAATTATCTTCCACAATTATATGTGCTAATAATTGAGTTATTAGACCTTTTACGTGTCAATGTTCACCTCTATCCAACCTTTTTATCCTCAATTTTCATAACCACCTCTTGGACAACTTTCTGGATGTGCCAGCCTCCCTACCTTTTTGCGCACTCCCATCCTGTCTATTCATTTCTATTCAAAACCCTTCCCCATCTAATCTGTTTTTTTCTTCTCATTTTCATCTTCAAATATCTCAACATTCCCTGTCATCATAGATCTTCTTAAAGGCAGCCTTCCCCCAGTTGTTCTTCAAATCCCATTGATCCCTCTTTCCCCCACTCAGCTGAGAAATCAAAGACTGTTCAACTAAAAAAAGATGATCATATCATACTTATCAACTGAATGAAAAAAAACTAATTATGATTCTTGTTTTGGCACTGAGAATGCAACTAAAGTAAGACGGCCCCCTGCACCAAAAGTCAATGGCTATCTTCTAATGGCCAATGAATTATGAAATAAGACAAAGGGAAGGATTAATCTTTTGCCTAAAAATATTTCTGACTGTTTCAAGCATTACTGAGCCAAATACAAGAAGGAAAAGACTCTTTCATGTTCTACTGGTTTTGGTATTACCAACATTGATATCAGTAAGGGCATAAAATCCATAGATGATAAACCTGATTCTTTATGTCCATACTTTAAAGAGATGGATGATATTTTTGGAGAGAAAGCTGATGTTAATCCTGCAATCATTTTGGATGCTGAAGATGCTATCTCCAAACATGATGTTGAAAGAAATATTTTTCCTTCTTCTTCTACTCAAGTCTCCTCTCATTTAGCTTCCACAAATCAAGATATCTTTTCAATAGATCCTTATGGCAATATAAAACAATCTGATCTAACTCAAATATTTTTCTTTTTCTTTTATCTTACCAATTCTTTTTTTTATTTAAATTTTCTTATTTCTAAAAAGGCATAAGAAAAAATGCAGGAGCCACAATCAACTAAGTCAGAAGCCAGCAACAATGATGAGGAGGAATAGGTGACCTTGAAAAAATAGCAAAGGGCTTCAAATAGTCTAAATTTTCACTCTCAAAGAAGAAAAAAAAGCAATACTTCATTTCAAGCCCCTTTTTCTTCTATCAAAGAATTTTTGGAGAAATGTGATGCTGGTAAGTAATACCATACCTCTTAATACTTTAATCTGCTTTTCTTCTACTTTTTGTAAATATTTCTTATCATTCTAGAACAAGTGGAAGTTTTTAAAGAGACTCAAAAGTTTGAAAAGCAAAAATATGAGCTCTCTTGAAGGAGGGATGATAGGGTACAAGACTTGGAGGAGAGGAAGTACCAGCTCTCTTTATGGAAGGATGATAGGGCACAAGCCTTGGATGAGAAGAAATTTGAGCTAACTATTAGTATTGAAAAACCAATAAAAGAGGAGAAAACACTCAAGCACCAAAACTTAATAGAACAGATGAAATTTAACCATGATCTTAAAGAAAATTCAAAGAAGAAACTTTTTTTAATAGAATGTGTTAAAGCCAATAAATCTAATGAAGAAATTGAAAGTATAATGTAATTTTTTGATGACTAGTTTGTTTTATTTCTTTTACAATTCAATTATTCATAATTATTTTTACATAATATTTTACAATAATTTCCTGTATTTCATTAATCTATCCATCATTAGTTGAAGTTTCATATTTTAATGTTATAAATTCTTTTTAAATAAAATTTTCAAGAATTTTTAATGTTAAAAATTCTTTTTTAGTTAAAATTTTCAAGTCACATTTGAAAATTTTTCAATCCCACCCCTGCATTTGATTGAACTAAGGGGTAGGTATCACCAAAATTCTTTCAAGTAAAGATTTTTTCAAGTCTTATATGAAATTTTGGAAATACTCCCCCCTTCCTCTATCCATCATTAGTTGAATTTTAGTATTTTAATGTTAAAAATTCTTTTTTAAATAAAATTTTCAAGTCTCATTTGAGAATTTACCTGTCCCCCCCCATTGCATTTTTTTAAACTAAGGGGTGGGTATCACCAAAAAATTTTCAAGTCAATAATTTTGCAAGTCTTATATTAAATTTTGGCAATACTCCCCCCTGCATTTTATTGAAGTAAGGGATTGGTATCACCAAAATTTCAAGTCAATTTTTTTTTTGCAAGTCTGATATGAAAATTTGGCAACACCCCCCCCTCCTGTATTTCATTGAATTAAGGGAAGGGTATCAACAAATTTTCAAGTCAAAACTTTCTTGTAAAAGTCTTATATTAAAATTTGGCAATACCCCCCCCCCTGTATTTTATTGAATTAAAGAAATCAAATGGAAAAAAAATTAAAAATGAAAATTTCATCAACCAATTATTTTCACCAGTCCAAATCAAGTTTTTCAATTTTATATAATAGCCAGTAGAGCAACCTAAGGCCAGATGCACCATCATATAAAACCAGAAAACTATCTTGAAGTAACTTTAAAAAATAATTGGAAGAGATGAATCCAAATTTAAATGGAAAATGAAAATTTCATCAACAAATTATTTTCACCAGTTAGAATCAAGTTTTCCAATTTTATATAATAGCCAGTAGAGCAACCTAAGGCCAGATGCACCATCATATATATCCAGAAAACTATCTTGACGTAAATTTAAAAAATTATTTGAAGAGAAAAATCCAAATTCAAATGAAAAAATAAATTAAAAGAAAAAATAAAATTGTTAAAAAAGGAAAATTAAAAGGAAAATTAAAAAGAATAAAAAAAGATAAAAAATAAAATAAAATAAAAATTAATAAATGAGAAAAAGAAAAGAAAAAAAAGGATGAAAATATTTAATGATAGAAAAAAATTTATAATATTTTAGTTACCAAACTTGAAAAATCTACTAAAAAAATTTTTTTTACTAATTTTTTTATTATTAATACAATTAATAAGACCTTCATTTATTTGGAATGAACAGCTAACATGGGTAAATTCTTGAAAAGAAACTAAAGATGGAGGTGCTTTAGTTGTTTGATGCCAATGTTGAGAAGAATTCCATATAGCCTCAACTATTCCATTTTTGCTACCAAAATAAATAATACATTTATGATCTGGAAAATAAAGGCCATGTCCCTTATCAGAAGAGGGTGATGAAATAGGAAGACCATTCTCTGGATTAATATAAGGGAAAATTCCAAATGTTAGACAATTCTTATCATGTTTATCTAGATGATCATTATTGTAGAATCCTCTATAAGTGATGATAAAATTAGAACAAAAAACATAAAAATTTATTGCTTCTTCCCATTCAGGATCAGACCAATTTGGTAAACCATATTCTAAAGCAAGCTGATGGCTTTTTTGAAAAGCTTAAATAAATAATTTTTTAAATTGATTTTCCAAGAAAATATTAAATGATCCTAAGGAATTCTATTTTTTCAGATATTCTTCCATTTGCTCCGGTTTCAAATTTTTCAGTAAAAAATAAATTCCTGAATTATATAACAAAATTAAAAATTACTTAAAATAAAAAAAAATATTTACACACCAAAAAACTCCTTAATAATATAATGGTCACCAACCAAAACCTATCATGACACTAAAAATCAGATTTTTATTTGATAAGGGTTATTGAGCCAAAGCCATTTGATAGAGAGTAGAAATTAAATCAGAAAGCTGAAAAAAAACTCCATCCTTTTTCCCATTAAATAAATGAACTTCTAAGATGAATTGAGGTTTGTATCCATTATTGACAGCTGAAACCATGACATCTGTACTGCCTTCTGTAAGGTTCTTGATGTTTTTGTAAAAATCTTTTTTCTTAACATTTGATATTGAAGCCTTATAATATTTTAGATCATGCAAATGTCCAAATAAAGTTTCACAAAATATCTTCTTCCTAATCAACTTTATATTTTGATAAGAATTGGTCTTTGAATTTCTTGATTTTTTAGCTGATTCCATGACTTTCTGCTTTTTTGTTTCTGGTAAGGAAAGCTTGGACTTATTGGGAGAAGGAATAGAATTGAAGGACATTGAACAGATAGAAGAAAGTAAAGATAAGGAAGAAGAAGTTGAATATATTTTATGGTTATTCATGGAGCTTTCATGATTTGAAGACAAGGAAGAAAGAGAGGATAAAGATGATTCAGAAGAAATCGATGATAATGAAGATGAGTGAGTTAAATTTTCCATAGAAATTTCCTGGAAAAAAAACAAAAAAATAAAAATAAAAAATAAAATAAAATAAAAACCCAACAATAAAAAATTATCAGTAAAATAATCAAAAAGAAAACTGTCAGCCTAAATATCCTTAGGACTGAGTATTTCTTATGCTTAAAATAAGATAACCTTAAGTAGATTAAGCTTATATCTTAAAAATAAGGATAAAATAATAATATATATTATTTTATTATATATATATATAATTATTATTCTATTATATAACTTATAATAGTTTAAATAGCTTATCCATGGCCTAATAATACTTATTAAAGTGTTAATGGAGCCATAATATACTTATCTTAAGTGATATGAAGTAATTATTGACATACATAAGCTTATATGTATACATAAATCCCATATTCAGTGAAATATGCAGTATATTATGTATATTTAGGTATATAAGTGGGGTTTAGCCCCTTAATAGCCTATAAACTTTGTTTTTCTGCTTATTTTAGGTCATATTGACGAAATCAGTGGACTCACAACGCCTACAGAAGCATAGACACCTATATCAGGCGCATACACCCAGTTTGGACAACTAAAATTACTTCCTTGGATGGTTATTCACAGATTTATGGGTTGGAAGGATGTTTCTGGGTTAATGTGGATGCTTGGGGATGTTATTGGGGGCTTGGACATTTTATTTGTTTCCTTTATATGCTTTTAGTTTCATTAAATCTCTTTTTGATTGTTTATTTTAGCTGTTTCTTTATGGTATCCGCTTTTATCTGGGTTTTCTATTTATGGTATGGATCAGTGTTATTATTAATAGTGATGGAGGGTCCTTACTGGAGGTCTGGGTGTTGAAACTGCTTGAAGTGGACGCCATGGGGAGGTGATGGGCCCTCACAGTGCTGTAATTTCCGGGGATAAAAGTGACATCATCTGGATTGAAGGTCTGTGCACTCCAGTGGATTTGGGTATAAGTAAGGAGGGATTTTGACGGTTATTTATCATCATTCAATTACTACAACTCCAATAAACACTACTATACAATTATTAAAATTTAGAAATATATTATAAAGCCATTATAAATTGATATTATCTTTATATAAGCTATAAATATATTTTATACATCTATTTTCCACCACTAGTACGCATTTAAATCCAAGTATTGTGAGTTTAATTTGAGTATAACTATTTTATTAGTCTTCCCCTGAGGTTTAATCACTAAATCATTTATCAATAAGTAGTAGGACCATAAATAAACACTATTATATCATACTTATATACTAGACTATACTGACAATTGGGGGTCTTTCCTTATATTTTACTTATTATTTAGTATAAGCCTTGGGACATGATTTTTACCTTAGTACAGCTCAAAATAAACCAAATATTTGGGTCTGATGCATATAAGTGGGTCATCATAACTCATATATTGCGGAAAAGAACTCTTAAAATAATTGTACTAATTTTTTATCATAAAAATTAGATATTTACAGTAGTAACTGTACCCAATATAAACCCAATTTCACTTGGTATTTGGACACCAATATAACACCCAATTAAATTGGTATTTGGTTAAAGCTTGGTAAGCTACTTATTTACCCTTATAGAGGTCTAGTTAAACTTATTATTATATTTTTAACAGATTTTTTCGAATTTTCTTACATTTTATTTAAATAAATAAAGATATAAATTCAGGGTAAGCTCCATTGCTTTTTTATTAGTAATATAATTGCTAATATCTTTTGTCTACTAATTCCAGAGAGTTTTTTTCCTTTGTAGACGTAAAATATTGTCATTCTTAACAATATGAGTGCTCCCCAGGACAGTGTAAGTGAAAAGCCTGCTTATAATACCAGGTCTAAAGCTAACAAAAACTTTCCAGGACATCACCATGGAGGGTCAACAGTACCCCCAGGCAGAAAGCATGAGTATAGAGGAAAAGGACGCCCTCTTAAAAAAGATAACTATAAAAAAGACGTCTCCTCCTCTTCAGGATCAACTGTCCCACCTGGCCAAACAGGTTCTGAAGTTGGAGGAATCAAAATCACTCATGTTCAAAGAGGTAGAGCAGTTGCAAAACAATTGCAAGGTAGGGTTTCAGCAGATGAATCAGGCATTGGCAGAGTTAAAGGGAGGCCAGCCCAGTCAGTCAAGTCAGCAACCCCCTATCCAAGGCGGGTCAACTCACTCCCAGGAGAAAATCCTGGTAGACAAATGGAAATGGGACTGGTTTCATCAACAGTGGACAAGCCACAGTTGCAACAGGGATCCACCCCCTCATCTGACTTCCTCAGCTCACCCTTACAAAGGAAAAAAGCGCCAAAAATCAGGACTGGAAACCATCCCTTGGTAAGTAGATTACCCTCTCAGATTGAACATAATACTGATAATTACAATATAGGTAATTCTATTGATGTTTAATCTGTGCAAAAAATAGAGGAGGATTTAAGAAATTTAGGTTTTAGAGTAGATACACCTGACTTGTCTTTTGTCCACAATAACAGTACTATTTACAATGATAATACAGTTAACCCTCAGTTGCAACCACCTAATAGTGAGATGAGAAGTTCACAGGAGAGTGAGAGAATTGAAAAGAAAGACATGGAATATTTTAACAATAATCCAACTGTCCATAGAATTGTTTCAGCATTGTGGAATAGAATGACTGATTGTGAGGAACAGACAGTTAAGCTCACTAGTGATACAATTTCATCCTTGACATTAAACATTTCTCAATTAGCAACACATAACAAAGAATTAGAGAAAGAACATTTGTCTCTAACTCTTAAATATGATTCATTGAGTAATAAATATAATGATCTTTCAAACAAATTCTGTGAGTTAGAAAAATTATATGAAACACATTTATTAAAAACTGAATCAAGAACAAAGTTATATTTTGCCCAGACAAATCAAAGTGTCTCTGAGTTGCTACAAAGATTAACTAAAGTTGAGATTGAAACTGCCAATCTACTAATGAACCAGGATAATCATAAGTATAATCAATATAATAATAATCCTTTCATTGGAAAAAATGAATCTCATTCCTTCCCTATATCACCACAATTTAAACCATCTGGTGGTAGTGTCAAATCTGAAAATGTAAGTCACAAATACGTGCAGGAAGAAATACAAGACCATTTATCAAAAGTAAATGAGTTGTTGAATTTACCTAAGATTAGTGAGATAAAATCCAATCAGATAAACTGGCCTAAGATAGATCAGTACCCAACTTATGATGGGGAAGCCTGCTCTGATTGGCAACATTTTATTCAAAGAATTGACAATTTGAAATTCTCATATAAGTTACCAGATGAAGAGATAACATCAAAATTAATTTCTTTATTTAAGGATGTTGCTTTATTATGGTTTGAAGCTGTCTTAAGTGAGGGTAGAGACTACTCTTGGGCTGAATGGAAACAACTTATTGAAAAAAAATTTGGAGGTTCTAAATTCAGGCTTACTCAGCAGAGACTTTATGAGAAGACTAGGTATAATCCGTTGAATGGTGACAAACCTATGGTATTTTTAATGAATTTAAACAAAATATTAAAAGCCATTGAGCCTCATATGGATTTTAACTTATGGAAAGATAAGATAATATATAAATTACCTATATCTGTCAGAGACATTGTTGTAGCTAGAACATTAAATGTTACTGAATATTCTGACTTTATTGATATTTGCAATGAAATATTATTAAACCATAAGTATGAATCAAGGTATTCCACTTATAAACAAAATGTTGAACCTGTAAAAACTCAGAATTCAAAAACACTTCAGGAGAAGGAGAAAAAACCTACTGCACCTGTAGTACCTAAGAAGTATGAAACAAATACTTGTTATAAGTGTAACAAACCTTGGGTCAAAGGTCACAAATGTGAGAAATACATAAATATTGTTGAAAATCAACGTGAATCTGAAACTGAAACTGAAAAAAGTAAAGAATCAAGTGATTATGACAGCAATATCTCATATAGTGATGAAAATGAAGTCTGTATGTTGGAAGATGATTTGTCCATCTTTGAAAATCCAATATTAATTATGGACTCAAATGAATCTTTAATGAATTTTGAGGATGCTGAAATCATTAAAGATATACAAGCTTATAACTTTAGAATGACACCTATCACGGTTCCAGGTATCATTTCTGGTGAAAATGTTAATATAGTACTGGACACAGGAGCTGCTGGTTCTGTTGTTTCCACTAATACATTACAGAAAGTTGATAGTGACTATAAGTTTAAGCTTGAACCACTTCAAAATAAAAATTGGAGAGGTTTTGGATCAGTGCTACACCACATTGGTAAATACAAAGCTGCAGTTTTCTTTAAACATCAACATGGTTATGTAAGAGTAACTTGTGACTTTGTAGTAATGGATAATACTAACTGTAGTAACTGTTTTATCATTGGAAATGATATTCTGACTAAATTTGGTGTAAAATTAGACCCTGCTAATAACAATTTTACAATTGGAATGAATGGTAAGAGGAAATTTAAAATAAATTCTTTTAACACAGTCTTACACATTGAGTCAGTAACAAATTCCCCATCTAAAGGAAGAGAATCCAATGAGATGGAACTTCTGGAAACAGAAATTTCAAAAGCATCATTTGGCACTCAGATAAGTAAAACTGAGAAAGATAATATTTTGGAATTAATTAAAGCTTTTCCAATGGCTTTTGCACATGGTACAAATGAACTTGGCCTTGTAAAAGATCATGAAATGAAGATTAGTTTAACCTGTGATATGGATAATATTCCTGCTAGTCTTAAAAAGAAACCATACCCTGCTTCACCAGTGAAGAGGAAAGACATAGAGGATAATATTAAGATTTTATTAAAAATGAACATTCTTGAGAAGGTTGAAACTACACCAATATATTGTGTAATATCACCAGTGCTAATTTCTTATGAACAAGATAAAGCAAGACTGTGTGGTGATTATAGAGCATTAAATACATTTACAGTAGATGATATTTATCCCTTGCCAAGGATTGCCTCTATACATGCTACCCTTAAAGGTGCTAAATATATAAGTTGCCTAGATGGAAATAAAGGGTACCATCAAATTCCTGTTGAAAAGAATTCACAGAACTTTTTGTTGATAACAACACACATGGGAATTTATAAGTATGTCAGAATGCCATTTGGACCAAAAAATGCTCCATCAGTGTTTCAGAAGTTAATGGATATAACATTCCATAATGAAATGATTGAAGGATGGTTAATGGTATACATTGATGACATCATAGTGTTCTCTAAAACTTTTGATGAACACTTAATCCATTTAAGGAAAGTATTCCAGAAAATGGATGAAATAAAAATGACCCTTGGATTGAAAAAATGTAAATTTGGGTTTGAATCTTTAAAAGTGCTTGGTCATATTGTATCTGGCTTACAAATATGTGTAGACCAAAATAAAGTGGCTGCAATAAAGAATATTGGCATTCCTCAAAATGTGAAAGATGTACAATCTTTTCTTGGAATGTGTGGTTATTATAGACAATATATAAAAAACTACCAATCAATTGCTGCACCACTGACCACACTGATAAAGAAATCAGAAGCTTTCATTTGGAATAATGAAAGACAAAAGGCTTTTGATAAGTTGAAAGAATGTTTAATGACAGCTCCTATCTTGGGTTTACCAGATTTCCAATTACCTTTTGTATTATATACAGATGCAAGTTTTATTGGACTGGGTGCTGCTTTGCATCAAAAACAACTTATTGAAGGAAAAATGTCAGATGTAGTAATCTGCTATATTTCACGTACTCTGAGAAGTGGTGAATTGAAATATGGTGCTACTCAACTTGAATGTTTGGCAGTAGTATGGGCTCTTGAGAAGCTACATTATTACCTTGAAGACCAAAAATTTGAGTTAATAACTGACTGTAGTGCAGTTAAGTCACTCTTAAACATGAAAACTCCTAATAGACACATGTTTAGATGGCAATTAGCTGTACAAGAATACAGAGGCCGGATGACTATTACACATAGAGCAGGAACCTTGCACTCTAATGTAGATCTGTTATCTAGAGTACCTCTGCCTAATAATGATGATAATCCTGCTTATGTTCCTGAGTCAGAGATTATTAACATTTATGGCATTTATATTGTAGATCTTGAGAATGAGTTTATGCAATCAATTCTTGATAATTATAATTCAGATCCTGACTTGAGTAAATTAACTACAATATTAAATGATCCATCTAATGCTTCAATGAATGTTTTAATAAAAACATTACCAATTAAGTATAAAGAGGCATTAGAAAAAGGAAAATTTTCCATTGAGGATGGTTTTATATATTACAGGAAAAAATTAGGTAATGTAATTGTGATTCCCCCTTCAATGAAGGAGTTAATGTTAAGTATATGTCATGATGATATATTAGCAGGTCATTTTGACTACCATAAGACATTAACCAGAGTAAAAACACAGCTTGGTGGATTAACATGTCTGAGAATGTTTAGAAATATGTTGAAACATGTGATTCTTGTCAAAAATCTAAAAGATTAACAGGAAAAAGAGCTGGTTTATTACAACAAATTGAGCAACCAAAATCTCCATGGGAAATCATTAACATGGACTTTGTAACAGGTTTGCCAATAGCAGGGCATAAGAGTTATAACTACTGCTGGGTAATTGTAGATAGATTTACAAAGATGTGTAAATTTATTCCTACCCACAAAGAGGTTTCTGAAAAGGACTTAGCTTTTTTATGGTGGACACAAATGTTAAATACAGCAGGTTTCCCCAAAGCAATAGTTTCTGACAGAGATCCTAAATTTACTTCTGAGTTCTGGACATCACTTATGGATGTTTCAGGGTGTCAATTAAAACTTTCTACAGCACACCATCCACAAACTGATGGGCTAGCAGAAAGAATGATACAAACCTTAGAAGATATGATAAGAAGATACTGTGCTTTTGGTCTTAATTTTAAAGACAATGACAAATTCACGCATGATTGGGTAACCCTTATCCCAGGTTTAGAATTTGCATATAATAGTACAGTACATTCTGTCACTGGAAAAAATCCATTTGAGTTATGGTTGGGTTATGTACCTAATACCCCTGCTAAAACTCTTAATAAGTTACCTAGATTGGATATCCATCCAGGTACTAAATCTTTTATTCAGATGCAAGAATTATGCAGAAAACATGCTCAAGAATGTATAAATAAGGCGTTTGAGTATGAGAAGAAAAGATGGGATAAAGCCCATAAAGAACAAATGTTCAAAGAGGGTGATGAAGTCCTTATTTCAAAGCTACATTTCAATTTAAATGGTAATGTTAAATTGAAGGATCCATTCATTGGACCATTTGTAGTTAAAAAAATGGTTGGTAATAATGCTGTTGAGGTTATTCTATATGCACCATATGATAGAAAACATCCAGTATTTCCTATTTCTCTTATAAAACCATACCATTCTAATGATACTGCTCTATTTCCAAGAAGATCAGGAAGGCATAAACAGCAACCTGAAGAAATAGTTGAAAAGGCAGAAATTGAAAAGATACTTAAAAAGAGACACCTTACTAAAGAAAAGGGAGTTGAGTATCTATTAAGATTTAAAAATAAATCAAGTGAATATGACCAGTGGATTCCAGAAAATGAAATCTCTGATCTTAAAAATCTCTTGAAAAAATTTAAATATAAATAATACTGTTCATTCAGTATATGTATTATAAAAATTATTTTTTATTTTTTTTATTTTATTATTTCACTCCTTAGTTTTAATTAAAATGTCTTAACATTTTTTTTATTGTTTTTTTTGGGGTGAGGGAGTGTCAGCCTAAATATCCTTAGGACTGAGTATTACTTATGCTTAAAATAAGATAATCTTAAGTATATTAAGCTTATATCTTAAAAGTAAGGTTAAAATAATAATATATATTATTTTATTATATATATATATAATTATTATTCTATTATATAACTTATAATAGTTTAAATAGCCTATCCATGGCCTAATAATACTTATTAAAGTGTTAATGGAGTCATAATATACTTATCTTAAGTGATATGAGGTAATTATTGACATACATAAGCTTATATGTATACATAAATCCCATATTCAGTGAAATATGCAGTATATTATGTATATTTAGGTATATAAGTGGGGTTTAGCCCCTTAATAGCCTATAACCTTTGTTTTTCTGCTTATTTTAGGTCATATGGACGAAATCAGTGGACTCACAACGCCTACAGAAGCATAGACACCTATATCAGGCGCATACACCCAGTTTGGACAACAAAAATTACTTCCTTGGATGGTTATTCACAGATTTATGGGTTGGAAGGATGTTTCTGGGTTAATGTGGATGCTTGGGGATGTTATTGGGGGCTTGGACATTTTATTTGTTTCCTTTATATGCTTTTAGTTTCATTAAATCTCTTTTTGATTGTTTATTTTACCTGTTTCTTTATGGTATCCGCTTTTATCTGGGTTTTCTATTTATGGTATGGATCAGTGTTATTATTAATAGTGATGGAGGGTCCTTACTGGAGGTCTGGGTGTTGAAACTGCTTGAAGTGGACGCCATGGGGAGGTGATGGGCCCTCACAGTGCTGTAATTGCCGGGGATAGCAGTGACATCATCTGGATTGAAGGTCTGTGCACTCCAGTGGATTTGGGTATAAGTAAGGAGGGATTTTGACGATTATTTATCATCATTCAATTACTACAACTCCCATAAACACTACTATACAATTATTAACATTTAGAAATATATTATAAAGCCATTATAAATTGATATTATCTTTATATAAGCTATAAATATATTTTATACATCTATTTTCCACCACTAGTACGCATTTAAATCCAAGTATTGTGAGTTTAATTTGAGTATAACTATTTTATTAGTCTTCCACTGAGGTTTAATCACTAAATCATTTATCAATAAGTAGTAGGACCATAAATAAACACTATTATATCATACTTATATACTAGACTATACTGACAAAAACCTTTTTATTGGTTAAAAAACAAAAAAACAAAAAAATCAGTAAAAAATTTTGAGAAAAAAAAAATCAAAATCAAAACCTGAATTATGTTTGAAATACAAGTTAATAATGTAGAAAAAAATTTCTAAAAAAAAACCAAAAACAAAAACAAAAAAACAAATAAAAAAAATATGTTAAATAAATTGCAAAAACATAAAAATTAAAATAAAATCCTGAATGGTTTTTGAAATACCAGATAAAGTTCTTGAAAAAACAAACAAAATCAAGAAAAAAAAAGTAAATCAAAAAAAATTAAAATAAAATAAATTCAGTAAATTTAATTGCAAAAAAAAATAATACTTACCTACTATTGGAAATACCACTTGATGTCCTTCAATCCAATTTATATATAAAAAAAATTGAATTCAGTAATTTTCAGAATAATTAATTGAAAAAACAAAGAAAAACAAAAAAAATAAATTATCTAATTTATTTTGGAAACAGGGGGAAATGTCCAGAAACTAAGGGAAATAAAAAAAAATTTCTGTAAAAAAAAATTAAAAAGCAGAGATTAGTATTTTTTTTCTTGCTTCAAAATGCCCCCAAACTGTTTCAAAACTTCCCAAAATCTCAAATTACCCCCTATAATCCCTCCTTGGATGCCTATAAAACCACCCTTTACCCCCTCCTTGGCCACCTCAAAACCCCCCTTTTAACCTCTTCTTGGCCCACTCAAGCCCCCCCTTTACCCCCCACTCCCTACTTATTGAATAACTATAGATTTGATAGTAAATAAAATATCATTCTTGATTGTTCAAAATTTTTCTTTAACTTATCAAATCAATAGTGATTTGATAAGTAGGAAATAGGGGAAGTGGGGGTTTGAGGGGGTAAAGGGGGGGCTTGATGGGAGCTTGACGGGGTAAAGATGTGGTTTGAGGCAAGCAAGAAGGGAGTAAGTGGGGGGGCTTTGAGGACACCTAGAAAGGGAGAAGGGGGGGATTGAGGATACCAAGAAGGGGAGAAAGGGGGGTATGGAGGCAGACAAGGAGGGGGGAAAGGGGGATAATGGAGGGAGAAAAATAAGTTAAAAAAGATAAAAAAGATATAAAAAAACCAAAATTAGTCTAACCTTGAAAACCAAAAAAAGCACTTGCAGGACAAAAAAAAATAAAAAAATAAAAAAAAGGATAAAAAAGGAGAAAAAATAAATTATTAGCAAGTAAAAAAATCAAAAATAAGAAAAAAATGACTTAGCTGGAGAAATGAGATGAGAAAATAGATGAATTGAAAATATTTGAGGAGAGGAGGAAATGGATATGAGGGATGAATGAAAAAATGAAACAGTGAAAAATTATGCAATTGCAGAAAATATGTCAGCCTGTATATCCCCAGGACTGAGTAAAAAGTACTTATAAGTTATGTTAAACACATGAACTATACATGGGAATAATTAATGAGAGTACACAAACAGTATACATAAGTAAAATTATGATAATACACAAAAAATGCCATTATAACACCTTATATACATTCATATATCCACCTTTTATAAGTCTTATGTACTTAATATTAGGTTGGAATATGTTAGGGTAACCTTAATAACCTTAATTATAAGGCTACATAATTTTTAAGTATACTTAAAGCCGTTATTTTCTTTGTTATATGCAAAAAACAAGAAATGCACTTTAAATCACTTAAAAGTTGATTATATGTGCTATAAATTTAAGAATATTAAAAATGAGCTTTGACAGTTCAATTTTTATCATTTAGGACTATTTATTTGGCTACTTAAATGCATAAAAATAATACTTTTCAAATTTGGTGTTTTTTATGCCAGAAATGGCTTCTGTGTACTGGTCACATACTGCCTGCATTTTTCCCGTGTGAATAGCTTCATTTTTAGCAAATTTAGCTTTTTCACACTATAATTACCCCACATTCTACGCCCACTGTGGGGAAACACGCTAAAATAGGCGAGAGGTGCTTATTTAGTGTCCTAGCTTAATTAATAATGCATTGACCCTGTTTATATGCACTAATTTCATTAATAACCTCACTCTTGGCATCTTATTTCATCGCCACTCTTAAATTTGCCTAAGTTTAGTCAAGGATTTACCCGTGCAAGTGCCTTCCAAGGACTGCATGTAGTTACCACACATCTCACGCTCTTTTTTGAGTTTTTGGGTGATTTCCCAGTCAATATTGATCATTTTTGAATGGGAATTTCACGTAGTATAATGTCAGGATTAGCCCCATCATTTCTACAGTGAATCCTTCTTAGTATTAAGCTATTATTAACCTTAAAAAATTCCTCTTTAGTCTTTTATATTATTGTTTAATACGCATATACTCTCTTTTTATCTTATTCTTTAATTTTGATGGATTTTCCATATTATTACAGGATTTTGACAGTTTTTACTCTTCTAATTATGTCATGGGTTATTGGGGATATTGATGGGCGTGTCTATTAGTTTGTTTGAAGCGTCATTAACTGTGTATTGGAGTGGTAAATCAAGGGATTCATTAGGGAACTCAGTGTGTATAAAAGGAGGAGGTTTTTGGGTCTTGTTTCTACATTCTTTATCATTACAATTTACACCATATAACCAAATAAATTACAATACACATCAATTAGTACTTTTATAAGTCTTTTGAGTAGTATCTGAATTATCAATCTCTATTTTTCTACCACCTAAAAAGATTGTAAGCCATATATAAAAATAGTGAGAATTATATTACTGAGACCTTTATTTTGAATTATATTTTACTATTTGTTGGATCTACACTACAGTATTCATATAGGACCATATAGATCTTCTAAACAAAGACTTTTCAAGCTAGTAAATGTCCTTTTAGTTGATCTTAGCCTGACAATTGGGGGCCTTTCCTCAAGAATTCTGTTATAATCCAGTAAGTAAAAGTTTCAAAGAAGGTATACGTAAATAAAATCCCTATAGAAATATTTGGATAATTAAAACAGGTTGGGGTCACTTATATAGTGATTTCAGAAAAAGAAGCCCTGTTATATAATAAAATTTTAATATTGAATCAACAATTTTACCACTAACTTAACATATAATTGTCATTAGTGAGTCTGTCAATAGAGCAATTAAATTTGTGATCTTTGCATATGATAACCAATTAAACTGATTAATTTTTTTCTTTTAACAGGACTATTAATCGCCTTTTATTGGTTTTTAAAATTCATTTAATATTTAGAAAGAATCTTACTGACAAATTTTCTTTTTTAAATATAAAAACACGGCTACATATTGTAGACCAGTTAAATCAAGTGACCACATAAAAGCATATTTGAGTTTTGGCACTTCTAAATTCACTTTATACCTACAAGTAAGCAATAAAATTGTCTTCAGTGGTATTAATAAATACTGATAAAACTCCTTTTTGATGTTTTAAAAATCTCAAATTTCAATTCTTTGATTAAATTCCACATAAAAATGTGTGACAACAATGATATTGTGAGTAATAAGGCAAAACCTTATAGCTTAAGACCTAGAGCTGAGAAACCTGGTGCAGGACATTCAAATGGAGGGCCAGGAGTTCCACATTATTGGTCAACTTAGTTATAACAACATCATATTTAATACCAGCCACTAGTATTTAGTTTTTAAATTAAAACTCAAATATAATATGAGAGTATCCTTATTTTGTCTGGATGTAATTAACAACAATAACAGACCATAAACGAGTTGGTAATTAATTACAATAAATATTTGAAGAATAACCTAAAATAAATGATAAGTTTATCAAAAAGAGTACATTAAAAAATATACTTTTGAATTTTTTTTGATATAATTTGGGTAGTTAAATGAAAATTTAAATTATCAGACTTTGAAATGGAAAAAATCTAAAATTGGTGGTTATATAATAAGCCTCATATAAAAAAAAGGATAAAAAATCTACTATGTAACTAAATTATTAAATATTAAGGTATTATTAATATTATTGAAAAACTTATCTTACAATTATAATGAAATCTAAATGTGAAATTAAGGGTGGGATAATAGTAAGACTATGTTGAAACACTTTAATTTATACATACTTTCAGCTATGTTCAGATAAAAAAATTGGTAAAATTTTATAATAACATCTAGTTTATAGTGATGCAATTTTATTTAGATCAAGAATAAATTTTTCAGAGGAAAAACTAATAAAATTGAGATATGGCCATCTCCTTTCAAGAGATAGAGTAATAATAAAAATTTAAAAAAATTATAATAAGTATTCTTAAACACCATTTTTGAAAAGTCCCTAGAAAAATTCATTATAATATATCATTTATTTATTACATCATATGGAGCTTCAACTTGAAGTAGTGATGGGCAGCTTTAGACTTATGTTCTGAAAAACAAAAAAAGTTAAAAAATATATAGTTATACTAATGAAAAAGCCAAAAATAAAAATACTATTATAAATTAATAAAATAAAACTACATAATTTTTATTCTGCTCTCATGATGCAAGGGTACTATGTATGAATTTCCACATGTTAAATATAAACCTGCTTTAAGGCTAGTTTACAGGTAGAGCTATAAAGTTTCCTTAAATTCTAAAAATAACTTATGCATTTTACTAAATATTTTTTTCTTTTTTTCTTTCCAAAGTTTTTAGAGTTGCTTAATTAATACTGCTATCTTGATTGTAAGATATATAATTTTATTTTGAATACATGATTTATTGTTTCAAAAATTATATTATAAAGTTAAATCATTTATTTCATTTTCTAAAGCTTCATTGTCAAAGACACTACTCCATTTTCTATTACTTAACAAATATATAAAATGTGATAGCAAAAGTTTTAGAATTTTCTTTTTGAGAGGGTCAAACTATTCTGAGAAGATTTTTTTCTAGAAATTCTTGTACTCTAAAACCAAATAATTTTCTCCCTTAAGTAAGCCTTTTCAAAAATATGAAGATATAAACAAGAATATTAACTTATCTTATTTTAATTTTCTGTACTGAAATTTTTAGTTCAATCCCTTTTTTTATATGACATTAGTATAAAACCATGGTTAAATACTACTATATAATTAATTTTTATTATATATATACATATATATATATATATATATATGAAATATTTAGAAGGTCATCCTTTTTTATTTAGTTGAATAAATGGCTCAATTATAATGCCCAACACTTATTAATGTTTCTCAAACTCAAAATCAAATTTCTCATATGAACTATTAGCTTCTAATATAAGAAGTTTATCTATAGCTGATATTCAACATGAGATTTTCTTTCTAGATCCATCTAAAATTAAACAAAAGGAGAAATCATGCATATGTGTATAAATGGTAACCATATGTTACTTAGGGGATTGTGAAATTCACTCATCAGAATGGCTTAAGTATTAAAATAAATTGAGGTCATTGTTCTCTTGTATTTGAAACTAATTAGGAAATTATTCTAAAAATATATTTAAATGTGTATCATTTTTAAAAAGTTGGAAATATGATTTTTGAAAATTGTGAGTTTCTTATATGAGATACCAAGCTTTAGTTTACATTGTTTCAAGTAGAATAGAATTTTAGTATTAGAAATTGAAAGCAATGTACCATTATCTTATTTTAATTGTGTTCTACTTATAGAATGATTACATAACATTAAACATTATTTAAATCAAATAGTTTTAAAAGATATTTAGAATTTTACAAAATTTCAACATTTATTAATCTTTGATTTGAAAACCAACTATGATGTACACTCACTAGAAATATGCAATCCCAATTTTAACATAATTTATAAATCCAAAAATAATGAGTCAATTAACATAAAAATATATATTATTTCAAAACCAAATCTCTAGATTTAAAATATGATGTTTTTATGAAAAATTGATACAAAACTATAATGCAATGAACTCTCTTAAAAAATTCAAAAATAGAATATCAAAACAAGTGATTTCTGCAAAAAAACTACAAACTATTGTAGATAAAGCATAAAAATAACTCATATTTTTTAAAAAAATGATCTAACAATATTTATTTTTGTTAAAAAAATCAAAAACATTGTTAAGCTTGTTTGTTATAATAATGTTAAAATCCACTAAACATTATCTAAAGGTGGAAAAATATGTCAAAAACATGTTGAATTTTGTGAGCCAAAAATCAACAATTTTGTATCATTTCCTGTTGTGCTATGACTTTATTCCACCCTTTTTATCTGATTGTTCCAGTATTACTTTGCTATGATCACTAGTTTTGAAGTTAAAATTTACAAATGTTCATTATATTTGATAATATGAAAAATAACTCAAACTTTTATAACTACAAAATAATATTTTGAAACTCATTCTTTCAATAAATGATTGAGGAAATTTTCTCTCAAGGGGTAATTTTGGTCTAGAAGCTTGGTTCAAGGCTTTCACAGGATATTTAAGGGTTTAAAGGTCTCTCAACAAAAGGTACGTATTTTTTAAAATCAATTTGATTAATTTACTCAAATATAAGAGGTAGATTTTAAGATATCAATATAAATTATAGATTAGAAATTACGCTGTTGTAAATACTAAAGTTATAAAATATAGAAATAATTGTGGTGTTGTAATTGTAATAATAAAGTAAGTGATAAAAGAATGAATTGAAAAGCACAAAGTAAGAGGCCTTTTATAGGCAAAACATGAGGGAATAAAATATACAGAATTTACACCATATATTGTAAGCATGTGAGAAAAAGAATGACTGAAAGGAGTACATATATGACACAAGAATTAAATAAACTGGTATGTCAACAAGGACATAAAATTTATTAGCAATAAAGTTTGAGTTCCTTGGACTGTCACAATTAGTTACACAATGATTAATTAATTATATTACTTTCACAGGATTCCAGATCTCTCACTGAGGTAATACAATAGCTTCAAAGTTTCTTTATTATAATTTTATTATTAAATTCTATTCCCATTGACTTATACCATTGAGCACGGTGTTAGGGAGTAAAATTTTAAGGGACATTTTATTTACACTAATTAATTATACTACTTATTGTACTTAACTAGTTAATTGTAAGTAATACTTAAGTAGATAATTGATTATTAGTAAGAAGAAGGGGCATGGCTTCAACTCAGTAAAATAATTAATTATCTTACTAGTTAAGTCTAGTAGCCTGGCTGACACTCTCTCACTCTAAAAAAAACAATAAAAAAAAATGCTATGATTTTTTCTTTTTATACTTTGTTAGTAGAGTAGGAAGATTAGATATCTCCTTCCCAGGTATCCAAGAATCATATTCAGATGATTTATTCTTGAATCTCAATAAGTATTCTGTACCTTTTTCAGCAGTGACTATTCTGTAATTTAGAATTTTTTCAATTTCTGCTATTTCAGTGATTTCATTTGGGGTTTTCTTTGGTCTTCCCCTCCTTTTTGGAAATAAATCACTTTTGGATGTGTAAGGTTTCAAAAGAGATATTGGAAAAACAGGATGTTTTCTGTCATATGGAGAATACAAAATAACCTCAACTGCATTATCTCCAATCATTCTTCTGACAACAAATGGACCAACAAATGGATCTTTTAATTTGTTATTACCTTGTAAGTTGAAGTGGACTGTAGAAATCAACACTTCATCACCCTTTTTAAAAGTGTATTCTTTATGGGATTTGTCCCATCTCTTCTTCTCATATTCAAATGATTTTTCAATACATTTTTGAGCATGATTTCTGCATAGTTGTTGCATTTGAAGAAAATATTTTACACCAGGATGTATATCCAATTTATGTATTTTGTTATTGAGAATTTGGGCAGGAGTATTTGGAACATATCCAAGCCAGAGCTCAAAAGGCTTTCTTTGAGTAACAGAATGATCAGTGCTATTATAAGCTAATTCCAACCCAGGAAGTAAGGTAACCCAATCATGAGTGAATCTGTCATTATCTTTATACTCAAGGCCAAAGGCACAATACCTTCTAATCATGTCCTCTAAAGTCTGAATCATTCTTTCAGCTAAACCATCAGTCTGTGGATGGTGGGCAGTAGAAAGTTTCAGATCACAACCACAAACATCCATCAGAGACATCCAAAATTCAGAATTAAATTTAGGGTCTCTGTCAGAGATTATGGCTTTAGGAAAACCAGCAGTATTAAACATATGAGACCACCATAAGAAAGCTAATTCTTTAGTGGAAACATCCTTGTGGGTAGGGATAAATTTACACATTTTTGTGAATCTGTCCACAATAACCCAACAAGAGTTATAACTGTCTTTACCAGCAATAGGTAATCCTGTTACAAAATCCATGTTTATTATTTGCCATGGTGCATCAGGAGGTTCAATATGTTGCATTAATCCTGCTCTTTTACCAGTTAATATTTTTGATTTTTGGCAAGAATCACAAGACTCAACATATAATTTTGTGTCTTCAGACATATTAACCCACCAAGCAGTGTTCTTAATTCTGATCATTGTTTTTTCAAGATCAAAATGTCCAGCTAATATGTAATCATGAAAAATTTTCAAGATGATTTCTTTCATAGAAGGAGGAATAACAATGACATTACTCAACTTTCTTCTATAATATAGATATCCTTCATCAATTGAAAATTTACCTTTTTCCAAAGCTTTTTGGTACTTTGGTGGAAGGGTTTTAATTAATGCTTGTATTGAAGCATTCTTTGGATAATTTAATATGGTGCATAACTTTTTCAAGTCAGTTTCCTTATCATATGAATCCAGAATAAGGTGTAAAAGCTCTTCCTCCATATCAACCACATATATCCCATGTATATGAATAATTTCATCCTCAGGATCATACGCAGGATTAGAGTCATTATTTGGTAAAGGTAACCTAGATAACATATCCACATTTGAGTGAACAATACCAGCCCTATGAATAATTGTCATTCTCCCTCTGTATTCTTGAACAGCCAGCTGCCATCTGAACATATGTCTGTTAGGTGTTTTCAAGTTTAAAAGGGATTTAACTGCACTGCAGTCAGTGACAAGTTCAAATTTCTGGTCTTCTAGGTAATAATGAAGCTTTTCTAGAGCCCACACTACTTCTAAACATTCTAATTGAGTAGCACTATATTTCAATTCACTATTTCTCAAGGTTCTTGAAATATAACAAATTACTACTTCTGAAACTTTATCATTCATCACTTGTTTTTGATGGAGGGCAGAACCAAGACCAATGAAACTGGCATCAGTGTACAAAACAAATGGTTGATTAAAGTCAGGTAAAGCAAGAATTGGTGCTGACATCAAACAGTGTTTCATAGTGTCAAAGGCTCATTGTCTTTCACTATTACAGACAAAAGCAACATCCTTTCTAGTTAATTGGGTAAGGGGTAAAGCTATGACTTGGTAATTTTTAATATACTGTCTATAGTATCCACACATTCCCAAAAAATTTTGGAGCTCTCTCACTGTAGTAGGAGCTTTCACCTGTTGTATGGCTGCCACTTTGTTCTGGTCAACACATATCTGTAAGCCTTAAACAACATGACCAAGAACTTTTAAAGAATGAAAAACAAATTTACATTTCTTCAAAGCAAGTGTCATATTTATTTCATCCATCTTCTGGAATACTTTACACAGGTGGTTAAGATGTTCCTCAAATGTTTTTGAGAATATAATGATATCATCAATATAAACCATCAGCCATCCTTCAATTATCTCTTGATGGAATGTGTTATCCATGACTTTTTGGAAAACTGAAGGGGCATTTTTAGGGCCAAATGGCATCCTAATATACTTATAAATACCCATATGAGTGAAAATCATCAGAAAGTTCTGAGAACTTTTCTCAACAGGTACCTGGTTACATCCTTTGTTACCATCCAAACAGCTGATATATTTAGCACCCTGTAAAGTAGCATGTATAGAGCTAATTCTAGGTAAAGGGTAGATATCATCAACAGTATAAGTATTTAGTGCTCTATAATCACCACATAACCTGGCTTTATCTTTCTCATAAGAAATTAGCACAGGTGAGATAGCACAATATTTAGGTGTTTCAACTACCTTTTCAATAATATTCATTTTTAAAAGGGTAGAGATATTGTCTTCAATATCTTTTCTCTTTGTGGGGGAAGCAGGATAAGGCTTCTTCTTTAAACTAGGTGGTATATCAGTTAATGGGCAAGACAATGAAAGTTTCATTTCCTCTTTAACTAACCCCAGTTCATGTGACCCATGAGCAAAGGCCATAGGAAAAGACTTTATCAAGTTAATGATGGAATCTTTATCCTCACCAGAAAGTTGCTCTCCAAAAGAGGCATTGTCAATTTCAGACAAAAGGGCATGCATCTCTTTTGTAGATCTTCCTTTACATTTAACTACAGAATTACATGTGTTCAATTCCGGTTTCAATAATTTTTTAGGGGAGGAAATCTTAAATTTTCTCTTCCCATTCATCCCCATTGTGAAACATTGGTTTGTGGGATCCAATTTTATGCCATATTTGGTTAAAATATCATTTCCTACAATAAACCAATTGCTTAAGTTATCATTCTTCATGACAACAAAATCACAAATAGCTCTTACAAAACCATGGTTATATTTAAAAAAACACTGTGGCTTTGTATTTACCAATGGGGGACAAAACAGAGCCATAAACTCTCCAATTTTCAGAAATGATAGGCATCAGTTTTGATTTATAGTCTTGATCCACTGAGGCAAGTGCTCTTTCAGAAACTACACTTCCTCCAGCTCCAGAATCCAGAACAACTTCTATGCTGGTTCCATTAATCAAGACTGGTGCCTTAAGAGGGGCAATAACAATTGAGTTATCCTGAATGTTCTTTATGATCTCAGCATCTTCAACTGTAGATAAAGCATTATTATCAATATCAATAGTATTTAAATAATGAATATCCTCTTCCAGAATCAAGATTTCTTGTTGAGATTCATATGAAATATTTCTGGCACAATCACTTGATGTATCATCCAATGCTACTGTGTCATCAGCATACTCCTCTGTTTGTTCTACAAGATTTATCTTCTTGTCACAAACATGGCCTTTCTGTCAAGGCTTGTTGCACTTGAAGCAAGTGTTTGTTGCATACTTCTTTGGTGTAACAGGTGCAGAAGGTTTACCAACCTTTTCCAGAGGTTTCTGTTGGTAAGTGGAGGGTTTCTCCAAAGGGGTCCTAGGAATGAATCTTCTGGCATCATACTTATTGTTTAGAAGGATCTCATTGCAAGTATTAATGAAAGAAGAGGGTTCTTTGGAGAACTCAGTCCTAGCCACTATCAAGTCTCTCAGAGACATTGGTAATTTATAAAGGATCCTGTCCTTCCATAAATCAAACTCCATATTTGGGTCCATTTCCCTTAAGATTTTTACAAGTTTCATTAAAAACTCAATAGGTTTATCAGAAGAAGAGCTATATCTAGTTTCCTCATACTGCCTTTGTTGAGCCATTCTGAACTTGGAGCCACCAAATTGTGCTTTAATTAACTTCTTCCAATCCTCCCATGAGTAGTCATTCCCATCCAGGAGAACAGATTCATACCACATTAGGGCAACATTAGTGAACAAAGAAATTAACTTGGACACAAATTCCTCATCTGGGAGTTAGTAAGAATTTTTTAAGTTAATAAATTCTGCAAATAAATTGTTGCCAATCAGAGGAAGAATCACCATCAAATGTAGGATATTGGTCAATTTTTGGCCAATTCTTTTGATTTGAAGGAGTCTCCTTAGTACTAGCTTGTTTCTGAGTAAGAAGCAGCTGTAATTTTTCTAATTGGGCTGTAATCTCATTGTTTAATCCTTCTGTTGAGGATCCTGGTGCATCATCAGTTTTTGATGGAAACTCAGTGTTATCAACAGGTATTTCTGGAGCTATTTTTACTTTAGATGAACTAGCCACAGGTCATATTTGAGCATCCTGCACTATATTTTCCTTCACAGAAATGTCAGAATATTTCTGGTCATTCTACAATGAGTTCAATTTTTCTTCAATGGTTGTTAGTCTTGTTTTCATTCTTGGATGACTAGATAAACTCTCATTGATAGCTGCAAAAAATAACTGATTTTTATTTTGAAAAGATGACAAATGGTCATTCAATATTTTCAGATTCATCTTATCTATCTCCACCTCCTGGCAACAGGCAGATACAGTATCTTTTAGTTTAGACAAATCATTTTTTATATTTTGCCATAAAGCAACTTTCTTTTCATGGGTTGCTTTGTAATGAGACAATTCATCAGAGACTCTCTGTGATTCACTTCTTAATGCTTGGTAGCCCTGATCAGTTAACAAGCTATTATATCTCTGGGTCAATTGCATATTGTTCATTATATGATTTTGTTTGGCAATAATATCTCTCAAGTACTCATCATTAATCCTTGCTACATCTGGAGTGTTTCTCAATAAGGAAACTGAGTAACTTTCCAGACTCTCATAGAACTCAGGGTCAAGAGTTTCATCAATTACAGCCATATCAGGGTTAATCATTGAGGTAGCAATTAAAAATAATGGATTAGATACATGAGTTATCTGTCTACTGCTCCCAGCCTCTACTGGTCTCAAGGTGTCTTCTTCCCTCTCAGATTTACCTGAAAGAACAGAATCAGCTACAAGAAAAGGCACTTGAGAATCAATAGAGGGACGTACCAGGGTTTTCTGGGTATGACCATATTGGGCTTTCTTCTTCTTTTGCCTCCTTGATAGGGGTGAGGAGGTGTGGGTTCGACCTGGTTGGGCCTTGACGGACCTGCCTGAGGTAACTGATGCTGATTTTGAGACAGGTAGTCCCACTGCCACTTGGACACTTCCACCTTTTCTTGGGACTGGGGAGCCAATTGTTGTTGATCCCTGGGAGGAAGAGGTTTCTTCTTCTCTTGAAGAAAGGTATCTATTCTTCTCACTTTTTCTTCCAGAGCATCTACCCTTGCCTTTAGTCTCAAGTTTTCTGTCCTTAGCTCCTTTATGTGAGTTGAGAGATTCTTTACCTGTTGAGGCAATGGCATCTTTTTTATCCTGAAGCCTTTTGGAAGCTCTTCTGGTGGGTTTATCATAGGCTTCTGATCCTTAGTTTTGTCCACTAGGATTTCTACTTCTTCCATCTCTACATCCTGTTTGGGGCAAGGATTTATTAGTCTGAGAAATTCTTCTTGTTAAAGGAGAACTTACGGAAGTAGGCTCATCATAATAAATCAATTCTAGTTCTTCTTCACGTGCAGCAGAACCACTTTGGTCAGTCATTTTAAGATTTTACTGAAATGAAGAAAAGAGACAATAAGATTAATTAGTCTTTATTTTTGATTTTTATTTATCAAAAAATAAAATAAATATAAAAAAAATCTTTTTCAGGATAAAAATCAACTAAATAAAACTAATTTATTAATTTAAAAAATAATTTAAAACCAGTATTATAATATAATCAACTTTAGAAATAAATTAAAATTTTTATTAATAATTTTTAATTAATTATTTTCAGGATTTAAATCAAATAATTTATTACCAGGACTTATTGTCAACTGAAGTAATCAAATATGAAACTTTATTAATTTAACAAAATTTTATTAAACTGATAAATTAACTACCAGGACTTAATGTCAACTGAAGTAATTAAATATGAATTTTTATTTTAAAATTTTATTAAGCTGATCACTTAACTACCAGGACTTAATGTAAACTGAAATAATTAAAGATTAGTTTTATTAATTAAAATATTTATTGAACTACCAGGACTCAAGGTCAACTGAAGTAATTAAATATGGATTATTTATTAATAAAAAAATATTATTGTCAGGACAATTTGTCAACTGGAACAATTAAAATTTAAATTAATCAGGACAAAAGTCAACTGAAAAATTATAATAATTAATATTAAAATATAATTATTTTATTACTTCTGGGACTAAGAACACTTATTTCTCTATTATGGTCAACCAGGAAAAATAAAAAAAATATAATAATCAAAATAAATTCCCAATTACCAGACACCTCCCCCTGTAAAGTGAGCAAATTAATGCTACTTACAGAGTGCTGATTAAAAGGAAATACGTAGCAAATGAAGAGTGAAGAGTAACCCAAAAATAGTAATATCAATAATTACCACAATATATACGACGTTTAGTCAATATATGAACCTAATTTTTGGAGCACGGTTCAATTCCTGTTTGCAGCAAATAATTTTGACACGTGACGTATGACGTTTGTTGTTTTCATCACTTTCTCCTCCTTACAGGTATTTGAACGCCAATGGTCCCTTCAATTACGCCCTCAAATCACGATGCGCCGTCGATAATTTGGGAAGGCCCTCAATTGTCAAGGGGTACTTTTGGTCTAGAAGCTTGGTTCGAGGTTTTCACAGGATATTTAAGGGTTTAAAGGTCTCTCAACAAAAGGTACATATTTTCTAAAATCAATTTGATTAGTTTACTCAAATATAAGAGGTAGATTTTGAGATATCAATATAAATTATAGATTAGAAATTACACTGTTGTAAATACTAAAGTTATAAAATATAGAAATAATTGTGGTGTTGTAATTGTAATAATAAAGTAAGTGATAAAAGAATGAATTGAAAAGCACAAATTAAGAGGCCTTTTATAGGCAAAACATGAGGGAATAAAATATATGGAATTTACACCATATATTGTAAGCATGTGAGAAAAAGAATGACTGAAAGGAGTACATATATGACACAAGAATTAAATAAACTGGTATGTCAACAAGGACATAAAATTTATTAGCAATAAAGTTTGAGTTCCTTGGACTGTCACAATTAATTACACAATGATTAATTAATTATATTACTTTCACAGGATTCCAGATCTCTCACTGAGGTAATACAATAGTTTTAAAGTTTCTTTATTATAATTTTATTATTAAATTCTATTCCCATTGACTTATACCATTGAGCACGGTGTTAGGGAGTAAAATTGTAAGGGACATTTTATTTACACTAATTAATTATACTACTTATTGTAATTAACTAGTTAATTGTAAGTAATACTTAAGTAGATAATTAATTATTAGTAAGAAGAAGGGGCGTGGCTTCAACTCAGTAAAATAATTAATTATTTTACCAGTTAAGTCTAGTAGCCTGGCTGACATTTTCAGTTTATTTGAGTAATGATTTTAAGAATAACAAAAAATTTGAAATTCACAAGGACTTATTTCCAGGGACTATGATTATTTACTTGTGTAATGCATGAGCTACTTATCAATGATGTAAAACATCATAAAAGTAAGTTATAGTTATAAATCTACAGATTATACTGTGTCTGGTATATATATCTTCAATAAATCTTTTAAACTTATCTTAACCTACATACCACACAATAGAAAATCATTATATTAAAAAAGGAAAAAATTCTTTGATAATATCATAAATAATAATAACCATGGATTGATATTCCATAAAAATGGCTAATAAAATTTTAAGAGAACCTAAATCAGTATTCTTTCATCAAAATATATCCTTTTTGTCTTTGTAATTTATTCCAAACAGATTTTTTGAAAGTGAAATCTATATATCTAATGCCAAAACCACTATTAAGCTCCCTCTTAGGCTTTTTAAGCAATTATATATATTTTTTATCAAAACTTGAAATAAAAAATAAAAAAATAATTTTTTTTACCTTTAATTATTTAAATATAGAGTATTTTCAGAATGCATTGTGGTTACTTGTGAAGGTTAGAAGATTTGAAGTTGGATTTATAAGTTTTTAGAAGGGCAAATATTGTAAAATTCTTTCATAAATATTTATTTCAAAGTTTCAAATGTTGAAATCTACAAACTAATGGGATTTAAAATTATATTGAGATTTAAAATCTGTTTTCTACTCAAGTAAAATAAAATAAAATGATGATATCAAAATTGAAACTAAGTTTAAACTTTTGATATGCTCTATCTTCAATTCTATTGATAGTGCATTAAAAATATAATAATATTTTTTTCCTACATCACTTTTTACATGAAAGATATTTTTATCATTTCAAGCATTAAAGATTGCTTATATAAAATTAACATCTATGTCAACTGTTTATGACTATTAATCTATATAATAGGGGGTATCAAAGTTAGAAATTTGTAATTATTTAAAAGGTATTTCACAGCACAAAAAGAAATTCACAAGCATGACATTAATTCTCAGTAAAAAGATGTTTTGGGGACACAAGATGACATACCTTAAAAAATAATCATGGTTGATTTGGTGGAAAAAAGAGATATTTTGAAATGGAAGATTTTTAACTTTGATACCCCCTAATAAATTTTTTTATAAGAAAAAATAACATCAGTATATACTGACTTTGAAATGTTTTAATTTAAAATAGTTTACAGGTAGATAATGAAGGGTGATTTCATTTTTGAATATGAATTATAGAAGTCTTATTTTGTCAATTTTAATTCTTTTTGAGCTCAAATGTATTCACTGCAACTTATGTAAGAATAATAATTATTTTAATTGAAATTTACATGAGAAATTATGCCTATTATTCAAAATAAAACTTGCTCTAATGGTGTTTTTCAATCATTATTTCCATTCATATCAATAAAAAACATTTCAATTTGCTGATGTTTTAGTTTTTGATATCTCCAAGGTTTATATCTCAGGTGTATTATTCACAAAATTATTAAAAATATAATTTTTTAAATACATGATAAAATTGAAAGTGAGGGGGCATTAAATTTTTAAAAATAAATTCTAAATTCAGGATGGATAGTATTTTTTCTATTTTCACAAATAAAAAATTTTTTGTTTCAATAAATCCAGAAAAAAAATTTTGTTGTAAGCATACTATATTAGATTTATTTTAATTTTACATACTATATTTTCAAGATTTGTGTTTAATATTTCCAGTGAAAGTTAATTTTAATGTGAATTTTAAGTAAGCTTGAGTAAATTTAATCAATAGGCAAATTGGATATGTAAAATAATATTTTGCTCCAATCTTGAATCAACCAGGGCTAAAACATATCTTGAATAAGGTTTTTGTGGGTCAATTTAGATTTAAGTTGGATTAAGTGAGGTTTAATAAAGTACAGATAAAATTCTAACTTCATTACTAGTGACTTTTATCTCAAAATAGTTATAAAATATGTATCATTCTGGAATCAAGCTTCAATAAAGTTGACTTCAAACAGAGATAATTTCTAGCAGCACAAAACCATATTTACAAAGGTGTACAATACCTCAAATATTTCTCATAATATAGCAAGGCAAGGAATCTACAAAATTCACATTTGAAACAAGGATTTATATTTTGAATTTGAAATTGAGAAATGGAATATTATTTTCCAATTTGAATATATATTAGTCATTTTACCAAAAGTTTTCAGTAATCAGATTGAATTTTGATGGTGATTTATTGTAGATTAATCATGTCGAGGAGCCATTTACTCAAAATTACTGGTTTTGGTTCTGATATTCCATGTGAAATTCATTACGAATCTTTTTGAAAGTGAATAGTTGACATATTGGATATGCAAAAGCCTATGTTAGATCAAAGTGAGCTCAAAGGGAGTTCAACTCATGATAAAATTAAGATTTTGTAAGATTAAACGGTGATCAATTTAGGTTTATCTTCAGCTCAATTTGTGACAAATCTCTGACTAAATGTAAGGCCAAACAATTTCCTCCATGGTGATGATGTGTGCATAATTCAGGCATAGATTTGTGGCTCAATGGAGTTTAAGCAAGGGGTGTTGCTAGCAATACCCCCCCAATTTTTCTGTGGTGTCTCTGGTGATTAAAGTACAGTGAAGGCTCTTCACCTCCCCATGGTATTCACTTCAAGCAGTTTAAACACCCAGACCTCCAGTAAGGACCCTCCATCCCAATGAATGATATCATACACCCACACCATCAATAAAAAAACAGATACCCTAAAGAAACAAGTAACATAACTCATCTAAAGAGAATAAAATGAACTACAAAGCAAAGCATATAGAGGAGCCAAATCAATGATTCAGGCCCCCAATCACATCCCCAAGCATACATTTTAACCCATTCATCATCTTCCAACCCATAAATCTGTGAAAATCCATTAAACAAAGCAGATTAAGGTGTCCAAAACTGAATATATGTTCCTGAAAAAGGTGTATATGCTTGTGTAGGAATGGTGAGTCCATTTAATACACAATATGGCCTAAAATAAGCAGAAAAATAAAGCTTATAGGCTTTTTAGAGGGTTAAACCTGCATATATACCTATATATGTACATAATATAATGACATATTTTACTTGATATGAGGTTTATGTATACATATATGCTCTTGTATGTCTATAATGACTTAATATCACATGAGGTAAGTATATTACGACTACGTCAGCACCTTAATATGTATTATAGGGCTATGGATTAGCTATTTAAACTACTATAAGTCATATAATAGTGTAAAAATATATGTATAACAATAATAGGGGGTGTCAGTTCTGGCAAATCGGCACTTAACTTAAGTGTGTATTTCAAACCAAATCAGCACTTAAATTTTGCAAAAAAGTCACTTATTTCAAAAAAGGGTGTCAGTTATGATCTCAAGTCAGCATATTTTTCCCGTTTTTTTTCACACCCACATGTTGGCCACAACATCCCTTCCTTTCTTACCCCATCCCTGTCACATGTGACACACTGACCTTCCTCACTCCCTACCCATCAATCCTCGGCACACACCCCTTCCTAACATTTTCAACATTTTATTACAACATTTTTACCAGGCATGTTTACATTCTTTTTTACTTATTTCTTCTACCTCTTAATCTCTTTTCTTGTTATGTACCAGTTTTATAATGCCTCCCAGACATTTCAAATCTCAAAAGGTAACTCAAAAATCTGCTTTGTCACAAAAGTCTCCTTGTAAAGCAAGCCCCACACCTGAAAAATCAAAGTCAGGTCAGCTAAAAAAGGATGATTATCTCATCATAATCAACTTCCTTAAAATAAAATCAAATTATGATGCATGTTTTGGATGTGAAAAGTCCACTCGTATTGGATGTCCACCTTCTTCAAAGGTTAATGGCTACTTATTGATGGCCAATCAAGTAAGGAAGAAAACAAGGGGGAGAATTGATGTTAATACTTTACAAATGAAGGAGAGATTTAAGAGTTATCAATCAAAATATAAAAAGGCTCATCATGCTTCAAATGAAACTGGCTTTGGTATTGACGATGATGATTTGGAGATCGGAATTACTACTTTTTCCAAAAAACTCAATGTCATGTGTCCTTTCTATGAGGAAATGGATAATCTTTTTGGCTCCCGAGTTGATGTAAACCCTTGGTTTCTACACGATACTACTAATGATATACCCTCTGGTTCCAAACCTTCCTATAATCCTCCCGACACACCTTTACTTGAAGGATATCAATCCTCTCCACCTTCTAACCATAGTTCAGCTGAAGATGATCCCAACTATCAAGCAGAACAATTATATTGCAGCAGATCTGAATCCTCAGAGCCCCAAAATTTAAATGTATGTTTACTTTTTCTTTTTTCTTCAATTCTTCTCTATATTTCTCTTTCTTTTTAGTCTCCTCCTACTCAAACTCAAACTCCATTAAATAATCTCGATTCTGGAAATGTCAATCCCGCTTTAGAAGCTGCTTTAGATGAACTTCCTGAAGCCTCTTGTTCAAACTCCAAACTAAAGAGACAACCCTCAACTTCAATGAACTTGAACCATCTTTTAAAACATGTTAATACTTCAACAAGCTCAATTGGCTCTCTTGAGGATTATTTTGAAAAAAAAATATATAAGTAAGATATGTTTACTCTATATCTTATTCATTAACTTATTTATTTATTTATTTCTATTTAATTTTCTCAGAAAAATCAACTATTGCAAAAAATACCCTTAACTTTGAGAAGATGAAGTTTGATCATATGCTAAGGAAAGATCAGCAAGCCTTAGATTTGGAAGAAAAAAAATTTGAGGCAGATCAGATGGAAAGAGTAAATGACCATAAATTTCAAAGAGAAATGGCTACTTTTTAATTGGAAAAACAAGAAAGTTTTAAAAAAAAGATTTCATTATGGAATGTGTAAAAAATGGCCAATCTTATGAGGAAATTAAAAAATTGCTTGACCTTTTCAATGGATAAATTGTTTTTCTAGTTAAATTAATTTTGTTTGATTTCTTTTTAGTAATATTTTCTTATATGCTGACTTATAAAAGGTCTTGAATAAAGTACTTTTTTTTTGACAAATTTTTGAAAATATCATACAATTTTTCTATCTTTACATTCAAGTTGATAAGTTTGCTTATATATTTTATTTGACAAAAATTTGAAAATGTAATACAATTTTTCTATCTTTACTTTCAAGTCAATAAGTTTGCTTATCTAAATACTTCCAAGTCATTAAAATTCTATATCTCTTTTGAAAATTTGGAAATACCTCCCCTTGAATTTTATTGAAACAAGGGGTAGGTACCACCAAATTTTTCTAAATCATCAATTTCACATGTCAGATTTAAAAATTTGGCAATACCCTCCCCTGAATTTTATTGAAGTAAAGGGTGAAAGTCACCAAAATTTAATATAATTACATAAATTAATTAATATATAAATAAGATATGTCAAATCTACTACTTTTAAAGTAATGACAATTCCTCATGCCAAAATGCAGATCAAGTCTAGAAACTAAGTTTGGGACTTTCCACAGGTATAGGCTAGAGGAACCCCATGAAACATATTAATGTTGTCATGATTACCTTTTATACAACCTAAGGTCATTGGCTCATCACTTTAACTCTTTCCACCACCACCTCCACCTCCTCTTGCCACCACCATCTCTACCACCTCCTCCTCTTGCCACCACCATCTCCATCTCCACCTCCTCTGGCCACCAACATCTCTACCACCTCCTCCTCTCGCCACCATCTCCACCTCCACCTCCTCTTGCCACCACCATCTCTACCACCTCCTCCTCTTTCCACCACCATCTCCACCATCACCTCCTCTCACCACCACCATCTCCACCACCTCCTCCTCTCGCCACCACCACCTCCACCTACACCTCCTCTTGCCACCACCATCTCCATATCCTCTTGCTACCACAATCTCCATCTCCACCATCTCCACCTCCTCTTGCCACCACCACCTCCTCCTCCACCTCCTCTTGCCACCACCATCTCCATCTCCATATCCTCTTGCTACCACAATCTCCATCTCCACCATCTCCACCTCCTCTTGCCACCACCACCTCCTCCTCCACCTCCTCTTGCCACCACCATCTCCATCTCCACCTCCTCTCACCACCACCATCACCACCTCCATCTCCATCTCCCTTGCCACCACCATCTCCATCTCCACCTTCTCTTGCCACCACCATCTCCATCTCCACCTCCTCTTGCCACTACCATCTCTACCACCTCCTCCTCTTGCCACCACCATCTCCATCTCCACCTTCTCTTGCCACCACCATCTCCATCTCCACCTCCTCTTGCCACTACCATCTCCACCTCCATCTCCACCTCCACCCCTTTCACCACCATCTCCACCTCCACCCCTTTCACCACCACCATCTCCATCTCCACCTCCTCTTGCCACTACCATCTCCACCTCCACCCCTTTCACCACCACCATCTCAATCTTCACCTCCTCTCACCACCACCACCACCACCTCCACCTCCTCTCGCCACCACCATCACCTCCACCTCTCGCCACCACCATCTCCACCTCCACCCCTTTCACCACCACCACCACCTCCTCCACCTCCTCTCGCCACCACCATCACCTCCTCTTTCCACCATCACTTCCACCTCTACCTCCTATCGCCACCACCACCTTCACCTCCACCTCTCGCCACCGCCATCTCCACCATAACCTCCTCTTGCCACCACTATTACAACCTCCACCTCCATCACAATCTCCAATTGCCACCATTGCCACCTCCCTCTTCTCCACTTACCACCATTGCCACTTTCAATCAAACTGAAATTATGAGTATCAAGGGGGAGCTGAAGAGACAGTAAATAAAACTATGTTTACAGATGATTAAATTTTTTTTTCTGTAAATATTCCTGAGATTTTTGGTGATTTTTCATTAGCTAAAGATTTCAATGGCAATGAGAAAATTGTAATTTTTAATTTTTTTTTTGTTTGAATAACCTGGTGTTGATGAGGAAAAAATTAGTCATGAAAAATATAATAAAAAATGAGTAGAACGGAGTGAAAGGGGTGTGCAGCAATTCTTAGAAGTGTCGCGGGAATTTTTTTGTGGTAGCAGAACAATCAAATTGGTGCTGTGTGGATTTTAAGACCATTTTTTGGCTTGTGATTGGTTGTTGCAGGACTGCCTGTGATACCACTTTCCCACGTAGTGTGAAATAAGTAACATAACTAAAATTTGAAAAATCGGACTTATTTTATTGATTGTCAAGTGATTCCTAACTAAAGAGATCACTTGTTGAGTACTGAGAAGACCATGAATCCTAATCAAAGGCTATGTTGTACATGAAAGAATAAGGATAATAAAAAAAAGAAAAAAATAAAAAAGAGTCAAGCAGAATGAAAGGTATGTGCAGTGAGAGTAATTGTTGTCGCAAGATATCTAAATTGGTCCTTTGTAATTTTCAAGGCCAATTTTTTGGCTTGCAATTGGCTGTTGCAGGACAGCCTGCAACACCACTTTCCCATGTAGTGTAACAGCAAATTCAAAAACAAAATAAATATGCCAAAAAAAAATTACCATTCTCAGTGAATAAAACATGTGAATTGATCATTTGAAGAGTATGAAAAAAAAAAAAATTAAAATTGCATTGTAAAATGTTGGAGTGTTATTGGAAGAATTTTTGCCCTTATACTAGTTGATTGAGAAATAGAAGTGTTGGATATAGTCAGAGGTGAATCAACTTGTTCATCTTCATACAGCTTTAACCATTGATCTTTGAGGTCAGCAAGTAGGTTATGAAGTATAGTTCAACACAGAATCCAGTTGATCACCGCCTCCATTTCAGATTTATTTCTAAGAGGACTTCTTAATTCCCTTACACTAGAAAAACGGCCTTTCAAGATTCCAATAGAGTGTTCAATACGGAATCTTGACTTTGCCAAATGATTGTTGATCTTGGCATTTTGACTGTCTTCTGAAGCTGCTCCCCAAAAAGCAGGAAGTACATACTTTCCATTCACATAAGCAGAATCTGCAAGAAGATACTGATCTTCATCAAAGAATATTTCATGTTCATTTTAAATTTGCATTCTTTGGAAGACGCAGGAGTCATGACATGAGCCAGGATAGCCAGCAAAGAATGATATAAATTTTTTGTTAATGTCACATATAAGCTGAATGGAAATTGAATATCTATAAAGAAGATACAGTTGTTTGTGTTAGTTTAAAAGAGAATGAAAGGAGTTAAAAATAATCTACCTCTTTTTACGGTCAAATTAATTGTTTCCACCTTGAGCAGGTTTCTGGCTAAAAAGGAATAGTAATACCATCAACAAAACCAATCCATCCTGGGAAGCCCTCTACTTGCATAACCTGAGATGATTCAAGTCGCTCTTCTTTGGTTGGCCAGGTGAGAAGTTGAGATTCCAAGGAGTTGATGGCAGTGATGCATTGTTTGGTATAAGTGTTAACTGAACCATACCCTAAATCAAAGACATTTTCTAAACGTTTCAAAGTGGCTCCATTACCATTGGAACCCAAATGACATAGTGTGATGGCCAATTGAATTGAAGGATGTTGTTGTTCTTTTTGAGAATTATTGTGAAATATGGGATGATCCTGAATAAGCTCAAGCAATTTAAGGAAAAATTCCAGAGATGTCCTGAACAACTGTGTAAAACCGGGTGTAGATAGGTTAAAAAGAGTTTGGATGGTGTACTTGGGGGTATGAAGTACTTGAGGCTTTCTGGGAAGAAGGTAACGTTTTGTGGCCATTTTTGATAAAAAGACAAAATCTTCTTCTAGATCAGAATCAGAATTTCAATCAGAGTCCATAAGCAGTTCAAGAGCCATGAAAGTCATTGCTTTATGTAATTTATCACAATTTGAAAGTGAGGAAGGCATGACTCTTATATGATATGATATGAAAATGTAAATGATTTACAATGTTTTGAGTTATGAAGTGCTATGCTGCAGAGTGCTCTGTATGATTGGGATGATGCTGACCAATCAGTGAAATGGGACTTTATGGTAAAATCAGCACTTTTGGTTGAGAAAGTGCGGATTTGAGTGAAATAAGTGACTTATTTCATTTTGAAATCCACCAGTATTGGGGCTAGTGTGTTTTGGAAATCCACACTTAAACAAGTGCAGATTTTGCCAGAACTGACACCCCCTAATGTTAACTTATCAGCTTATTTCAATAAAGTTTATCTTAGTTTAAACATGAGAAACACTCAGTCCTGGGCATGGTAGCAATTTCAGTGCTATCTCCAGAGTGAACCAGGGAAAGCATGACCTTGCACCATAGGATTATATACTAGACTATGTATATAACACTTAAATTTCTAAGTACATATGCTTATGCCCATAAAACCCCCCCCCTCTTAGCAATTTTCCCACTACCGTATCCCTCTAACCAAAAAAAAAAAAAATAATTGCAATAGACTAGAGAAAGAAAAATGCATAGAGAAGGAGAACTAAGAAAAGGAAAGAGAAAAGAAAAAAATTTGAAAATAATTAAAAGACTCCCAATAAATATCTTTTATCCTGCCAACTATTTGCTCTCAAATTGTTTGTTAATAGATCTGCTATCTGATCTTTTGAACATACCCAATCAATTGTAATTTCATGACAATGTAGCTGTTCATTTACAAAATAGAAATCACAGTCAACATGGTGGAAAAGTTTATCAGAGTGATTATCTGTGACTGCTACTATTGCACCCTTGTTGTCAGAGTATGAGTTTGTTGGTCTGTGGAAAAGGTCAAGTTCCCTGTAATAGGTTTCTCATCCATAGTGCCTGTTGAGTTGCATTTGACATGGCCATTCATTCCAAATGTAAGGACACAGTAGCTAATCTTGATTAGAGTTTTGATTGCCATAAGATTAAACAGCCATTTAGACGTATATATGATATGACCGCCTTTAGCTCTAGCAAATTTGCCACCCCATGTCACATCACAGTAAACATCAGTTAATGGGTGTTTAACAATATGAGGGAATAAATGAAATTTCAAATCTTTAGTATATTCTAAATAGAAAAGTAGGTGATTCAGTGCATTCCACTCTTCTTTACCTGGTCTTGATACAAAACGTGCCAGGAAGTTGACTGGATATGCCAAATCAGGTCTTGAACCTTCAACAAGATATGTTAGAGAACCAATGATAAATAGAAATTTTGTAGAATCAATTGCCATGTTTTCTTAATCTTTTATAGAGACCAGAGAAAGGTTAGGTGGTAGTGGTGAATGTGAAGAAAGATGAGCTGTGTTATGTTCATTAAGGATTCTATTAACTAATGCTGGTTGATGGATAGTAAAACCCTTTTCACATTGTGACACCACCAGACCTACTATTGAGGAAATTCTGTCAGATCATTTCACTTTTAGGTATGTGTTGATAAATTGTTCCAATTCAGCTAAGACTGCCAAACTGCTACCCACTACTACTCCATCATCAACATGGATTGATAGCATTGATTTTGAGGCATCTCTAGTGAGAACATAAACACGTGTGTCCTGGTTACTAGATTGGTAACCAAATTTGGTCAACAAACCGCTAAGATGTTTCTACCAACATCTTGCCGCCTGTTTAGTACCATATAATGTTTTTTTTTTCAGTTTACATACATGAGAATGATCACCTGTTTCAA
Source organism: Hemileia vastatrix (assembly GCA_030280995.1). Classification (NCBI taxonomy): domain Eukaryota; kingdom Fungi; phylum Basidiomycota; class Pucciniomycetes; order Pucciniales; family Zaghouaniaceae; genus Hemileia; species Hemileia vastatrix. The sequence continues at coordinate 1,558,430 of JASXTE010000018.1, forward strand.
AACCTTCAGGCTGTTTCATGTAAATTTCTTCTTCAAGGTCACTATATAGGTATGTGGCCGTTATGTCAAATGTCTTAATGGGCCAATGGTATGTTGTCGCAATAGTAAGAAGGAAGAAAAGTGATGCCAAAGTGGCTGTGGGAGAAAATGTGTTGTTAAAATTGACTCCTTCAATTTGTTTGAAGCCCAGAGCAACATATCTGGTGTTATGGTTGATAACTTTACCAAACTTTATCATGTTTCAATGCAAATACCCATCTTGCACCAATTACAGACTTTCCATCAGGAAGTGGAACAATTTGCCACACCTTCATACTGTTTAAATTCTCTAATTCCTGGTGACAGGCCGCCTTCCATAGATTGGCATCTGGGCATTGCATTACTTGTCTGAAGGTACAAGGTACTCAATTGGACAACTCACAGGCATTATTATTTATGTATTTGACCAATGAGTCTTGTGTGTGAATGGTTTCCTCAGCTTTAAAATCTCCAAAACATAATGAGTTGATAATGAATGATAGATTTTCTTTTAAGGTTGATGGAAGAGGCACAGTGGTTGATTCTGGCAAATATGGTTTTTGTAAGACTATTGTCAGTTGTGTTTTCACCTTCTGGAATAAACTTAGCCATTGCGGATTGGACAAAAGTATTAGTTTCAGGGTGCCAGAACATGCACCCTTTTCCATCATCAAGGAACCCGACAAGCCTGCATCTTAATGCTTGTGGCTCCATCCTTTTTGCGCTTTTCAGTAGGAATGTTTACATATGCCCATTGACCAAATATTCTGATTGGTGATAGATCATCTTGTTGTTTGAATATGATTTGAAAAGGTGTAGTATTGTGAATACGGACATTAGGTATCCTGTTGTGTATATATGAAGCCCAGCAGTATGCAAGCAGCCAAAAGGTGTCAGGTAGATTTGCTGCAAGTAAAATCATATGTGCGATTTCTCCAATTGTTTCATTGAAACACTCAGCCATACCATTCTGTTTGTGTTGGTATGGCATCAAGTGCTCATGTAGGATACCAATGTCAGAAAGAAAGTCAGAGAACTTTTTATTCATATATTCCTTGCTGTTATCTGTTTGTCAGGTCTTTAGGCCACCTCCTGTTACATTTTTCAAGTCTGTTTTTTATAACATAAGAATGCTTTGAAAACATTGGATTTTTTTAAGGAGGACAACTATTTCCCTGTATGTGGAGAAAGATTCCCTAAATGTAGCAACATCAACTTCACCATTGTCAGTTATATCTACCATGGGGCCAACTAAATCTGATACAACCAAATCCATCAAACCATGATCCCTTTTTACAGCAATACATGTGTTCCTGTGTTTGCTTTTTTGATTCTGCACATATGTTGCAGTGTAGGTTGCATGATGGGAAGTATGTTGGTGCACCAGTACATAGACCCATCTTTGCAATCTGCTGTAGGACCCTTGGACTAATGTGTCCAAGTCTCTGGTGCCAATCCATAATGGAGTCTGGGATTGCCTTGGGATAAGGCATATTTGAGGGAGGAGATGGTACAAAAGGGGCAGGTAATGATAAAGAAGATAAAGATTTTAAATAATCAATTGCAAAAGGACTAGTCTCTAGATTACACAGATAGACTAAATCAACTGTCCATCTTCTTTCACTAGGTTTTATAGGAGCAATAAAACAGTTTTTTGTTTTTAGTTTTTTGAAATAACATAATCATGGTTATCATTAAAGCTAAGAGTAACATCATTTTGTAAAAGATCAAATGGTGAAATTAAAGTGGACTTTGTCTTGTCACAAAAGAAAACACCCTTAATAGTGATTAATTCTCTGTCAACTCCTTTTATTATCATGTTTCTGTATCCTGTTATAAAAGCAACCATTGAATCAGTAGCTGTTTTTACAGATATTGGGCATTTGAGTGCTGTAAAATCTGAAAGTAGATGATGTACATCACCTGTGACATGATGAGTAGCCCTGGAATCAAAAACGCCTTTTGCCCCATTACTTTTTAATTCTGACAACCAATCTTCACTGCCCAAATCTAGTTCATTAAGGGCTGAGCTGAGGACATTTAAAGCAGTAGAATCAATTTCATTCAATCTGACTTTTGAAGTGTTTGATTGTTTCCCTTTTTGATTGTTTAGTGAGCAGGAAATATGATTGACAGCATTGCAAGCTTTCTGGAGACAGACTTCATGTTGACCCCACACTATCACATTGAAAGCTGGAACCATTTTGATTGTATGGACATGTTTTTCTAAAAAAATGTTCACTTGAATGACATCAACGGCAATAGTTATTGCTTTTACTATCAGCAGGTTGATAACTGTCAGTTTTTCCTCTCCTGAAGGCAAGTGAAGTTACAGCATTCTTGTTATGTTTGATTGATGTTGTGAGGGAGGTAGACATGGTTGGGGCATTATTTGACACATGCATGACCGAATTAGTGAATGCATTTTTAGAGTACATCCATCATCTCATCAAACAATGGTTGAACAATGTCTTTATGCAGTTCAAAATAACGATTAGTTTCAACGTACAGATGGCTTGCAGTAGGAGGGCAAAGTAATTGTGCAAACATGGCCGCAAGTTCATCAAAACCAAACATAAAACCCAATCTTTGAATTGCCTCTAAAATTATTTTTCATATTTTTTCTGTGAGTCATGACGTTCTCAAAAAGGGGAATTTTTTTAATTTTAAGCAATGAGTCAAAGAGAGACATCCTGTTAGTATGGGAAGATGTGTCAAACTTTTTGCTGAGGATGCTAAATGCTTTGTAACATGAAGTAACAAAAATCAATGAAGGATTGAAGTTCTTCATCAAGGGTTTAGTACAACACATGCCAACTCATCTTGTCCTTGAACTTTTGGAGTGGAGTTTCAAGGTTCATTGCTTCCATTGCATATTTGGTGGCTTGGATATGTTGATTCAAAAATAAACGTAAGTCTTTAAACCCACACTTGCCAGTTACTCCCATCAACCTTCAGCTTAGGCAAATGCTTGGTCTTCATGATGATATCTTCTATGGCTTCTGCACATTCTTTTCCTTTATATTCATTCAAAGGTTTCAATGCTGTAGTTTGGGTTTGAGGAGGCATGGTGGTGGTGGTGGTGGGGGGGGGGAATTGTATGGATATTTTCTAATAATGATTTGGCAACAAGTAAAGGAGAATGAGAGGAAGTTGAATATGTGAGGAGTGGTGATTCAGGTGGTGAAGTATTAGCTGGTAAGAAAGGACCGGCTGTGTTTCCACTGGAGGAAGAGACCGGTGATGCAGTATGAGAGAAAGATTTCAAACAGCAGCAATCACGTGTTGTAATCTTTGGATGTGTGGTGTTAGAGAGATGTAGGGGAAGGCCCAAATTACATAAGTTTGCACTGTAATCTGGGTTGGAGTTGTTGAGATTGACAGGCATGAATTAAATTCCCGGTATAGAGACTATGTTTTGGGATGATGAAACGCAGAAGAAATAAAAATTTGGATTTGGTCGTCCAGAATTAATAGACGCCAAGGGAGGCACATTTAATGTGGGACAAGCACGGGATTCATACTTGGTTCCGAGAGAATAATACAAGAACGTCAATTGTTCAGGGACAGCCCATAACCTATGGTAGCAATGTCAGTGCTATCTCCGGAGTGAACCGGGGAAAGCATGACCTCGCACCATAGGATTATATACTAGACTATGTACATAACACCTAAATTGCTAAGTACATATGCTTATGCCCATAACACTGGGGATACCTAGGCTGACAAAGGGTGCATTGACTGCCAGTTAGTAGAGCAAGTATGGATTTGAATTTGAATTAAGAAAAAGAAAAAGAAAAAAAGCAAACGATAGATAGTTTTGTTGTTAAGACAACGGGTGTGATAGATGGATGTTCAAACTTTTACACACATTGCATCCAAACCAAATGAATGGAACCATCTACACCATTACTCTTACTATTACCCCCCCCCCCCCCCCCCACTATTTCTAGATGCTATAAGTATTAAAAATATTGATGTGACGACAGTCAAAAGGGTAGTGAACATGATTTAAGGTACCATCTCAGCTCAATGTAAAAGCTGCATTTATGCCAACACATTCAGAATACAATGCATGTTTTAAAGAAGAAGAAGAGGATTGAAAAGAAAGGAGACGATTAAGATTGTTGTTGAAGACGTTGACGGATTAAGAGACGTAATTGATGAGCATCTTGGTATTGTTTTAGATGTTCAGTTTTGATAGCTAAACGATCGCCTAAGAGAGAGAGAGAGGGAGAGAGAGGGAGGTTTAAGATAGTGAGGGAAGAGAGAGATTGTATAGAATGTCTATAAGAAGACGTACGTTGACGTTGTTTGAGACCATAAAAGAAGTAACCAGCGGAACCGAATAGAGCGGTGGAGATGAAGTGAGCATAGAGATCTGAGGGGAGAAGAAGATTAGGATGGGATAGGTAAGAGAGAGGGAGGGACGGATACTTTGGAAGAGAGGTCTGCGCATGATAGCTAGTTGATATACTCTGACGCCGAAGCCCAGGGCAGACCAGGAGAGGGAGTAGGTGAGGAGGGAGACCATGTGGCGGTGGGGGAGCAGGGGTGGGTGGGCAGGGAGTTGTGTGTTATGTTATTGTTATGTTATTGTTATTGTTATGTATGTTATTATTATTATATTACTATTACTATTACTATTATTATTATTATTATTATTATACTTTACTACACTTTACTACACTTTACTACACTTTACTACACTTTAGTCTCCCTCCCACAGCCAAACTGCATGGCTCCTCCCAACCACAAGCGCTCCCTTTCGCCTGACCGCTCGCTCGACTCCCAAGCCAAACGCTTGTCTCCTTCTCCATCTCTTCCCATGGCCAACTCCCACTCCACTAATCCCTTCCCTCCTTCCCTTGAACAACAACGCCATCTCATCCTGCCTCTCATCGAAAACTCTCCTCTCATTCAACATGCTACTTGGTATCTCATCCCTCTTCCTTGGTATCATCATTGGCTCTCTTTCTCCTTTCCTCCCGGTCCTATCGATACTACTTCCATCCTCATCAATCATCGTCTTCGTCCTCGTCTCCAAGTCGCTATCGATCTTCATGTCCTCCCTCAACCTGCTTGGCATCTTTTGCTTTCTTGGTATCCTCTCATCGGTCCTCCTCTTCCTCGTTTAGTCGTCGCTCCAAATGGTCCCGGAAGCGAATCTATCGAGTTTTATCCTCCTCTCTTTCTTTTTTATCCTCTCTCTTCTTCCCACTTTCATTCCCCTTCTTCTTCTTCTTCTTCTTCTTCTCCTCCTCCTCTTCCTTCCTCTTCCTCTTCTTCTTCTTCTTCTTCTTCTTCTTCTTCTTCTTCTTCTCTTTCCCCTCCTCCTCCCCCCGTCTCTTCTCCCTCAAAACCTATCCAACTTTCCATCTCCATTGGTACCCTGTTTGGTCATCTCAAACAATTGGCTGCAACTTCCTTGAAACCTCCTTTGAAAAGACCTATCAGACTCTGGAGACTACCCGATTCACTCGACGAGGATGCTACCTTGGATTTATCTTTGTTTCAAAACCTCTCCCCTGAACTCATCGACTTTCCTGATCAACATGATCTTAACATGGCTTTACTCACTGATCCTATCAATCGTTTGGCAGTCGAAGAACAAGCCCCAGATGGATCTTGGATCCTTCTTCCTACCCTTCGTTCCCATCATGATGATCAAAATAATAAGTTAAATGTCTTTGCAGGTCCTAGTTGGATCGACAAGATGGAACATATCAACAATGTCAACCATCTTGACCCCAAATACACTACCTTATTACCCTCCAATCCCATCCTTTCACCCAACACACCTTTCTCCACTCTTTCAACTGATCATTTGGTTTCTTCTTCTATCCCTTCTAAATCGAGTATCGGTGGTCTCTTTAATCATCTCAAACGAGCTGCTAGATTTGGAACCGGTCATTCTTCTCCTCCTACTCGAATACGCGGCTTGGTAGGCTTAACTAATTTAGGAAATACGTGTTGTAAGTCATTCATTCATATGTTTCCTTTACTCTCTCTCTCTCTCTCTCTCTCTCTCTCTCTCTCTCTCTCTCTCTCTCTCTCTAACAACTCATCTTGGAATCAGGAAGGCGGAGGATTGATTCATTCATTCAAAATGTGTTAATATGATTTTTTATTTTTTTTTTTTTTTTTTTTTGGGGGGGGGTGGCAACCTAGTCATGAATTCAGCCATTCAGTGCTTAAGCAATTGTCCCGAGCTTAAGCAATACTTTTTATCTGGCGTGTATCGTAACGAACTCAATCCTGAAAATCCTCTAGGCATGGGTGGAAAAGTCGCTGAAGCCTTTGGGCAGTTGTGCGAAAAATTATGGGATCCTACCAACACTTCCAGTTCTGTAGCACCACGTGAATTTAAATCCATTGTCGGTCGCTTCAATTCTCTCTTTCTCGGCTATGGTCAGCAAGATTCTCAAGAGTTGTTGACCTTTTTACTCGATGCTCTCCATGAAGACTTGAATCGCGTCAAAAAGAAACCGTTTGATGAAATTCCTGATTGGCATGGAGGTGGAGATGAAGAATTGATTGCCCTAGGTGAAAAATGTTGGCAACTTTATCGTCGTCGGAACGATAGCGTCATTGTCGACCTTTTTCAGGGACAGTACAAGAGTACTTTGATTTGTCCTGATTGTCAAAAGGTGTCAACCTCATACTCTCTTTCCTCCCTCCTTCCTCCCTCCTTCCCCCCCCCCCCCCCCCCCCCCTTTTTTTTTTTAATTTTTATTATCCCCCAAGTTGTCAATCTAGTTTTTTATATTAACTCATCTCTATCTATTCTCATCAAATGTTTGACATAGGTAGCCATCAAATTTGACGAAATCATGTATCTCACTCTTCAGCTTCCTATCTTCAAAAAACGCAAAGGTCATATCTTTTTCATCCCTTATTCCGTCTCTAAACCTCGAATCAAAGTGGTTTTTGAAATCGCTAAAGATTCCACTATTTCACATCTCAAAAAGCACGTGGCCAAGATTTTAAACGTGGATTCTGATCGGGTCAGTCATAATCAGTTTACTAATCGTTATCTCTTCTTCATCATCACTCTCTTCCTCATTTATTTATTTATATCGAATCATCTCTTCCTAGTTTAGATTTTGGCCGTTGAGGAATGGTATGGCAAACCTTGGAAAGTATGGCAAAATCATGAATTGATTGAATCAATTGCTGAACGTGATATCATCAACTTTTATGAATTACCTGATCACCATGCTCTCAAACATCCTCACACTCATCTGAGCTCAGGTGAATTGATTGTTCCTGTCATCCATTTCCGTCCGGCTGAAAAAGGTGAACCCTTAATGAGCTCCACTCGTCGTCAAATCGGAAATCGAACCTCTGTCGCTTTTGGATCTCCTCTACTCGTCACTCTCAAACCAGAAGATCGAATGACTTATCAATCCGTTTATAATGTCCTCGTCCAACAATATTCTCGCTATACTCAAAAATCAAATGAATTGTTTGAAGAGGATGATGAGATGATGGATAAACCATCATCATCATCATCATCATCATCATCTTCTTCTTCTTCTTCTTCTTCTTCTTCTTTTGTTGCTGAGACTACTATCAATCCTCCACCCCGAGAAGCTGTAGACAATTTATTTAAAATTTATTTACCTCAAAAACCTTGTCAGCACTTACCTGTCTCTGAATATTATGATACACCTATCTTGCCATTGTCAGAGCGAATTTCAGAAACAGATGCTCTTCATTCATTGAGTTCATCAAAAGATGACATATCTATCCAAAGTACACTACCTCCTCCTCTTCCCACGTCGTCCTTAGCTTCCACAACTCCCGCCACCGCCACAATAACAGCAACACCTGCAACAGCAGCAGTGACCACAACAACTGCAACTGCAACTGCAACATTTTCATTTTCAACTTCCTCCTCTTCCTCCTCCTCTTCCTCCTCCTCCTCCTCATCATCATCATCATCATCAATAGCAACAACAACAACAACAACATCATCATCATCATCATCATCATCATCATCATCATCATCATCATCAGCTACAACAACGACTACAAAGTCACCAGCAGTCACTGCAACCACAGCCACAACAGTAAAGATATGTGATGATGAAATGGATTATGGTTTAGACCCATCTAGTAGTGCTAAACTATCTGAAGATCTTTCCAAGCCTATCATCTTACCAGGTGACTTTTTAGTATGTGATTGGTCATCAGCTGCTATGAAAAACTTTTTTGGTGATAAAGACTTGGCTCATTCTATGGGATGGCAAAATGTGATGACAGTCGAAGATCCTGAAATGGTAGCTCGATTGGCCGAATTACGTGCTCGTGGCGATCAACCTAAAACGCTCACTATCCAAGAATGTTTTGAAGATTTCTCAACTCCTGAAAAGTTAAGTGAAGATGATAAATGGTATTGCCCAGAATGTCAAAAACATGTTCAAGCCAGTAAACGAATGCAGATTTGGAAAGTACCTGACATTTTAGTGGTCCATTTCAAAAGATTCAGTACCGCCAGAACGGCTTATGGTCGGTCTTCTAAAGTCGATGCGTATGTGGATTTTCCAATTGATGGGTTAGATCTTTCTAATGAAGTGGAAGGTGTTAAGGTGGCTAAGCGAGTTAAGATGGACAGAGCTTTGAAAAAGAAAGAGATGATTGAAGGTGGTAGTTTGGTTGAAGTCATCAAAAAAGGTCCTGTTATTAAGACTATTCCTGCTGTTGAATCAAAAAGTAAAGAAGATGATCCAGAGGAGGAAGAAGAAGAAGAAGAAGAAGAAGAAAGTATGATTTATGACCTTTTTGCAGTTGATAATCATTTTGGTGGATTAGGAGGTGGTCATTATACTGCGTTCGCTAAGAATGAAGATGATGGTAAATGGCATAATTATGATGATGTAAGCTTTTATGAAAATGATGTTTTTATTTTTATGTCTAATAAATAACCAAGGAATTGATTGTTTTATTTATTTTTATTTTTAAAAAAGTCAAATGTATCAGATGTGGATGACCCGGAACGAATTAAATCATCAGCAGCTTATTTATTATTTTATAGAAGAAGAAGCAAGAAAAATTTAGGATCTAAAACTCATGGGATCGTTCTTTCAGCTATGCAATCAAGGGATGTTTCGGTTGATGTTAGTGAAAGTGGGGATGCTGGAGAGGAGGAAGAGGAGGAGAGTCAAGGTGGTGGGAGGCGTAGGGGTAGGGGTAGGGGTAGGGGCAAGGGTAAGGGTAAGGGTAAGGGTAAGGGCAAGAGTAAGGGAAGAGTAAGGGAGGATGGAGGTGAAGATGAAGATGAAGATGATGATCATGATGAAGGTGAGAGTGATTGTCATCCTGATATCCCCTTTCCATTCGAGGCTTTTGAGCATCTGAGTCGAAATCCAAATTCAAATCCTATTCATCAAGAGCATGATGTTCCTTACACAGCCAACAAAAGTTCTACCCACTTAATCGTTAACCCTGCCTCCTCCTCCTCCTCCTCCTCCTCCTCCTCCTCCTCCTCTTCACCATCAGCGTCTGGGTCAGCGTCATCGTCTGCTAAGTTTGATGAGCATCATAATAATAGTTCGACTGGAGCCAATAATGATTCTCAAGAATCACTTTTAAGGTCATTTGGATCTGAGAATTCGATAGGGTTTGGTTCTGGTGGTGGGAGTGGAAGTGGAAGAGATGGGTCGGTCGACTTTGTTGAGTTTGGGGGGTTGAGTAGGAGTAGTAGTGATGGTGGTGATGGACGGAATAGGGAAAGGTGTGAGACGAGGTGTAGTTCTATCGGGCTACCTGTTTCACCTTGTAGGTCGGTTTTTGATGGTGAATTTGGAGGAGATGTTGGTGAGGATCAGGATATGGATATGGATCAAGATGTTTCTGTGAAGGTGGATGAGAAAGAAGATGGTGGAGGCTAAGGATGATGGTTGACAGACAGAGGTGTTTAGTTGATCAAGTAGATAGGGTTCAGTTAATGAGAAAGGTAAAAGGTGATGATATGTAGTCATTTATCATAGGGGGGTAGTTAGTAGTATTAGTAATGATTCTATATTGGTGATAAAGGTATTAATTGTTGTAGATGGAAAGAAAAGAAGGAAAGGTAAAATAAATAAATAAAAACTGTCAGCCAGGCTGTCTCAGGAATCCAGTAAAATGTTATAATACTTTATTTGAACCATAAGAGGGAATAACATGATGTATTTAAAATAAACTATTTTATTGAATAATGAAATAATATAAATATTTTATAAATAAGTAAAATAATGATTATATTCATTTTATTATTAAGTAACTTATTTATTAACATATTCTATAAAATCATGGCGCATTTTTGATGTATTTAATAATATTTATCAATGAATAATTAAATTTATTATAAAGATCGATGGATTATAAGAGTGTGTCATGATAAAATTGACTTCTAATGTAATGAAAATTTAATGAATAACTCATTTAGTGATATTCCATCACATTTTTCAGATTGCTTTATTATTATTTATCAATAATTTATTTTGGACAGTTATTTTTTTTTTTTCCTTTTTTTTTTTTTTTTTTTTTTTGACCCTTACTTGTGTCAGAAACAAACAAACAAACAAAAAAATTATTATTATTATTATTATTATTATTATTATTATTAAAATAAGTTAAACCACTTATTTAATAAAACGGTTCTTCATCTTCAATCAACCTCTCACTTCTTTTAAAATAACAAGATCATCACCTTTTTGATGATTGGTTTCATGACCGAAAACTAGTTAAAAATGAATTAATGAAAGATAGGTAGATATAACCCTTGAGTTTTATATGAATTTTGGGTGGCAAATTAACTAACTAACTAACAAACTAACTTGATTTTTTTTTTTTTTTTGGTTTGTTTGTTTGTTTTGATTAAAACACTTTACATCTCTCACTTTCATGCCTATATTAGATTATTTTACTCACAGGTCTCATGTTTCAGACTGATTTGGTGACTCATTATTGTTTAATGATACTAGTTTTAAGAAATGATGGTGGGAAACATAGTTACTGACTCATCAGTTTAGTGAATAGGTGTTCATGTTTTTCGCTTAATCTCTATGTTTTAGTTATATTCTTTTATTTTCTTGTTTTGACTTATTAGGGGGTATCAATGTTCAGGGATCCGCAATTAGGGATCAGGAATTTTTTTTCCCGGGATCAGATATTATCAATTGTGGAAGATTCTTATCCACTAGCCCCAGGGCTAGTGGATAAGAAATCCACAATAATGCATTATCCCGCCTCTTATACCCCAATTTCCATTCCTAATTCCTGATCCCAAACTCATCTCATCCATGATGGATTTTTAAGAAAGTCACATGACTTATAATTGCTGATGCCATCCTTAAGTATTTCCTCACTCTATGCTACTTAATTTTGGTGGCGAACACTTAAGTTTTTTTTCTATCTACACACCCCAACTGCAAATTTGGCGGTGAATTCCCACTTCCCTCATCACATAACCCTTCCACCGGCAACAATGAAACACCTCTCTACTAGGAAGCTACTTCACTCAACAATGAATGCTATTACTTTTCTTTTAGTTCTTTACTATAAATCTGACTCTGATTTGGAAGATGCTTTAGCTTATATGTGTTTTCTTTCCAAAAAGCATTACATCATCACCAGGGGGCCAAATCTTTATCATGATCCCCGATATGATCTGGCCTCCATTCTCAACATTCCTCATTTAAACTTCACACAACTTTTTAGAACTTCTCCCGATTCTTTCTTCAAACTTTATCAACTCATCTCTGATCATCCTATCTTCCATAACAATTCTCATAACAAACAGCGTAATCCTGCCATCCAACTTGCTGTTGCTCTATGTCGCTTTGGCTCAAATGGAAATGGTGCTGCCGTAAGACGTTTGGATAATCTCTTTAACATAGGATATTGGTACCGTGATATTATACACCAAGCGCTGTATGATTGCTATCCTTTCCCTCAAGTCTCAAACTCTTGCTTGGCCAACTCCAGAACAGCGACTTGAATCCTCTCAAGTAATGCAAGCTGAAGGTTTCCCTGGCTGTGTAGGTTTTGTTGATGGCACAACCATCCCTTTGAGTCAAAAGCCTGCAATTACTCTCCAACATTTCTCTTCACCCTTTTAATTTTTTATTTTTATGTTTTCATACTTTCCAAATGTCCTCTTTGTGTACTTTAATCACTTGGTTTTGTATTTTGGTTTGTTGCATATTCATTTTTTTTTTTTTGGAATTTACGGTGAATATCTTTTTTTTGGATGGCTCTTTGGTTTTCTTTCACCAGCTCAACATGAAATTGCATATTTTCTGAAATTGCATATTTTGTCAGTGATTTTTTTTTTTCATTCATCCCTCATATCCTTTTCCTATTCTCCTCCAACATCCCTCAAACAATTTGGTTTCATTCATTTTGTCATCTCATCTCTCCAGGTAAGTCATTTTATTCTTTTTTTTTTTTGATTTTTTGATTACTAATTATAATTTTTTTTGTTTTTTTCTGTTTATTTTATTTTTTTTATCTAAATTTTTTTTGTAAGTGGTTATTTTGGATTTCAATGGTATAATTAACCTTTTTTTTTCTCTCCCTCTTTACTTTATTTTTTAGCTCCATCACCCTACTCTTCATCCCTCCTTGGCATTGTCATTATCCCCCCTTTCCCTTATTTCACTTTTTTTTGGCTCCATTTCATTGAAACACATACATTGCACATTCTTTATGCATTTCACTTACTCCATATTCAATTTCCCCACAATTCCAACATCAATCTTTCTCACTCTATTTTTCCTACTTTTCAATCAAGGTAAGTTTCATCTCCTTTTTTTCATGCCTATATGATATCTCATTCCTTTTATGAAAAACTTCATACTTAAATATATGTATGACTCTTATCTGGATAACAGTGAACTTATAAAACTCCTTTTGATCTCATCTTCATTACCACTTTTCAAGTTTTTGTAAAATTTTGAAAATCAGACTCGGAATTAGGGTTAGGTTTATTCAAATCTAATGTTCTTTTTACTGAATATTCTCCTGAAGGCTACCTTTCATTTCCTGCAAACAGATTTGAATTTGATTCAGTGGTTGCTGAGATATTGACCGTTAAAGTTGAGCCTTTTTTTTCCCAATTTAAATTTTTATTTCATTTTTTTATGTAACAAATTAGGGTTAGGTTTATTTAAATCGCATGTCCTTTAACTGAAGATTCTACTAAAGCATATCTTTCATTTTCCACAAACAGGTTTGAATTAGGTTCAGTGGTTGCTGAGATTTTGACCTTTGAAGTTGAGCCTTTTTTCCAAATTTCACTTGTCTTATTTCACATTTTTATATTGCATATTTAGAGGATAAGGATTCTGAAACTCTTATATGATTATTATCTAGGCATTTCAATTATATAGGCATATATTTGTTGCTCACGAATATCACTAAAGCTCAAAAAGATGAAGATTTTTTCTTATGGGACACTCTACCTTCCTTTGACTCTTTTCTTGCTTTTCAACTCAACAAGCTCTGTAATAAAGCATTTGAAAAAAATCATGAACTTGCAATCAAAGTTGGAATACCGAATTGGTGTGACTCCGAATTGGAAGATATCAGCCACGAATATCTTTTATTTTCTAATGTTATTATCACTCATTCTGGATTCCACAATAGGATTCATATCGATAGGAATGATGCCAATTTTCTAACTTTTGGAATATTCTCATATATCAATCTGATAACTGGCCACCCAATACCATCTCCAGCTAAAATCAAAGGACATGGTTTATATTTTCCAGACCACCGGTGCATCATTGATTTTGGTTTGGGAAATGGTATCATCAAAACTATTTGGAATTCTTCTAAGGATAATCATCAAACGACCAAAGCTCCTCCTGGTTTGAAATCCTGTCAAGATTTCACTCATTTCGGTTGCTCATTTCAAATCAGTCATAAGTTGATACAAAGAATCAATAAGGTAAAGAAAGAAGGTAAAGTTATTTGATTTAAAAAAACTTTATCTAGATCCAAAAAGTATGGGGATTAGAGTTGTCATTGAAAATTTTATATTTTTCCATAAATTTTAAATAAATATTTTTTATATATCAATTTTCTCAAATAATGTGATGAGCCATCGACCTTGTGTTGTATAACAGGTAATCATGATAACATTTATTTGTTTCATGGGGTTCCTCTTTCCTATACCTGTAGAAAGTCCCAAACTTATGTTTCTCGACTTGGTCTGCATTTTGGCTTGAGGGATTGTCATTACTTTAAACTAGGGAAATTGATATATATTAGATATTTATTTAATAATTTATGTAATTATATTAAATTTAGATGACTTCCACCCCTTACTTCAATAAAATGCAGGGGGGGGGGGGGTATTGCCAAATTTTCAAATCTGACATGTGAAATTGATGACTTAGAAAAATTTTGGTGATATCCACCCCTTGCTTCAATAAAATGCAGGGGAGAGTATTGCCAATTTTTTTAAACAGATATAGAATTTTTTTGACTTGTAAAAAATATTTTTGTGATACCCGTCCCTTACTTCAATAAAATCCATGGGGGGTTGTGCCAAAATTTTTTATAAGACTTGTGAAATTCTTGACATGTAAGAATTTTTAGGATACCGGTAAAATTCAGGGGGTAGTAAAGCCAAATTTTCATATAAAACTTTCAAGATTCATGACATGAAAGAATTTTGGTGATACCCACCCCTTACTTCAAAAAAATCCAGGGGTGGGGGATTGTCAAATTTTCAAAGGAGACTTGAAAATTTTATTTAAAAAAAGAATATTTAACATTAAAATACGATATTTCAAGAAATACAGAAAATAATTGTAAAATTTATGTACAAATAAATATGAACACATGAAGTGTGAAAGAAATAAAAGAAACTCGTCAACAAAAAATTTCATTAAACGTTCTATTTCTTCAACAGATTTGTTTGCTTTAATGCATTCGATCAAGAAATCTTTCTTTTTAGAACTTTCTTGGAGATCATGCTTATACTTCATCTGTTCCATTAAGTTTTGATGCTCGAGTGTTTTTTCCTTATTTTTGGATTTTTCAAAACTAAGAGTTAACTCAAACTTCTTCTCCTCCAAATCTTGGGCCCTACCATCCTTCTGTAAAGAGAGCTCAAACTTCTTCTCCTCCAAATCTTGGATCCGATCATCCTTCCGTAAGGAGAGCTCATACTTCCTCTCTTCCAAATCTTGTACTCTGTCATCCCTCCTTAAAGAGAGCTCGTATTTCTTCTTTTCAAAGCTCAGTGTCTCTTTAGCAATTTCCACTTGTTCTAGAGTGAGAATAAAAATTAACATAAAGTAGAAGAAAAGCAGAGTAAAGTAATAAGAGGTATGATATCACTTACCAGCATCACATTTCTCTAAAAACTGTTCCATTGAAGAAAAAGGTGTTTGTGATGAAGTATCACTTTTTCGTCTTCTTTGGGAGAGGAAATTTAGACTAGTTGAAGCCCTTCTCTTTTTGTTCAACGTAGCATTTTCCTCCTCATCATTGTCACTAGCTTCAGACTCAGTTGATTGAGGATCCTGGGTTTGTTCATCAGCCTTTTAAGAAATAAGAAAAAGATAAGTAAATAAAAAAATAGAATTGATAAGATAAAAGAAACAGACCTGAGTTAGATTGGGTTGGGTTAAATCGCCAATAGGATCTACAGAAAAGCTATCTAGATTGGTCTCATTCAAATGAGGGCAGGCTTGAGTGGAGGAAGAGGATAGGAAAAGATTTGCTTCAACATCATGTTTGGAGATAGGATCTTCTCCATCCATCATTTTTACAGGATTAAAATCGGCTCGCTCTCCAAAAATTGCATCCATCTCTTTAAAGTAAGGACATAAAGAATCAAGTTTATTGTCTATGGATTTTATACCCTTAGTTATATCAATGTCAGTAACCCCAAAACCAGTGGAAGATGAAAGAGCCTTTGCCTTCTTGTATTTTTCTCGATAATGCTTGAAGCGTTCAGACATCTGTTTAGGCAAAAGATCAATCCTTCCCTTGGTCTTATTGCGTAATTCATTTGCCATTAGAAGATAGCCATTAACTTTTGATGTGGGGGGCCGTCCTACTTTAGTGGCATACTCAGTACCAAAACAAGAATCATAGTTAGATTTGGTTTTCAGCCAGTTGATAAGAATGAGATGTTCATCTTTTTTTAATTGAACAGTCTTTGATTTCTTGGCTGAGCAGGGGAAAGAGGAAGTAGTGGGAATTGAAGAACAACTGGGTGATGGCTGCCTTTGAGAAGATCTAGGATGAAGAGGCATGTTATTATAAATGAAGATGAAAAAGAGCAGAAACAAGCAGATGAGATAGAGAGATGAAAAGGAGAAGAATCAAATAGATGAAATGGGGAGAAATTCTGAGCGGATAGAATGAACAGGATGGGATGAGAATGGAAGTGCGCAGCAAGGTAGAAGGCTGGGATATCCAGAAAGTTGTCCAAGATGTGGTTATCAAATATTGAGGATAAAAATGTCAGATAAGAGGTGAACATTGACACGTAAAGTGTCTAATAACCCAATTATTAGCAAAAATGATTGCGGAAGATAATTGGGGTATGCAGATTATTTTCCGCAATTAATTTAATTGCGGATCGGTCAACATTGATACCCCCTATTATTATTTTGTATATATTCATTTGTGGCGCTTCAGAGGTCCCCTTGCCTATAAAAAGGCCTTGGGTAATCATCCCCTTATAGCCCCATCACTTATGGTATCATATTATTTTTTTTTACAATACATGTTTATATTAATTATTTGTGGCACTTGTCTCCCTTTTAATTGCTATCTTAAATAAATTAAAGGTTGATTTATAAGATGTTTAGTAGTCTTTAGTTGATATTTAAGCAGAGCAGAAAAAATACTTAATGAATCAGAATCCTTGTTAAACCATTGTCAATCGTCTTTTCAAAATTCCAAAATTAGTCATTGAACTTCTTTTTAAACCATTCCCCTTATTATTTTATTATTATTATTATTATTATTATTATTATTATTATTATTATTATTTCCTTTAAATTTTCCCCCTTCTCCTTTCTTCTCCACTTTCCCCTCTTCTTCTCCTCTTTCTTCTAAACAACCAGCTGACAAAAACTCAATATAGATCATATAATAGAGAGAGAGAGAGGGAGAGAGAGAGAGAGAGAGAGAGAGAGAGAGAGAGAAAGAGGGGGATGAGGTGTATAAAAGTTGGAAGATTGTCATTATTTAAATGGTATTTCACACAACAAAATGAAAGCTCACCACCACCACAAATTACTATAAAAGTTGCATTTTGTTTTTGTTTTTTTTGGGGGGGGAGGGGTAGGGGACTGTCAACCAGTAACTTATTTAACATAGTTAAACTGATCTGATTAAAACATGATTACTCAATATTTGATTAATTAAAATATTATTATAAATTTAATATTTGTAATAATTCTTTAAGAATTATATTGTGTTAACAATAATTCATGTTATATAGTCTCACCATGTACTATTTGCGGGGGGGGGGGGGAGGACTTGCTAGTAAGTCTTCAACTTGAAGTCAGATAGAAATCAGATAAAACTCATGTTGAACTCTTCTTTAACAACAACTTACACTCTTCATTAATAATGATGAAGGAAAGGTATCTGTAATGAACTCATGATGATACTTGACTTCAATCACCTTTTGATTTGGATATTGTATATTATTAGGGTAGGTATGGTTATGGATGAATCTTTTTTATTTATATATATTTTTTTTTCTTTTTTCTTTTTTCTTTTTGGTTTTTGGTTGTTTTTTTTTTTTTTGTGTGTGTGTGTGTGTGTGTGTATGTGTATGTGTGTGTGTGTGTGTGTGTGTGTGTGTGTGTGTGTGTGTGTGTTGATTGGAGTGTGGTTTGATCTTTCTTCTTCTTCTTCTTATTCTTCTACTTTATTTTTTTATTTTTATTTTTATTATTATTATTTTATTTTTTTTGGTTTTTTTAATTTTTTTTAATTTTTTTTGTGTTGATTGGTGCGTGGTTTGATCTTTCTTCTTCTTCTTCTTCTTCTACTACTTTATTTTATTTTATTTATTTTTATTATTATTTTTTGGTTTTTTTTTTTTTTGTGTGTGTGTGTGTGTGTTGATTGGTGTGTGGTTTGATTTTTTTTTTCTTCTTCTTCTTCTACTTTATTTTTTATTTTTTATTTTTTATTTTTATTTTTATTTTTATTTCCATTTTCATTTTTTTTTGGTTTTTTTGGGGGTGTTTTTTTAAGGTATTGATTGATGTGTGGTTTGATCCTTGATCTTTCTTTTCTTCTACTTCTTCTTCTTTTTTTTTTAATTTTTTAGGTTTTTAATTTTTTAATTTTTTTTATTTGTGGGAGTTTATTTTTATGCTTTTTTGGATTTCTTTTTTTTGGATTTTTTTTTGGGTTATATTTTTCTTGTGTTGATTGATGTGGCTTGATCTTAATTTTTTTTTTGGATTTTTTAGTTAGTTTTTTTTTAGTTTATATATATATATATATATTTTTTTTGTGTTGATTAATGTGGTTTGATCTTAATTTTATTTTTTTTTGGTTTTTTTGGTTTTTTTTTGGTTTTTTTTTTTTGGTTTTTCATTTTTTTTATTTTATGGTTTTTTTTGGTATCTTTGAATTTTGGTTTTTTTGATTTTTATAGTTTTTTTGGTTTTTTTTTTAGCTTTTTTTTTGGTTTTTTTTTGGTTTTTTTTTGGATTTTTTTTTGGATTTTTTTTTTTGGATTTTTTTTAGATTTTTTTTTTTTTGGTATTTTTTTTGGTATTGTTTTGGATTCTTTTTTGGTTTTTTTTTGTGTTGATTGGTATGGTTTGATCTTAATATTATTTTTATGGTTTTTTTAGTTGGTTTTTTTTTGGTTTTTTTGGTTTTTTTATTTTTTTAATTTTTTTTTTGTGTTGATTAATGTGGTTTATTCTTAATTTTATTTATTTTTGAATTTTTTTGGTTTTTTTTTTTGGTTTTTTGGTTTTGGTTTTTATTTTTTTTTTGGTTTTTTTTTTTAGGTTTTTTTTGGGTTTTTTTTGGGTTTTTTTTGGGTTTTTTTTGTTTTTTTTTGTTTTTTTTGTTTTTTTGTTTTTTTTGTTGTTTTTTTTGTTTTTTTTAGTTTTTTTAGTTTTTTTTAGTTTTTTTTAAGTTTTTTTTTGTTTTTTTAGTTTTTTTAGTTTTTTTTAGTTTTTTTTTGTTTGTTTGTTTTGTTTGTTTTTTTTTGTTTTTTTTGTTTTTTTTTGTTTTTTATTGTTTTTATTGTTTTTTATTGTTTTTTTATTGTTTTTTTGTTTTGTTTTGTTTTGTTTTCTTTTTATTGTTTTTTTGGTTTTTTTGGTTTTTTTATTTTTTTTGGTTTTTTATTTTTTTTATTGTTTTATTGTTTTTTTTTGTTTTGTTTTTTTTTGTTTTGTTTTTTTTGTTTTTTTTTGTTTTTTAATTTTTTTTTGGTTTTTTTGTTTTTATTGTTTTTTATTGTTTTATTTTTGATTTTTTTGGTTTTTTTTTGGGTTTTTGTGTTTTTATTGTTTTTTATTGTTTTATTTTTGATTTTTTTGGTTTTTTTTTGGGTTTTTGTGTTTTTATTGTTTTTTATTGTTTTATTTTTGATTTTTTTTGGTTTTTTTTTTTTGGGGTTTTTTGTGTTTTGTATTGTTTTTTATTGTTTATTTTTGATTTTTTTGGTTTTTTTTTTGGGGTTTTTGTGTTTTTATTGTTTGTTTATGTTGTATTTTTGATTTTTTTGGTTTTTTTTTTGTGGTTTTTGTGTTTTTATTGTTTTTTTATTGTTTTATTTTTGATTTTTTTTTGGTTTTTTTTTGGGTTTTTGTGTTTTTTATTGTTTTTTATTGTTTTATTTTTGATTTTTTTGGTTTTTTTTTGGGTTTTTGTGTTTTTATTGTTTTTTATTGTTTTTTATTGTTTTTTATTGTTTTTTATTGTTTTTTATTGTTTTTTATTGTTTCTTATTGTTTTTTATTGTTTTTTATTGTTTTTTATTGTTTTTTATTGTTTTTTATTGTTTTTTATTGTTTTTTATTGTTTTTTATTGTTTTTTATTGTTTTTTATTGTTTTTTATTGTTTTTTATTGTTTTTTATTGTTTTTTATTGTTTTTTATTGTTTTTTATTGTTTTTTATTGTTTTTTATTGTTTTTTATTGTTTTTTATTGTTTTTTATTGTTTTTTATTGTTTTTTATTGTTTTTTATTGTTTTTTATTGTTTTTTATTGTTGTTTTTTATTGTTTTTTATTGTTTTTTATTGTTTTTTATTGTTTTTTATTGTTTTTTATTGTTTTTTATTGTTTTTTATTGTTTTTTATTGTTTTTTATTGTTTTTTATTGTTTTTTATTGTTTTTTATTGTTTTTTATTGTTTTTTATTGTTTTTTATTGTTTTTTATTGTTTTTTATTGTTTTTTATTGTTTTTTATTGTTTTTTATTGTTTTTTATTGTTTTTTATTGTTTTTTATTGTTTTTTATTGTTTTTTATTGTTTTTTATTGTTTTTTATTGTTTTTTATTGTTTTTTATTGTTTTTTATTGTTTTTTATTGTTTTTTATTGTTTTTTATTGTTTTTTATTGTTTTTTATTGTTTTTTATTGTTTTTTATTGTTTTTTATTGTTTTTTATTGTTTTTTATTGTTTTTTATTGTTTTTTTATTGTTTTTTATTGTTTTTTATTGTTTTTTATTGTTTTTTATTGTTTTTTTATTGTTTTTTATTGTTTTTTATTGTTTTTTATTGTTTTTTATTGTTTTTTATTGTTTTTTATTGTTTTTTATTGTTTTTTATTGTTTTTTATTGTTTTTTATTGTTTTTTATTGTTTTTTATTGTTTTTTATTGTTTTTTATTGTTTTTTATTGTTTTTTATTGTTTTTTATTGTTTTTTATTGTTTTTTATTGTTTTTTATTGTTTTTTATTGTTTTTTATTGTTTTTTATTGTTTTTTATTGTTTTTTATTGTTTTTTATTGTTTTTTATTGTTTTTTATTGTTTTTTATTGTTTTTTTATTGTTTTTTATTGTTTTTTATTGTTTTTTATTGTTTTTTATTGTTTTTTATTGTTTTTTATTGTTTTTTATTGTTTTTTATTGTTTTTTATTGTTTTTTATTGTTTTTTATTGTTTTTTATTGTTTTTTATTGTTTTTTATTGTTTTTTATTGTTTTTTATTGTTTTTTATTGTTTTTTATTGTTTTTTATTGTTTTTTATTGTTTTTTATTGTTTTTTATTGTTTTTTATTGTTTTTTATTGTTTTTTATTGTTTTTTATTGTTTTTTATTGTTTTTTATTGTTTTTTATTGTTTTTTATTGTTTTTTATTGTTTTTTATTGTTTTTTATTGTTTTTTATTGTTTTTTATTGTTTTTTATTGTTTTTTATTGTTTTTTATTGTTTTTTATTGTTTTTTATTGTTTTTTATTGTTTTTTATTGTTTTTTATTGTTTTTTATTGTTTTTTATTGTTTTTTATTGTTTTTTATTGTTTTTTATTGTTTTTTATTGTTTTTTATTGTTTTTTATTGTTTTTTATTGTTTTTTATTGTTTTTTATTGTTTTTTATTGTTTTTTATTGTTTTTTATTGTTTTTTATTGTTTTTTATTGTTTTTTATTGTTTTTTATTGTTTTTTATTGTTTTTTATTGTTTTTTATTGTTTTTTATTGTTTTTTATTGTTTTTTATTGTTTTTTATTGTTTTTTATTGTTTTTTATTGTTTTTTATTGTTTTTTATTGTTTTTTATTGTTTTTTATTGTTTTTTATTGTTTTTTATTGTTTTTTATTGTTTTTTATTGTTTTTTATTGTTTTTTATTGTTTTTTTATTGTTTTTTATTGTTTTTTATTGTTTTTTATTGTTTTTTATTGTTTTTTATTGTTTTTTATTGTTTTTTATTGTTTTTTATTGTTTTTTATTGTTTTTTATTGTTTTTTATTGTTTTTTATTGTTTTTTATTGTTTTTTATTGTTTTTTATTGTTTTTTATTGTTTTTTATTGTTTTTTATTGTTTTTTATTGTTTTTTATTGTTTTTTATTGTTTTTTATTGTTTTTTATTGTTTTTTATTGTTTTTTTATTGTTTTTTATTGTTTTTTATTGTTTTTTATTGTTTTTTATTGTTTTTTATTGTTTTTTATTGTTTTTTTATTGTTTTTTATTGTTTTTTATTGTTTTTTTATTGTTTTTTATTGTTTTTTATTGTTTTTTATTGTTTTTTATTGTTTTTTATTGTTTTTTATTGTTTTTTATTGTTTTTTATTGTTTTTTATTGTTTTTTATTGTTTTTTATTGTTTTTTATTGTTTTTTATTGTTTTTTATTGTTTTTTATTGTTTTTTATTGTTTTTTATTGTTTTTTATTGTTTTTTATTGTTTTTTATTGTTTTTTATTGTTTTTTATTGTTTTTTATTGTTTTTTATTGTTTTTTATTGTTTTTTATTGTTTTTTATTGTTTTTTATTGTTTTTTATTGTTTTTTATTGTTTTTTATTGTTTTTTTATTGTTTTTTATTGTTTTTTATTGTTTTTTATTGTTTTTTATTGTTTTTTATTGTTTTTTATTGTTTTTTTTTTGTTTTTTTTTGTTTTTTTTTGTTTTTTTGGTTTTTTTTTGATTGTTTATTATATTGATTGGTGTGTGGTTTGAGCCATCTACTTCTTCTACTTTATTTCTTATTATTATTATTATTTTTTTTGGTTTTTTTGGTTCTTTTTTTATTTATTGATTGTTGTGTGGTTTTATCTATCTGTCAGCCTGTATATCTCCAGGACTGAATAAAAAGTACTTATAAGTTATGTTAAACACATGAACAATACATGGGAACAATAAAAGAGAGTACACAAACAGTATACAAAAGTAAAATTATGATAATACACAAAAAAATGCCATTATAATAACTTATATACAAGCATATATCCACCTTTTATAAGTCTTATGTACTTAATATTAAGTTGGAATATGTTAGGGTAACCTTAAGAACCTTAATAATAAAGCTACTTAATTTTCAAGTACACTTAAAGCTGTTATTTTCATTGTTTTACACAAAAAACAAGAAATGTGCTTTAAATCACTTAAAAGTTGATTATATGCGCTATAGATTTAAGAATATTAAAAATGCGCTTTGAAAGTTGAATTTGTCTCTTTTAGGACTATTTATTTGGCTACTTAAATGCATAAAAATAACACTTTTCAAATTTAGTGTTTTTTATGCCAGAAATGGCTTTTGTGTACTGCCCACATACTGCCTGCATTTTTCCTGTGTGAATAGCTTCATTTTTAGAAAACTTAGATTTTTAACACTATAATTACCCCACATTCTACACCCACTGTGGGGAAACACACTAAAATAGGCAACAGGCGCTTATTTAGTGTCCTAGATTAATTATAAATGCAATGACCCTCTTTATATGCACTAATTTCATTAATAACCTCAATCTTGGCCCTTTAATTCACTACCACGCTTAAATTTTCCTAAATTAGTCAAGGATTTACCCATGCAAGTGCCTTCCAAGGACTGCATGTAGTTACCACACATCTCACACCCTTATTTGGGTTTTTTTGGTGGTTTCTCAGTCAATTTTGGTCATTTTTGAATGGGGATTTCACGTAGTATAATATCATGATTAGTCCCAACATTTCTAATTTTAATCTCCCTTATTATTTATTAATAATTAGTCTTAATGTTCCCTTATTAGTCTTTTATTTTCATGTATAATACGCATATACTCTCTTTTTTGCATATTCTTTTTTTTTGATGGATTATCCCTATTACCACAGAATTTTTGGGGGTTATATCATTCTAATTATGTTACCGGTCACTCTTTATGTTGTTGGGAATGTCTATTAGCTAGAATGAAGCATCATTAATTGTGTATGGAACTGGTAAATCAAGGGTTTCATTGGGGAAGTTATTGTGTATAAAAGGAGGAGGATTTTGGTCTTATTTTCTACATTCTTTATCATTACAATTAAAACGTATAACCAATATAATTACAATACCTATCAATAGTACTTATAAAGTCTTTGAATAGTATCTGAATTTATTAAATCTATTTTTTTACCAACTA